>JAIGNY010001347.1:0-29929 GCA_020152595.1 Chiridota heheva | reverse complement strand
AAAGAAGGCAGTGCAACCGTGAAATCACGGGTAAGTTTCCCCTGTCCTTCGTCTCCTACGCATTTGCTTGAGCATTTTTGTAATGTAAAAAGAAAATTTCCCCAAACTATCATATTCAAATTTCTATAATTTCCCGTATATCAAACTGCAAATGACACAATTATCGACGTTACACTTGAAGAGCTATAAACCTAGATCTGAGAACAGCAGTTATGACAAAACATCAGTACAACGGAAACATACTTTTTCTTGCAAGCTACGTAAGAGATAACTTGAAGTTACATTTAACTTACTTTTTGTGGCACTTGCTTTTTAGACCTTTTAGAGGGGGAAGGGAACTCGTATCCTTGTTTCCCTACCAATACCATGAAACTAAATAGTATTAACCAAATTGTATAATGAACATTTGATTGATTATTGTAATATTACCCCCCCCCCTCCCTTCCCTGTTCCCCCGGTCCCACCACCGCCAGCTTGACAATTTTCCCATCCAAAATAGGGATGTACTTATTTTTCGAAAAATAAAGAAAAATAATCATTTTGACAAAACGTTTGCCCCAAGATTTTGTTGCTGTATTCGCTTATGATAGGTGACTAGGTTCCAGCTATTTGAGTTACAAAATTGTTGTGGCTTTTGAACTTTTATTTTGATTTGGGATATGAGAGATACAGTAAATATATACAATATACAAGAAAGTTATATAAAATCATGTACAATAATGAATTGATAAAAAGAAAGTGGACGGAAAATAAAATATAAAAAAAAAATAGAAAAAAGAAGAAACTCTTAAAGCAATTACACGAAGGTAGAAAGGTTATGAATGCAGTTGAAAAAGGGTATACACAAAAGTGGATATTGAGAAATAATTAACCTAATGATATCTGCTTGCATGATCAGCATGAGATTGAAGAGCATGAAGAGATTTATATAGTTTATTTGATGTTCTGTTCTACCGAGTGATTCTAATACATACATACCACCTTTTAAAGAGGGCGATTCCTGTTTAGTTTAGTGAATTTCCATGTTTGTTACTTTGAACCTAATGTTCATAATATGTTAATTAGCCTTATACACTATTTGTATACAGGCTACAACTTTACAAGTTACAACCAGACAACCACTTCCGCGCTTCTTTTTTTTCTTTCGGTTTCTTACATCATATTATTCATTCTGCCCTCGAAACCTTTCAGGCCCAGCCCAGGGAGACTCACAGAGCAACATGTAAATCCTACAGAAAGTATATCAACTCAGTCTGTACTAATTCACCCAAAAGATTTTGGTCATTCATGAATGTGATTCCATAGGTGTCCCGTCACTCTTTTGTAATGGAAACTTGAGTCTAATAACTCTCTCACAGCTAATATTTTGAATAACCAGTTTAAAGAAGTTTTTACTCTTGAGAATAACCATATGCCTTTTCTACCACAATCTTCAGTCCCAACTATGCCAAATATCAATAAAACCAGCGATGGCATTACTAAACTTTAGAGCGAACTAAACCCAAACAAAGCTACTGGTCCTGATACTACTGTCCTATACCAGCATGGATTTTGAAGACAGCGGCTGCTGAATTGGCACCAGTTCTTCGTTTGGTCTTTCAAAAATCCCTTGACTCAGGTAACCTACCTCAGTCATGGCTTTGTGCTAATATCTCTCCTATTCATAAAAAGGGGGACCGCTCCACTGGCGTGGCCAGAGGGGGGCCCACGGGGGCCATGGCCCCCCAATCCCATATTAACCAAAATTAGATTACACCTATATGCCTATGTATCGTACAAATGCGCATACATGAACTGCGAATCTCCCTGCATTCCCTGCAATGCAAATTCGTTGTATCCCTGTAAAACAAAACAAAACACATTTTAAATTTTTAAAGAAAAGTTTGACGCAATTTCTAATTTGTCAAGAGCCGTGAACTTGCCAAGCCTGTTCTTACTCAATGACGAATGAAGATGGCGCCATTCTGCTACTGCTTTGCAATAACAAAGTACTGGAAGTGCCCCATCATTTTGCTCAAAACTTTTCACCAATAGAAATCAATTTGTCTGAACTCTGGAAGCGCTAATTAAGTTCGGTTGAACTTAGATTTTGAAAATGTCACTTTTCGCATATGGTTTTTCAAAAAGGAAAAGGGTAAACACGGATGAAGGTAATGTATGCCCAGTCCAGTAAATATAATAATGATATGTACACATAAGTGACCATTTGTTGTTGTTCTATCGTCTTTAATATAGGCTTACCTGAAACTAGTTCCACGAGTTTTATAAAACTATTTGTCATCGTCGGTGTGGGTGGAGCAAACACACATTTTTTATAAATGTTTACAGTTCAGAAAAATAGGATGGCGGGAAGTGCTCTAGACAACCTAGCAATATCATGATTCTCCCGTCAACTCCAGATTATAGTTGAAAGAAAATATGTGTGCCTAAAATTATGAAAATTACTTGCCTAGGCTACAAGTACAATAACGTCATTTTCCTATTGGAATTCAGGGCTGTTGCTAGTCAGATAAACAACCTGACCATATACTAGCATGTCGCTGTATGATGGTCAGGAACCAGCCTATACAAAAATAGAAGGGAAAGGACTGCTAATGACTAATCATATTTGCGTTGTATGGTTTGGCGGGCGCACGGTAAAATGCTGTTCCCCCTGGTGAAACTGAAGCTGGCATTACATCAGACCAACCACTCCAACAATGTAGTACTGATACCGCTACCGTTTCTACAAAAGCAGCTGACAATAACATTGGTTATGCTGTACTTTCACAAAGTTTAAATGAAGAAGACCGAGCTAAATTTTTATCCCCATGGAAACCATCAAGGGAAGAAGATTTTCCTTCTTCATCTCATGTGAAATCAGGAAAAATGCGCAAGAGGCGTTTGCTTCCCCATTATTGTGAGAAGTTACCATGGTTGAGCATAAGCAAAGTTGAAGGGATGGAAGGAGTGTTTTGTGTACCATGTGTGTTCAGGTTGTAGTGGAGTAGGTGGTAGAAGTAGAGGAAAAGGTCAGCTACCAGGAAAATTGGTTTCAAAACCCCTTATACAATTTGATGATTTAACAGGCAAAAACGGAGCTTTATCAAGTCATCAGGCCACTGAATACCACCAAGAAAACGTAGTTGCAATGGAACACTTTTGACAAACAATGATTCAACATGGAACAGATATCAGAGGACACATTAACGAATCTTACAAGCGGAAGATTCAGCAAAACAGAGATCGCCTTCGTCCAATTATTGATACAATTCTCACCTGTTCTCGACAAGACATTCCCCTCAGAGGCCACATAGGTGAACTAGGGACAAATTCTATCAGCGGAGATGAACCAACAGAAAATAAAGGAAATTTTAGGGCTTTACTTTGTTTTCGACTTTGTAGTGGGGATTCACTTTTGAAGGACCATATCAAAACTTCCCATGCTAATGCAACCTACCTATCATCCTCGATTCAAAATGAACTTATTTGCGTTGCTGGTGACATGATTAGGGAAAGTGTTGTTGCTAACATCAAAAAAGTACAGTTCTGGTCTATCATAGCTGATGAAACAATGGATCGCCAAAAAAGGGAACAACTGACAATTGTTATAAGATATGTTTCACCAAGCGATTCTGGAGTTTGGAGATTGCTTGAGGACACGGTAATGGTATTGGACTTGATTTCTGACATCAAATCTAATAATCCTGGTGAAAATGAGCATAATGAAATCAAGTTGAGTGGCAAAGCTATTGGAGAAACGTTGCTAAGAAAGATTTGTTAGCTCGGTTTTGATCTGTCTCTTTGTGTGGGACAAGGCTATGATGGGGCAGGAGCCATAACCAGTGAACGGGTTAGTGCTTCAGCAACAATAGAAAAGGCAGCTCCATTGGCCTCTTATTTTAATTGCGCCATGCACTGCCTAAATATGAGTGCTTTCGCTGCAATCAAGGTACTTCCTATTCGAAATGCAGAAAATGTTGTGCGAGAAATTTCATCGACTTTTCGAGCAAGTGCAAAAAAAAACGGATCTGTTGAAGAGCCTCATAGAAAGTGACTCTGGTATTTCCATGACCAAGAAGCACTTGATAACGTTGTGCGAAACACGTTTTGTGGAACGACACACAGCAGTTGTAACATTTATGCAACTTTTGAAATATATACACTAGATGCCTTATCGGAAATCAAATGCTGGGCATCACCTTGCGACAGAAACAAAGCAGAAAGCCTTGAAAAATCGGTGTGCTTCAACTCAGAATTTGCATTTGCTTCAATCATTTTGGAGGAACTGTCAGGATTGATGCTACCAGTTTCCCGAGTCTTACAAACAGTGGGGGAAGATTTTTCCCAAGCGTTAGCCTCAGTAAACTATCTCCAGTCTGTTCTAAAAGAATTGCGAACTGAAGGGGAGTTCAATAACCTGTATCAAAAGGCAGAATCAGTCGCACAAGATGGGATGGAGGTGGAACTGCGAAAACCACGCATTGCAGCTAGAAGCTCATACCGACCAAATGCTCAAACATCGGACAACACCACTGAAGGCTATTACAGAGGTCAACTTTTTTTTATCCAGCCATAGACTCCATTATTGGAGACCTCTAAGCACAAATTTGGACCACATCAACAACAAAATATGAAACTCAACTACCTTGTACCAAATTGTATGGAATTCGCCAAACAAGCTGACGGTGAGAGGCAGTGGAATGATTTGACTACTGCTATTGAGGTGTATCATGCAAGTTTGATCAGAGATCCTTTCATGATTGTTAAGGGCGAATACATGTTATGGAGAAGGAAATAGAGAAATATTCCTGTCAAGTCTCGACCATCTTCATCCGTCTGTACCCTGGATCAATGCTCTGAAATGTTTCCTAACATATCACTGTTGCTCCAGTTGCTGGCAACTTTGCCAGTGACTTCTGCACTGGCCGAAAGAGTCTTTTTAAAAATAGAAAGAACCTTTACAGCTATTCGGTCAACAATGACGGAAGCCCGACTGGAGGCACTTATTATATTACTAATTCATAGGGCCCATTGCCCAGACGTGGAATCAGTCATCGACAGATTTGCCATAAGATCAGCACGGCGGTTGAATTTTAAATTATGATTTGGTAAGTTTGATTGTCAAATTTTACTTCCAACATTTCGACTCCAAGTAACAAGTAAGTACAATGCCACCTCACTCAACCCCTCATTTTTCAATATTCTGGAGTCAAAAACATTGGCCAGGTGTGCAAGTGTGATCAATGATCTTTTGTTTGCTTTACAAATATCTTCTTTTGACATGTACCACCCCCCTTACCCCATAAAAACTCTGGAGGCATCAACCCAAACTGTCCCTATATCGCTACGCAATAGAGTTTGAATTAATTGTATCTCGGCAAGTGTGTGGCGGGGGCAGGTGGAACAGTTCCCCCAATTTTTTTGGCCACCAAGAATTCGGGCAAAATGTACAGCAAAATTTTGGCCAAATTGTGAACAATCAAAGAAAAACAGCCTCAAATTTTCAGGTTTTTGGCCTGGGAAGTGCCATTTCCGGCAATCTATAGGCAGCATTTATTGGAAAAATTTCTCTGAGCGCTACGCGCCAACCCATGGTGGCGCTCCGCTTAGATACTGTCACGGGTCAAAATTCATACCAATCAGTAGCCCCCTTAAACAAAAAACCTGCCTATGCCAATGGACCGCTCACTAGCTTCTAACTATAGACCTGTATCTTTAACTTCTATTTGTTGCAAGGTTCTTGAGCATATAATACACTCCCAGATTGTGAACCACTTTGATGAACACTCTTAGCTTACTGATAAACAACATGGTTTCAGACGAAAACACTCCTGTGAATCACAGTTAATTTTAATTGTTAATGATCTGGCCTTATCACTTAACAAAAGATCACAAATTGATCTCATCATAATGGACTTCTCTAAGGCTTTTGACACTGTACCTCATAACCGCTTACTTAATAAACTACATAATTACGGAATAAGCAATAATACCCACCAGTGGATTGCTAACTTTCTCGGGCACCAAAATCAGAGGGTCGTTGTTGGGGGTGAACACTCAACCTTGATGTTGGGGTCAAATTCCTATCCGTTGGGCCGTGAGGGGCGTTGGGAGCGGCAACACATTTTCGAGCTGGCACTTTTTTACGCTAAGTCGAGTGGAATTATTTCCAAAATTGTAAGTGTATTTGATTCATAAATCTATTTACCTACAAAATATTTCTTGTAATAAATGGATATTATATTTTGGGCATAGATCTAAAGATCGGATTTGGTGTCGTGATCAAATCCCTACCCATTCGGCCGTGAGTGGGGTCGAAAGCGGCAACAAATTTTCGAGCTGTCGCTTTTTACGTGCTAAGTCAATGAGAGTTCATTTTCAATTATTTGAATTTTTATTTCCTTCATAGATTTATTTTTCTTCAAAATAATATAGATATAGTCATTGGAAGGTGTTTTCTGGGCATAGATCTAAAGATCTGACAGGGTGTCTGGGTCAAATCCCTATCCGTTGGACCGTGAGGGGCGTCGGGAGCGGCGACACATTTTTAAGCTAGCACTTTTTTACGCTAAGTTTAGTGGAATTATTTCCAAAATTGTAAGTGTATTTCTTTCATAAATCTATTTACCTACGAAATATTTCTCATGTAATGATTAGATATCATATTTTGGGCGTAGATCTAAAAATCGGATTTGGTGTCGTGGTCAAATTACTATCCGTTGGGCCGTGAGGGGCGTCGGGAGCGGCAACACATTTTCAAGCTCGGAGTCAGGTTTTTGTTCTCATTTATTACGGATGTGGCCTTGTGTAAGCGCTGTGACCCCGTCTCGATTTTCCTGTTGTCAAGTTAAGGGCCTATATTTAGTAATGTTAGGCCTAGGCCTATATTATTTGTTTAGCAGATTCGTAAATCATGTTTAATCTAACGCACCACCTCTTTTTCCCTGTATTGTTCTTGGTAATATACTTCCGACTCTCTGAACTCCTTACGTTCGTCACAACCTCACTTGTCTCAGGCTTCAAATTTGCCTCTAAATGCCCCACAAACTGGCTAGGCCTACCTTGTCTTGCTTGGTCTGAGTGATTATTCAAATCACACACCCACAACTTATTTATGTGTCGATGGGCAATTACATTCGTACAGATCAAGTTGGAAATTGTCAAAATTCAAATCACACAAGAGAAAATTACTCCTCTTATTCTTTACTCTTTCTGGTGATATCGAAAGCAATCCTGGACCCTCCCCCAAATTTTCTTGCAAACAATGCAACAAATCTGTCAAAAATAACCAGAAAGGTATTTGTTGCGATGACTGTGACTCGTGGGTTCATAGTAAATGTGTAGGCATTAGTAATGCAGCTTACAATACTCTTGCATCATCAACCGATGATTGGTTTTGTTTGGACTGTTCGACTCCTTGTGGCCTGTGTGGACTCCAGTGTAGGAGATCTGATAAAGCAGTACAGTGTGACAATTGTGATCAATGGATCCACACTAAGTGCTGCAACATTGATGACTCAAAATACAGCGACCTTATGCATTCTAGCTGTACCTGGATATGTGATGCTTGTGACTTCATGGTCTTTTCCGATTCTTTCTTCTCAACTAACAATTCCATCAATTGTACTTACTCATATGAGGCACTTCAAAGTTATTCTTCCGGCCTTGACTCGGGGTCCAACCACCATCCCGATGTCAAATTGAAAACTAATCCAAAAAAGGTAAAAATGAAGGTTTTAAAATATCTTGTTATCAACTTTCAAAGTGTTCTAAACAAGAAAGCCTCCATTGAAAGTTTTATTAAAGACAAAGACGCTGATGTAATTATTGGCACTGAAACCTGGCTAAATTCCGAAATCAACACCTCCCGGACAACTATACAGTCATTCGCAAAGATAGAAATTCAAGTGGTTATGGTGGTGTATTACAGGCAATAAAAAATGACCTGATTTTCACAGAGCTCACTAAACTAGACTCTGACTGTGAGATCATCTGGATCAAATTCCAATTCCCTAAGGAAAAGAGCTTGTAAGTAGGAACTTTTTACAGGCCCAGTCACAATGACCTTACTAGCCTTCTTGAGTTAAGAAAATCACTACAAAAGTTAGGGGAAAATGCTGACAAAAACAATGTTATTCTTGCTGGTAATTTCAACCAACCTCACATTGACTGGAACCAAAACATTATTTCAGGTACTAACGCTTCCTCTGAACAAGGAGCTTCTACACAGAAGCTGTGTAGAAGCTCCTTGCTCTGAAGCAGCCAAAATGCTTCTTGAAGTGGCCGATTCATTAAACCTCACTCAAATGGTGCAGTCACCCACCAGAAATAACAACATTCTTGATCTTGTATTTACTAACAACTCACCAGCTGTTACAGTAACTCAGCTAACGTCATACCCGGTATACTGTAAGTGACCAAAATATTGTTGAACTGACCCTAAACATCTCCCCTCCTCGTAAAACGTTGCCTAAACGTAAAATCTATTTAAGGAAAAAAGCTAACATAAAATGCATAAAAGAAGACCTGTCTAAACTTAAACTGCAATATTATTACAAATTAAATAGCTCATCCATTAATGTTGATGAAAATTAAAGTTTCTTTGAAAAGGAAATTAAACTGATTATTGAAGAAGAAAAAAACACCTCACAAATTCACCTCAACTCACCCGTATCCAACGCCGTCTCTGTAAGAAAAAACATAAACTGTTCAAGAAAGCTAAGAAAACTCAACAAATCCGTGACTGGAATACATATAAAAGCTTTAGGAAATTTGTCTGTAAAAACATCAAAAAAAGCTAGAAACAACTTCATCTATAATAAACTTAAGAATTCCCTAACTGAAAGCCCTAAGGCATTTTGGTCCAACATAAAAAAGACTTAAAAGTAATTCCGTGGGTGTGTCAGACCTTATGAACAACGGTAAACTTTGTAGTGACAGTATGACTAAAGCTAACATTCTAAACAACCAGTTTTTTTGGCGTTTTCACAGAAGAAGATACCTCTCAAATCCCTGTAACTAAACCACTCACCACCAACAAAATAAACCAATTTATAATTACTCCACAAGGTGTCAAAAAGCAACTGTAAAACCTAAACCTAAACAAAGCCTCAGATCCTGACCATACACCACCATGCTGCCATGGTTCTTAAAAGCACATGCGGAAGATTGTTATGAAATCCTAACTGATCTCTTCCAAAGCTCTGTAGATAACGGTACTATGATCCCAAACAAGTGGAAAGAAGCATACATATGTAGCGTTTTTAAAAAAGGTGATAAACACGACCCAGGTAATTACAGACTAGTCTTCCTTACCTGCGAGTGTAGTAAAATCCTTGAGCATATAATCCACTCACAGGTGATGAAATTTCTTGATGAGCATAATATCTTAACTGATCTCCAACATGGCTTTCGAGCAAAAAGATCAACTGAAACACAACTTCTCTAAACAATAAATGATATTTCTAAACAAATTGACCAAAACAGTACCATCTCTATGGCTATACTCGACTTCTCAAAAGCGTTCGATAAAGTCCCACACCAACGTCTGTTATCCAAACTTTCCGCATATGGCATTAATGGAAATCTACTGGCCTGGTTTGCGTCCTTCCACAGCAACCGCATTCAGCGTGTTGTCTGTGATGGCAAAATCTCAAATCCTAAACAAGTTCTATCTGGTGTACCACAAGGTACCATTTTAGGTTCTTTACTCTTCCTAATATATGTTAATGACATCCCTGATAATATACAGATATAAACAGCACGGTTAGACTGTTTGCCGATGATTGTCTTGTGTATAGAACAACTGACAAACCCTCTGGCCAACAAATCCTCCAAGATGATCTAAATAAAGTTGAACAATGGCAAAATAAATGGCAAATGAATTTCAACCCTCTAAATGCTACATCCTCACAATATCACCCAAAAAATGCTATAAATCACCAGTTTATACCTTGTGCAACCAGCCGCTAAAACATATCAACTCCCACCCGTACTTAGCTGTTGAAATTGATAATAAACTCATATGGGATAAACATATACACAACATCACCAACAAAGCAAACTCTGTACTTGGCCTATTAAGACGTAACCTCTCAAACTGTCCCACTGACGTTAAAACCACTGCATATAAAGCTCTAGTAAGGCCAGTACTTGAGTATGCATCAGCAGTTTGGGACCCCCATCACCCAGTCACCAGTGCGATGTAGATAAGCTTGAATCGATTCAACGGAGAGCAGCCAGGTTCTGTATGGCAGACTACTCTTATAAATCCAGTGTCACTAGCATGCTTCATAAATTAGATTGGCCCCTAGGCTGCTAATAAAAAGAAGAAGGAACACCCGTCTAGAAATGCTATATAAAATCATTAACAGTCTTGTCGCCATTGATAATGATAACCTGATCACAAACGCAAGAAATAATAAAAGAAATAACCATGATCTGAATTTCCAAGTTCCTTATGCTAAAAAGAATGTTTGTAAATACTCCTTCTTTCCTCAAACACCAAAAGATTGGAATGCTTTACCATCGGACATTGTACATGCACCAAGTCTAAATTGTTTCAAAGCTAAACTTGCTAAGGTTGTTAATTGATTTTTTGTTTTTGTTTTGATATATACATAAATTTTTTTCTCATACTTTAGCTACGCTCGGTTGGCATTCATGTCCTCTAGAAGGATTTTTGCTGACTTAAGCTATTCAGATTCAGATTATTATATATCATATCTGTGGGTCCAATCACGAAAGCTATCAATAGGGTCAAAGCAGGGAGCTGTTACTTTCCCCCTATTGATAGCTTTCGTGATTGGACGGCAAACGCATGATGTTTGCCTAGTCATGAAGCAATTACAAGAGTAATGACTGAGTCTAACTTCTTCTAAGTGTCGACAAGTGCGTTAATTTTTGAAAATTGTATGGTTTGCGCTGTTGTGCATTAGGTCTAGTACACTTAAACTAAGGCAACATGTGGTTGAACGTGAAAGTGAAACCGTAAGTAGATTATTTTCAGAATTCGTGTTCACAGTGGTTTTAATTATATTCATGTTCACGGCTCATGACCTTATTATATAATGTACACATTAAGAACTATCAAGCTAAAACATCCTTATTTGACTGTTTGAATGGTCGCAACTCTGTTTCCTTTTGATAATGGTCACCGTTGAAAGGTAGACATCTGGCATAAAGATCAATAACGATACCCTACCTCTCCCCAAGTTACACCTCTCCAAGCTACACCACCCCAAGATACCCATCCCCCAAGCTACCCCTTTGCAAACTACCCCTCCCCCAAGAAACCCCTCCCCAAGAAACCCCTCCCAAGCAACCCATTCTCAAGCTACCCATCCCCAAGCTACCTCTCCCCAAGTTACCCTCCCCAAGCAACCACTCCCAAGAACCCCAGCAACCCATTCTCAAGCTACCCATCCCCAAGCTACCTCTCCCCAAGTTACCCCTCCCCAAGCAGCCACTCCCAAAGAAACCCTCCCCAAGCAACCCATTCTCAAGCTACCCATCCCCAAGCTACCTCTCCCCAAGCTACCCCAAGCTACCCCTCCCCAAGTTGCCCCTCCCCAGTTGCCCCTCCCCAAGCTAGCCCTACCAAGTTACCCCTCCCCAAGCAACCCCTCCCAAAACTACAATTTCCTAAGCTACCCCTCCCAAGCTACCCTTTCCGCAAGCTACCTCTCCCAACTTACTCCTCCCCAAATTACCCTTCTCCAAGTTACCCTTCTCCAAGTTACCCCTTCCCAAGCTACCCCTCCCCAAGTTTCCCCTCCCAAGTTGCCCCTCCCAAGCTAGCCCTACCAAGTTCCCTCCCCAAGCAACCCCTCCCAAAACTACAATTCCCTAAGCTACCCCTCCCCAAGCTACCCCTTCCATAAGCTACCTCTCCCCAAGTTACTCCTCCCCAAATTACCCGTCTTCAAGTTACCCCTTCCCAAGCTACCTCTCCCCAAGCTACCCCTCCCCAAGCTACCCCTCCCTAAGTTACCCCTCCCCAAGCAACCCCTCCCTCAAGCTACCCCTCCCCAAGCTACCCCCCTCCCAAGCTACCCTCCCCAAACTACCCTCCCCAAGAAACCCCTCCCCAAGCTACCCTCACAAAACTACCCTTCCCCAAGCTGCTCCTCCCCAAGCTACTTCTCTTTAAGGTACCCCTCCCCAAGCTACCCCTTCCCCAAGCACCCCTTCCCAAGCTACCCTACTTAAGCTACCCCTTCCCAAGTTAACTTTCTCAAGCTACCCCTTCCCTAAGCTACCCGTCCCCAAGCTACCCTTCCCCAAGCTACCCCTCCCAAGCTACCCTTCAAGCTACCCTCTCCAAACTACCTCTCCCCAAGCAGCCCTTCCCAAGGTTCTCCTCCCCAGGTTCCCCTCCCAAGCTACCCCTCCCCAAACTATCCCTCCCCTAAGTTATAGCTACCCCTACCCAAGCTCCCCCCTAAGCTACCCCTCCTCAAGCTACCCCTCATAAGCTACCCTCCCCAAGTTACCCCACCCCAAGCCACCCTTCCTCAAGCTACCCCTTCCTAAGCTACCCCTCCTCAAGCTACCCCTCCCAAGCTACCCTCACCAAGTTACCCCTCACCCAAGCCAACCTTCTCTAAGCTATCCTTTCAAAGTGCTACCCCTAGGCAAGAGGAAGTTACCTTAAGAACAAATGCCCATATTTTGGTGGATAAGCATATGGGAAATTTAAATAATGTTGTTGGGTGGCGGTGGGGTCAGACATATTCCTGCTTCCAACAAATTTGTTTTCCGCCGGTATCGATAAACTACGATCTAAGCGATTTTGTTTCTAGACAGGGATGTAACTCTCCTTCAAAAAGTGGGGGTCATGGAAGGATGGGGAGGGGGTGGGGAGGGGATGTCTTACTTGTCTTCTACAAATTAGGGGAACATTCCCCTCAGAGCCTCGAGAATTCGTTTAAGAAGTCTTGGTTTTAGAGTTTTAAGTATCATCATTTCAGGAGCCTTGGTTTATCTGTAAATAGTTTGTTATCAACGTTTCAGGGGTCTTGGTTTATCGTTTAAGATCATCGTTTCAAAGGTACATGGACAGGTAGAGCTTTTGCCATAAATATATGTTCCTTTTAATATTCTGAACATTTCATTAACATATTTCTATCAAATATTTCCACTAGTTTGTGAGATATTCTCGAAAAAGTAAAGAATTAATCCACAAGAAACGGCTGGACTTCCACCTTTTAAAAAAGAATAAAAAAGGTGACATATAGCACCAGTGGCTACATACAATGCATAACTTTCACTATAGTGAATCACTCTGTCAGTCTCAGCTGTAATGGCAGGCGGCATCAAAACATCATTTGCCAAAGTTGTACCGCTTTACTATGATTTTGCGGCTTAAACTTGCTAACCAGCATGCGAATGGTATCATTAATTAATGTGTGACATTTTTTTGTGGTTAAAGAGGAAATATTGATTCCAGCTCAGTTCCAGTAGACCTATTTCCTAATGATCGGCCAACTCGTTATACCAGGCTTAAGTATTACTGTATTGTTCACTATAACTAGCTTTCACATAACGTTAGTGTATGTATACAACTATTTTTTGAAACAAAATTACGAATCCGCATAAACATGATAAAGCTTGTACAAAAATGGTACCGATAAACGTAATAAAAAGTTATGCTTCATTTATTGAGTGAGTAAACGATTTATAGCTTGGCATCATCGTTTTAGGGGTCTTGGCTTATAGTTTGGGATTGAGGAGGTCGGACATCCGGGAATGTTGTGGTGCACGGCGACGTAACAATGCTCTTTGACGATCTCGATCTTCAGTCAAAGGGGAAAACAAACAGTCAGTTATCAACGGGAGAAAAACATGGTTTTTGTCATTTTGCTAAAAATACTCGACATAATTTATTATTCTTAACAAATGTTGTGTATTAGACAGTAGTTTCCAATATATATGAGTACCATTAATTTTCGCTGACTGGCTGAGGCGACACAAGTATTCATAAAATATATCCCATTGACTGTAATAATAAAGTTTCCCCTTCAACTTGGCAAAACCGTACTGAGCCCGTACACGGTCACGTCGAACCGACCGCCTCAATCGTCAAAATTAAAAGCAATCCTTCAGTCTGACTCCTTATTTACATAACAAAACAGTCAGCTGTGTCGAACCAGGGAGTTGTTAAGATGGAGTTTTTACTACGCTCTCCCCGCCAGTGCACCACAACTGGTTATCAAAGGCCGTGGACATTGACTTGGTTGTCGATGTTATGTCTGTCCGTACGTCGTACCTGTGTTCTCGTCCGGTCGTATTAAGCGTTTCGTGATAGCATTTGTGCTATCATAACCGAATACGCAGGCGACGACCCCGTCATTGTAATTGTGTGTTCAACTCTCTCTCTCTCTCTCTCTCTACGCTCTCCCCTTTGTACCAATCATCTTACCGCCAGGATTATCCAAATACAAACCCAGGTCGTATTTCACAACACTTGCTTGTAAAAACAGCGGGGGGTATTCCATTAAAAAAAAAAAAAAGAACAACGGAAACGACGTCATTAAATTACGTCATATAGTTGACCTTTGTGCTTTCACAATCATTTGTAAACAAGCTGATCATGGCGTCTTCGTCGGCCGCGAATCCCATGCAAACTTTTTATGATTTTTCGAGCGATGAGGAAGATTTGAATGACTTTCAAGACATTGTAGAGGAAGATGACGAGAAAGACAGTGAAGAAGAGTCGGGAAAGGAATCGAAATGCGTGAAATGTGGGCTTCCTTGTGTCGAGCAGTTCATCATGAACTTCATGTTGTGTATTGTTTGCGGAACAGGCCTAGGCCTATGTCATTTAGCCTGTGATACTAGGCCTAACGTTAGGCCTGCATCCGAAACGGAACCTTTTTCTAAGGAATGGGTGTGTTCTTCATGTGTTTCTCCGGACAGTGGTACGTGAATATTTCATTTATAACCTCTAATCACTGTCATTTTGATAATCATTGTATGAAAATATTATTTTATCAATCGCTTAAACATGTGAACCTATAGCGCGAAAATTTGTCTAAATAATTTCGACAAACTTTATAATTTCTTGTGATTATAACCTAGGTCTAAATCTGTAAGCATAGGCGAAAAAATACGTTTTTACATATTTCCTACCATTGCCTTTTTGAAAGAAGCAATTGAAACTTTGACATCATTCTAAAACAACTCATTTAATCTTATTTGTTTGTTTTTGCAGGTAAGATGAAATATCCAACAAACAAGTCTGAATTTGATGGTGATCTTGCAGTTGTAATGGCGATAGATATGGTTTCTGAAGCATTACATCTTTTATTCACTGATGAACTGTATCAGATTGGCACACCTTTCTCAATCAAAGTTTTGGAAGTAGCAGGACAGCTGAAGGAGCATTTGTCAGCAAGTTCAACAACTCCCTGGTCGAACGCAATTACCCGTTTCTTGAAAAGGTTGCATGAGACTAGTACGCAGGCGCGCTTTTGGTGAGCGTCAGATCTTGTTTATTTTAGGGCATTACGTAGTTGGTGGGTTTGGAACAGCTTGTTCTCTTGTTATGTAAACAAGGAGTTGGACTGAAGCCTGGAGGATTGCTTTTCGTACAGGGCATGCAGAGGTGCACACGCCTATGATTGTCTGACTGTGAGACCATGTTCGTGTTTTGAAGAGGTTTGGGTAGTCTACAGTGAAGAATTTTATAACAAAAAAGCCTGAAGGACCATGGTGGTATCAACTGTTATGCTTCATGAACTTAGATTTTGGGTTGGTGCCAAGATCAGTGAGTGTTTTTAGCTGTTGGATGAAATTGAGTGATTGCTGGGGTCCTATTACATGTAGTTCTGCTGTTAAAGTGTTGGTGTGAAATGGCAACTTCCTGGTGTGACTGAGCTGAAGTTGAACCTAAGCTGTGTGCAACTTGCAATGTAAGTTGGGATGAAAAAAGATTTAACCAAAAAACTGCTACATGCCATGGCAGTTTATTTATTTTTTACTAGGCCTACTTTCTAAATTAAACTTGAGCCTTTTAGGTCTTCTTCTTCTTCCAGTTAAGTACCAACTAACTCCAATCTGAATGTATGTTATACCAAAGATCTTTGGCGTTGAGCTTAGCTAGTCTGCCAAAATTTGGCATATTTTTCTCTCGGATTGATAAAGAAATACCTTACAATTATAGTGGTATGGACGAAAACTGGCGTACTTGGATAGTTATAAATTCTGGCATAAACCTTCAGCGTGGGGAAAAAAACACTTTCCATTGTGGGGCTAAGTTGAGGTGAGGTAGTATATATGTCAATATATATATAAATATATATATATATATATATATATATATATATATATATATATATATATATATATATATATATATATATATATATATATATATATATATATATATATACATATATATATATATATATATATATATATATATATATATATATATATATATATATATATATATATATACATATATATATATATATATATACATATATATATACATATATGTATATATATGTATGTATATGTATGTATGTATATGTATGTATGTATATGTATGTATGTATATGTATGTATGTATATGTATGTATGTATATATATGTATATATGTATATATATATATATATATATATTTATAGAGAGAGAGATAGAGAGATATAAGCATATATATAAATATATATATATAGATATGTGTGTACATGTGTGTACATGTGTGTACATGTCTATAATAATATTAGGTATTATACACATCCCTCAGTACTGTTGACATTAGGAGTGCCATATGAGGGTTGTTATTTTGTAACTGGTATACAATTCCTATATTTTTGAAAATTCACACTTTGTGGAAAATTTATGATTGAAAATGAGTAACTATAGAATACAGATTCACTCTCAAAAAATACCCTCCGACTCATGAACTACCTACATTAATGATTTAGTCTTACGAATTATAAAGAAGTCCAAATAACAACTCCCTGGTTTTAATCATATAGCTCCGAATCAGTCTCTCTGGCTATCCCCGGCTGGGCTGCAAAGTTGCGGGGATTGTAAATCTTCTATCTTAGTTAAAGAACGATATATACTCATGTTGGAAGAATCTTTACATATTTTAAGTCAAAACTTTGGCATATCCCCGGCTGGGCAGCACGGTCTCGTGGATTGTATGTAGGCTTACTTATCCTAATTAAAGAACAATGCATATTCATGTATGATGATAATTGTGTCAATGGAGTGTGACTTCGCTGCTGGCAGCCAGGTGTATACTTTGAAGTGAACCTGTATTCTATGATTGTACCAAAAACAACCTACTTTTTGGATATTCTTATACCAATTCGTCTAAATAATATACTTTTCCAAACAACTTTTCCTAAATGTTTACGATGGGATAAGCTCTCCAATTCATGTTTTGATTGCCATCTTTCTTAGTCACAGCACGCTTTTTTTTTTAAGTAATCAAACCTCCGCAAATAATTTTTAGGATGTTCCATTAAACTGCATGATTTTTCACTGACAACAATTTTTTCTTTCATATAATTTTATTGAATAGTTTTAATCAAACAAACACTGTGTGAAGAAAAAAATAATAACAAAAGATCAAGCAATGTTTAGATGATGTAATAGTACTTTTTAAGCATTATCTATATCATACTGGAAGAAAAAACATGGAGCAGCATCATGTAATTTTAGATACAATTATCAAACTGTACATTTGTATAGGCCACACTTACTGAAAATGGCAATTAGGGGTCATTAACGTTATGCTCTGTATGCAATAAAACATTTCTAATAAAATATCTCAGCCTACCTGTACTTATGGCTCCCACAAATTACAAATAAATTCATTTCCCATCCAATTTTCAAAAAAAAGAAATCATTACCCACTTCCTGAATGTTGTTATTTCCTAATTTTTTGGAGCACTTTTTCACCTCTATTGTTATTAATGATCGATTCGTGAATAGTGTGTGCTTGAAAAATTTGGTTGTTCGAATGTTACGCAGAATTCCTTTGGTCAGTCATTTTAACTGTCGATTTGACCCAAATATGATTTTGACAATCATTCAATTGTTAATACTGATTTGTGTTTGCTTTCCGTGGCTCTTAGGTTTCATCAGATAAATGAGCTCTCCATGCGGACTCTCCATGCCTAATCAGCTTTCAGAAATTATTAAGAAGAAAAAAATGCGATATGGTATGTCATTTTTTTGTCCATGAGAATCGATATATGGTTTTTACTCTAATCGTACCAGCTCTACCTCAAACTGTGGCACCGAAATGTTATAAAATTGGGGGCCAAATTTTGGATTATTTATTGCAAGTGCAAAGTGGGATTTCTCAAGGTTAATACTTTGAATTCGGAGCCACCATGTGGCGGAAAGGGGAAAAAACCTCCTAGGTGTCCAAGGCTTGTAAATTAGGTCTCAGAATTATTACTGGATTTTGCAACAAAAAATTAAAAACCAAGCAAAAGAAAATCCCCAACAATGGCATAACCATATGTTTCTTCATCTGGAGAGGGAAATACACCCAAATTTGACTATTTTTGCAATAATATTCCATTAAAATCTAATGGTTAATGTGTGGTTGTATTTACTTTTGTATGTACAAGTTTTGAAAAATGAAAAATAAAACATTATTTTTATTTAAAAAAAAAAGGTTTGTATATATTCCTGTATATTGTTACTTTGACCATTAACTTTGAATTTTTACCACTATATATCAAATTAAAGTGCTTGAGGGCATTAAATTAAACAAACATGTGTGATTCAAACTACCAAAAAAGAAGACTGGAACAAAGAGCTCTTGGAAAAAAACTTTTGCTTCCATTTTTATCTATAATTACATTTTTCGAAAGATATTGGGCTCTTCCCATTTCCCCCCTCCCCGATTAAAGAACAAATGCGGCAATTGGCCCACTGCCTTGTGGTTCCGATACCACTGTACATGTAGGCAGAGAGGACGCTCGAATTATTCTAAATAGATTGTATAATGTAAAAAAAATGGGGCAACCTTTTTTTAAATGAGAAGTTGTTGACAGTGGTGATCGAATGCAATACTTGATATTTTTAGGCACCCTCTAGTCAAACTGAACCCCACCTTGGTTGGGTCCTTAGACCCCACAACAAATGCACAAAAACGTACAGCTGGCAGATCTGCCCCTCCCTCCCAAAATAAAAATGCGACTATGCCCTTGACAATAATACATGTGTTCTCATGCCTAAAATTGTACAATTAGTGGTTGTATTTTATGCTATTTATTAATTTGTTTTCTGGGTGGTTTTCATCATCATTGGTTCGCATGCGAAGCATTTATGCAAACCTATGTAATGGCGATTACGTCCGGCCGGCCGTCCACAGATTTGTCCTGAGATTTCCTCAGAAATGTTAAAGTTTTTTGAGAATTTCTCAGAATTTCTTTATAAAATGTTAAAGTGTTTTAGGGGTACTTAAGATAGGATTAAAGACTAGTTCCTTAAAAAGACTACAATACATTTAATATTTTCTTAGAAGATAACAGTAAAATGATATAATTTTCCAATATTCTTCAGAGATCCTCAAGTCTCTCTTGTCGCACTTGAGATTTGTAATCCTTAAAATTCTTTAAAATATTTGGGCACCAAACAGTTATATCAGGCATGATTTTTAAACTCCACCTTTATTATTGTGTGATTTGCATAAAGTTACTACAGTATATGACCTGACCAGACTTTTTTATTTTGCATGCTTAGTTAGGGAGTGTGACAGGATGTGATTACATATAAACATAGGGATGGATGCCATGTGGGACATGGATGGGGGCCATATGATATAATATTTACCATGTTGTATACATCAAGGGCTATATCAGGCATGATTATTTGACTCCACCTTTTTTTCTTATTCAACAAGTCAATTGCATATAAGTTATTATATGAACTGACACTTTAATACATAGTATGCTCAATCAGGGACTGTGATAGCTAGGATGAGACTTCTTATGGAGCCTATGGGACGTCATGTGAGACATAGGGTGGGATGACATGTGGGATGCCATGTGGGACATGGGGTGGGATACCATATGGGACATGGGGTGGGATACCATATGGGACATGGGGTGGGATGCCATGTGGAACAGGGTGGAATGCCACGTAGGGTATGTGGTGGAATGCCATGCAGGACATAGGGTGGATTGCCATGGGATGGAATGTCATGTGGGACATGGGATGTCATGTGGGACATGGCGTCCCACCCCATTTCAACAAGTCATTTGCCTATAAGTTATTATATGAACTGACACTTTCATACATAGTATGCTCAATCAGTGACTGTGATAGCTAGGATGAGACTTCTTATGGAGCCTATGGGATGTCATGTGGGACATGGGGTGGGATGCCATGTGGGACATGGGGTGGGATGCCATGTGGAACAGGGTAGAATGTCATGTGGGACATGGTGGGATACCACGAGTATCACAGAGTGTGACATAGGTTGTGATGCCATGTGTGACATAAGGTAGGATGCCATGTGTGACATGAGGTAGGATGCCATATGTGACATAGGGTAGGAGGCTATGTGGGACATAGGGTGTAAGGCCATGGGAACATGGGATGTGATGCCATGTGGTACATAAAGTAGGATGTCATTGGGACATTAGGAGGGATACCATGTGGAACATATGGTGGGATGCCATGTGGGACATCAGGTGGGAAGCCACTGATGCAGGACACGGGGAGGGATGCCATGTGGGACATAGGGAGGGATGTCATGTGGTACATATGGTTGGATTAATGTGGGACACACATGTAGGATGGGATCCATGTGGGTCATAGCATGGGATGCCATGTGGGACATATGGTGGAATGCCATGTGGGACATATGGTGGAATATGCCATGTGAGACACTGTGTGGTGGAATGCCATGTGGGAGATATGGTGGAATGCCCTGTGGAACATATGATGGAATGCCATGTAGGACATGGGATGTCATGTGGGACATGGGGTGGGATGCCATGTGGGAGATATGGTAGAATGCCATGTGGGACATGGGGTGGGATGCCATGTGGGAGATATGGTGGAATGCCATGTGGGACATGGGATGGGATGTCGTGTGGGACATGGGATAGGATGCCATGTGGGACATGGGGTGGGATGCCATGTGGGACATGGGGTGGAATGCCATTTGAGGCATATAAATGAAAGAGTGAAGATTAGCTAGCTACTGACAATTGATGTTTATCAGTAAAGTCAATGCTGACACAAACATACATCTAACAGCAATCCCACAAGCAGAATTTTTTTTTGATATACTCTTCACAAAATTTTCATGAATTTGCTGGGTGGTACCGAGTGGCAGTGGGTTATCATCCAAACAATTACAGTAGTTGTATCATCAGCATAATAGGAAATAACCAGGTTGTCATTTTGGATTTTTATACCAGGAACCAGTAACTTAATAACAAAGATTTCAGAGCATACAATTTAAGAACTTGTTTATAAGATGGCCGTGAACTTCTGTATATAAACTTATATTTAAAAAAGGAATGTAAAGTACCCAGTCCACCAAGATAACATTAAACAATTAGAATAAACAGGACATTAAGAGCAAGATAAGCAATACCAGTGACTGCGTGGTTTGGTGCCTATACCTACACATTGCCAGTGGAACCACTTATGGCACTTATCGCATGCAACTGATGGGGGTAGGCCTTCGAAGGAACTGGGTTTTAAACACTTGGGACATATGTAGAAGTCATTCCTATTTTTATTTTTTCTGTAATAAGACGGGCAGGGGGTATTAAAGGACATTTTCTTGTTTGTATTACAAATTTAGCAATGTTACTTAAACCTGGAAAATCTTTGTGCTCCACCAACGATTCAAGCTTTTGGTTGTTCATACTAGATATAGTTTTAAGGTTATTATATAATTCTGAACATTGTTTTCTTGTAATATTATTTTTATCTGTTTGTATCTACTGCTGTCAATTGATTTAGGAAGGTCTTTGTTGTGCTTTTTATGTCTCACTGAAGTATCCTTGGTCTGCTTGTGTCTGCTGCTGTCATTTGATTTTTGATGGTTTTTGTTGCACTTTAACAACCTTTTCTGTAAAGAAACAAAAAATATTGTTCAATTTCTACATATATCTACTAGATTATTTGTGGGCAGTTTCATTTCACTATACTTCATGAAACTTACCTCTGGTTTATATGGTTCAGCTGTTTGCCATGCACACTTCTATAGTCTTGTTTTGATTTCTGGAGACAACGTTTAAGAATTTGTGTTACTTTGTAGGAATACACAAAGTGACAATTGTCCTTGATTATATATTATGTGTATCAAGTCATCCACATCTAAAGTTTTGACTGAGGTGCTGTCATTCTAATCTATGGAAATACTGTAAATGATGACATCATTTACCCCATAGTTGCCACACAAAGCATATTTTTTTATGTAATTTTTCTTGAAATAATCTTTCTAGAATACTTTGACATAAGGTTGAATTTTTATCAGATTTTGTGTATACAAATGAAAATCTGTAGACTCATGAAAAAGAAAGAATAACTTCTTACAAACTACAATCCTGGACAAAAGTATTTGACCATTTATCTTCACACTGCTACCCCATTTCAATGTTGAAAAAGAATGTAAAAAGTTGCAGATCCAAATCATGTCCTAACATTGAAACAGGGTAGAAGGGGGGAAAAGGCTCAAGGATTGTTGAAAATTTGAAATATGTAATAATACAAAAATCAATAATTACAGTCAACAGTTTAATAGGTCATAACTTATATTGCTTTGGGAGGTACAAAATTGATTGAAGGACTTAACCCAACTGCTGTTATCATAGCAAATGATTAAATGTAAAACGGAATGCTTTTTTTTTTCTATTGCGTGGTAAGATCCAGTTAGAAAACTGATGCTAATTACTGTAACAATTGTTACCTTTGGTTTTGCGAGGGACTCCTTTATGAAAGCTCTGATCTTTATTTGCTGCCTAATGTAAATTTGTCTGTCTTCTAACAGGTGCCAGTGCAGAAGGTTATGGATGAGTTGGTCCAGCAGAATGTTACCCTTTCTACTTAGGTGCAGCCCATCAATGCTGTATGGTAAACAATAACAAACATTTGTAAGTTGTAGGCTTTTTAACTTCCAACCCCTCTACTATAAGTTACATTCAGTCAAAATCTAATCACCAAGTTAATATGAGTTCATGAATTGTGTCTTTCAAACCAAGTTTTTACTATTTGACCACTGAAACAACTGCCATAACCAAACTGAAGAATTTTTAAAAACCATGAAATTATTACTTTATGAAATAAACTATCTCTGATCATTTGGAAATGATTTACATAATTACAGTTTTGTAATACACACCTAAATAGCTTTTTATTGCCTGCATCAAAGTTAGACCCAAGATCCATGCCCCTTCTTCTTCACATACTTTTGCCAAGAGCGCATTATACATCACAATAAATTTGTTTGGTACTTTGTTGAAAATAAACGAAACATATGTACTATCACTCAGATTCATTGTTCATGTTTTCCCAGTGTTCAGTTGTGTGTGCGTGTGACACCAAAAGGGGCAGGTATTGACAGCATTGGACGTTATGAATGAGTATATTGTGAGTAAGTTCTCATGTTCATTTTAATGAAATTTTTTGCATAACAATTAAAATACTTTTAGCTTTGTGAAACGGGTGTAGCGGTCAGATATGAGGCTAGCTTGTGTATGGTTGTTGGTTGTGTTTGTATTATTATTTACCGCTTTTGTTACTTACGATCATGACTATAAAATTTTGGTCACTATTTTTTATTTCTGTTACTTGTAAAAACATACATTGTTGCTTATTGTAAACTGAAACAATTAAAAATATATGCAACTTAAGACTTACTAACTTCAAATTCCTAGTTTGCTGCACTCATAGTACAATGTAAAGTTTGAAGCATAAAGCTCAAGTTGCCTCTAGATGTCATTAGTTCTGAAAAGTGCATGTCTTATGCAGCAAACATTGTAGCAAACCCCCAGAAGTGCCAAAACCCAGCCTACTACATCAGTAAAGTTTAAACTTACACAAATCTTTTCAAAACCATTGAGACTTCCTTCCCAACTTTTTGCATTCAAATATAAAATTACTTGAATTTTTTTAACAAATCTTACCCATCACTTCTAGGTAAAACACCAGAGACCACTACTGGCACAGTAACACGGTCCCTTGCAGCTTTGATGAGGGACCGGTGGTGCTTAAGGGCTACATGCTGGAAGCAGCCAGGATAACCAGACGTAAAGTTGTTTCTCCCCACATGAATGAAAATTATTTTGGCCTTTGAGAGGTCCGCCCTGCGAATTACTGAGAAAAATTAAAAGGTTTGAATATTATATACTCCTATACTTTGTTGATGGTTTTATTCAAAGTTACCTCATTTTCAAGACTTTCCTGCTTTGATCTTTTTATTTTTTGAACATTTCGTCATTTAAACAAAGCATTCATAAAATATCTACTTATTCTATGTATCTCTAATTTTATTTTTCATCTAACATTCTCATGATAGTCAAGTTAGTGTCCCTCTTGCTAAATTTAACAGTAATCTTGTTTGAAAAGTGCTGCCACACACAGTCTGAATAGACTATGAAAAGATGCTTGTAAATTTTACCTTGAAAGCTCACCTTCCATAGGGTTTTCTAGGTTTTTGCTGAATTTAAGTACTTTTATTGCTTTAAATTTGATTTTTGGTAATATAATTTGGAATGTGAAATGGCTAGTATTTGAGGTTACTTATGCTTATACACTCGTTGTTCATCAGTTCCAAACTTTGTTAGGGAAGTGGTTTATTTTTGTGCAGTCTGATGTGGGAACATTTCCTAAATGCATTTATATGAATATGTGTTGTGGTCATCATACAATGGTTGTTTATTGATAATTTGTTATTCTTGTAATCTTTACAGAATTTTTGGAGGTGCCATGAAAGCTGCTTTACTTGATGAGAGCTCCAACCATCTATTAGATTAAAAGAAGAAGAACCCATCATAACAGATGCTCCATTGATTGAAGAAAGCAATTTTTATTTGACAGATGAATCATCGTGCAAAGAAAACCATGCTTGCTAAAAAGATGTCTGCCTCAACTGCTCTGATGATCTCACAATTAATAACATTCAACAAACTTCCCTACAGCTAAAATAAAGAAAAGTTTCTTTTCACTGAGGACACCATCTCTGATTTGTTGACACTCTTCAACCAATATAGAAATTGCTACTTGTCAATACAGCCTAAAATACAGTTACGAGTCAAATACATTAGTGGCTGACAAATGAGCTTTGATTTTAAATCTTATATAGTGTGTATTATTTTCAAGGGCGCTTGTATAGCTAAACCCAGGAATTGCTTGCAGATAGTTTCTCAGTGGTTCAATCAGTATGGTATATTAGCATGAAATATTTGAAGGGTTCAAGATTTACCGACACTTATGTATTCTGTTGTATTTGTTTAATGCATTGGTACTGTTTTTGAAATTTCTGATGGAAAGGAAATTGGGGGCGAAATGGTAGTGTAGACTTCATGGGTTAAGCTTCGACATCGGAAATGCCTAGTTTAAAAATGAACATTGAGCACCAGAACTAGGACTGTCTTTTTCAATCTAAACAGTTTTTACAGGTTCAGGAGATGTCTATCAGACAACATGTCTCTCAATGCATTCTTATTAATTCAATTTATATCTTGATGCAGTCACTCATATGGAAGTTATGGAAGAACAGTAACAGTGGACACAATTATGTTAGGAAATTTTAACAATGTGAAAGTTCAACTCGACCGACTGACTAAGCGACACTTAAGTACTGTAAAAGCTTAAAGGATTAGTTCAGGGGTCAAGCAAGTCTATCTTATATGAAAGAGAACTTCAAAAGAAACAAAAATGGTAAAGAAAGCACTTCCATTTAAAAATGTCATTCCATTAAGGAGATATCTAAGGTTAAAGTCTGTTATCATTTGTGTAGAAACAACTGAAATAGACTAGTTTTAATGACATAGCCTCAGATTCCTCAGTCTTTGTGTATTCTATTATATTTTGTTGCTGAAACACAATGGGATATCTCAAAAACAAAAGTTTGAAGAAAAATAATTTTAAATTTGATTTTTAAATTGTTTCTTTTGAAGTCCTCTTACATATAAGATGGGCATGTTTAACCACTGAACTAATCCATTACCTCATGGTTAAATTAAGTTGTTAACATCAATGTACATGTATATATTTGTTTTCTTTAATAGATATAGTATATTGAGTCAAAAGTGATTTTTGCCACAAAACATTGTGAATACAAGAACTTTCATATAGGCTGTAGTATAATTGATGAATATTAAAGAGGCGATATCATCATACGTGCACAATATTTAGAATTCCTTTCAAATTTTTTGATTGGTTGAAATCTTGCTGCGTGATTGTTGTCTCGTATTGCAAGGTACAGTATATAGTTATTTAAAACGCCTGTAAAGGTCATCTCATCAGTTAGCCCAGATGGTTGCAGCGATCGAAACCAACTTTTTTTCAAATCATGTTGTGAGTTCGAGCCCCGGTAGAATCGTTCATTTTGACTTTTGCTTTCATCTTCTTCTTTTTTTTTCTCAGTAATTTTCATTTGGTGGCTATTATTGTAGTATTATAAGACTAAAATTTCACTTTCGCTTTCTGACAAAAACGCATTGAAAAAAACAAATAAGTTTCTCGTCACAGTAACGTAATGCGCTGTGTATGTAATTCTGCACACACAATGTACATGCTAGTGGCTGGCTGTACTGTGTGGTACAAACAGACAGAGGATTGGATCTTGCCTCCACAACCGGAAGTGACGTCAAAACATAGTATCCCCCATTTTTACTGTATTTTTACTGAGACGAGCCTCCCTCTTTAAATGATATTTTATTGGAATTTTATATCATTGTTATCAAAACCATTTTTAACTTCGTGTTGTTTAAAATAGGAACAAGCTTAGTGCTTTATCAGCAATCTTTTAGTTAATTACTTTACCTCAAAATGAATATGTACTTATGTTTTGCAAAATCAATAATACACCACAGACTAAGCATCAGCTATGTCATTTATTTTATCACCTCGGTAAGCTTTCAGTCACATCAGCTGTCTCAGTTACATACTTGCAAATGCTGTCCGAAATGACATAGCTTGTCTTTTTGTTGAGCTGAAAGAGATGAAATTTAAAAAAATTACCAAGGCTCACCAAACTAGATGTTTATGATGATCAAAAGCACTCTGTAGGCCAAATATAAGACACATGAAATGTATTAATATATCTAATTTGTTAGCACTATATTATGCCATTCCATTTAACATATTACAAACCATTGCTGAATTATACTTTAAAAATGCAAAGAATTATTTTTTCCTGACTTTTTATCTGTAATATTGTACATAAAAAAAGACACATTAGACCTATTTTGTTTTCAATGCAATGTTTAAGCAGTTCAAAAGTTTCCTAACCTTGCACAGTAAGCACAAAACCATATGTATGTCACACTAACGCACATCAAAATTTATTTTCTGCAATGGTGATCGGACAAGAGGCGATATAGGCCTACCCCTAACTGACATGGAACATCACCCTATGACTAGCGGACATTGTCAAGTTTAATCAAATGAAGAGATTGTTATGAGAATATAAGGGATAATCAAACTGCTCTGAGCATCACCAAGCTCAATAGCTTTTTTTTTATTGCATAGACTAAACGTCAATCAGCTGCTCTGGTATATGCGAGTGAAAAATGTAAACACTTGTTATTCCGTACAATTCAATTTTGTTTATTTTCACTGGGGCTATGGGAACTCTACAACAATACACGCCGAAATAATGTTTTGTTTCTATGTTATCGCATCCAAATGTCAAATGCAATACGAGTGGATTTTATACATGGTAGACCTATATCAATCCAAAGTGCTTGTGTGAAAAGGCCAAGACCTAAGCCATTTTAATTTCGGTTATTCAACTTTTCCCTATAGGGCAGAGACTCTGTCAGTCATGATCCGCCCCAAATTGCCAGTCACCAGAGTCACGCAGGGCGGGTCACGCAGGGCGGGTCACGCAGGGCGGGTCACGCCGGGCGGGTCACGCCGGGCGGGTCACGCCGGGCGGGTCACGCCCGGGCGGGTCACGCCCGGGCGGGTCACGCTGGCGGGTCACGCTGGCGGGTCACGCCGGGCGGGTCACGCCAGCGGTCACGCCGGGCGGGTCACGCCCGGCGGGTCACACATTTTCAAGCGCATAAATAAGGAGCCCAACTTCATTGAGATGTTTTCCATAAACCATTTAATTACTGCATAAACCCAACCTTGTAATAAAAAACATAAATGGAAAAGTTACCCTCATCTTTCACCATAAAACGAAATTTGAACTCACAACAATTGACAGTTAGGCCTAGGCTTAACGTTCTAGGCCATGTTTTATAAACACATAGTCTAACTCCAGTTCCTTACCCCCTCGGACCAGGACCTGTAGTATGACAGCCAGCCCAACAAATTTACAAAAATGTAAAATTGGGAAGAAATTTCCCCCTCGCCCTCACTCCCACAGCCTTGTGTAACCAACCCTTGAATTAATTAGGGAAGATAGTGTAAGGCCCATCACCTGTTCTCCATAGTAATATCATTGAAATAATCCACTTTTCACATTTTACTAACTTTCATTCTGCTTAACTTTATACCTTTGAATCCATTTGCAGTTTCGTCCTGAAAACTCTCCCTCGAATTTATTGCCAAAAAGTAATTTAAATTTCCCGCGGAAACCTTTTACTTCATAAGCATAACAATCAATCGTGTCATGACACTTGAATAGGCCGGACTTAGCAGTGGGCGCGGCCACAATTGGAAAAACGAAATCTCTCGCTCACTAAAAGCGCGCCTGCGTACTAGTCTCATGCAACCTTAACGTGAAACGGAAACCGATGTGAAACGCCAAGTGGGCAAAAACTAGTTGACGTATAAACATGCGACCGAATTTGTAGGGCGATGATCAAATTTGTGAGGCGATTTGACCGCCTGTTTATTTTTCCACTAGTTTTTGCCCACTTGGCGTTTTTGTAAGACTGGCGCTTAACTTGCAAAACAGCGACAACCGAAGTGCAATGCAGTCTACAGTTCTGTGCTCCTGATTGGTGGAGAGTCTACAGTTCTTGTATACAGTTTTGAGAGCTATCTTCTGATTGGTTAAAAGTCTACAGTTTCTACAGTAGTCTACAGTTAGACCAATAGAATTGCCGCATAGAAACTGTCTTCGTACATCAGCTGTAGCTACGCATGTTACTTCCTTCGCAACAGGCTATCGTTTAATATACAGTAAACTAACGTTACTAGCTGTGATCCAACGATTGAGTGAAGTGGAAATACGACGATGCTTTCTTCTTCACAAGGTAAAGAAATTTGCGTGTTCGGTATAAGAAAAGGTGTTTTTATTCCCTGCCTCTATTATGATGGAAAAAAGTTAGTAGGCTAGGCTTCTATTGAAATTAACTTACCCGAGTTTGCTAGTCCAAACTTCAGCGTCTCATTATCAGTTCCGCGACTTTTTTAGGCTTAACATCACTAAAGGCAATGCACTAACAGTCAGATGTTAGGTGACTAAACGTAAGTTAGTGTAAACATTAGGAGTACCGAAAAATCCTAGTAAAGCGGTAAGTCGCTATAGGAATTAATTTCAACAATTTTAATACTTCCACGCTTACTAAGCTTGTTAATTGATTTTGTATTATTATTTTTTATATATATAATTTTTTTTTCTTTTTCTTTTATACTTTTGCTACGCTCGGTCGGCATTTGTGTCCTCTAGAAGGATTTGTGCAGACTTAACCTATTCAGGTTCAGATTCATGAACACCAACCGTACGGTCCACTTTAAACGTTTGGCTTTCTAGCCTATGCAGTACTGAGATAAACACCTCACTCGGTAGTAAACACCTCACTCAGGTCACTACTTGCAA
>JAIGNY010001346.1:0-32574 GCA_020152595.1 Chiridota heheva | reverse complement strand
TCTCTCCCGGATGTGAACCAGGCGTATATCCTCGAGAGACGAAAGTTCCTATACATACAGTGTCTGGGAAAACGTGATGCGTTTATATAACCATTTTTATTTTCCAGCGTGCTTTTTTCGTACAAGCTTTGAAAAGCACGGTATACATTTAAGTAAATGATTGATTTCGTAAAAATTGTTATACGAGTGTGAAATTGTATACTATTTAATATTATTTTGCATTATTTCTGTGGATACAAATTTTCATTCTGTTTTAACGCAATTTAAGGTGTATTTGTTCGAGTCTAGTACGCGCATTGCGGAAAGATACAATGCAACAAGTTCTACTCGAAATTTACTTGGATTGATCACGAAATACACGTAAAATCTTTTATTTTGGCTTATTTGATAAACAGATTCCAAATAAACACTTCAATTTGAACAAAAATTAGTGCGCAAAATAGTTCTCAACAATAATTCATACAATTTGACATGAATCTATATCCCATAATATGGGATATACTTTTTATTAGAAGTAGGCCTAGGCCTACAATCTTGGACAACACTGCTGGAACACTTCAGCTTTTTTAGAGAACTTCATATTTTATAGTGTTATGTTTCTTTAATATTTTCCCGAGAATTGTAACCCCCTACCCCCTCCTTTCGATGTTGAATTTATTCCTTTCTTAACGTCATTTTCAGGAAAAACAGTAACAACGGCCAACATTGAAAGGGGAGGGGGATGGGAGGACAATTATTATAGTGAGATAGGGGAGGGGACATTGGCGGCGTCATTGAAATTATTAAAATGTCCTTCTAATTCTAAAATATTCATTACAATTGAAAGAGTAGAGATTGAAGATGCAACAAAAAATTTCCAGCATTTCTGATTTATAAATGTGAAATAATGTACAATAGAAAAAAAGGTTTATGAAAAACATCACATATTTTCACAAAGTAGAAGAACGAGTTTTGTCCAAGATTGTAGGTCCGAAAACAATCCTTAGTAGGCCTACTGTTTCTTTCATTGTTGTAGTAGGTTAGTAAGAAAGTGGCAGCGGCTGTTAAACTTAGGACGTAGGACTAACTTAAAGTATAAGAAACAGCGAAGGTCACTTTAGTCTAAGGCTGGGCAACTGACATGTTAACGAGATAATATTTTTCAAATTGCTCCCAAACTTTGGTGAGACCAAATTATGTGGGATAATTTTAATTCAAAAGTTACGATGTGAAAGTCCAGATAAAATCCAATCAATCTTCTTTGCATTTGTCACTATTTCTTCGGGAAATAAATGCTTTTAGAAAAAATCCCCGAAACATGCCTCACATTTCAGCATGTTACTTCAACTTCAACTTCAAGTCTGTATGGAAGCATATGCCGGTGAATATTTGGGTCGCGTAGTAAATATAATTACGACGCGACGTAATTCCAATTACGACGCGACGTAATTATCAGGTTTTGACCGTTATATGCTTCCATAAGTCTGCGAGTTCAGCCAGAGAAAGAGCTAATACAAATATTTTCGAGAGGTCCCATTTTACGGGACAGGAAGCTGAGAAGTTGCAAATTTCAGGAATTGTAGAGAATAGATAGTGTCTTGACTATTCATATCGAAACTTTTACCTCTGGTGATCCCCTTTTGAAAGTACCCTCATCCGATCCAAGAGATATTAGATGGTACTTTTTGGAAAGCATCACAAAATATCCTAAATCTATAACATTCTGGTACAAAAAGGACCCCGAACTTGACTCTTTCATCATAGGTTTCAATAGGGAGAATAATTAGTGCCGTTCTACCCTAATTCACCTCCCGTAGTCGTCTCGCAGTTGACCACATACCCACGTGTGTTACAGGGACGCGCGAGTGTTCATTTTGTCCTTGAGTATAATGTAAACAAATTACGTCAAGACTCTGCTATGACGTCATAAAAAGACACCCGCTTGAAGATTCTGTCAGCTGCCAAACTAAGTGTGCCAGTGTAGGTAAGCTTACAATGCACATAGTGTATGTTGTTGTCAGGAAGGTCAAACTGGAAATGATGTCATGTAATGATTATTCATAAGCTCTCATTCACAACTTGGATTTGTTTACATGTGATGTCATAGTGGTAAGTTAAAGCGCCCGTAGCGTAAATTTTAAATTGAAAATATCATGTTTGGGCGTAATAACAAAAACGTCAATGGCAATAATAAAATAATAAACGGTTTAAGGAGTTGTGTATGTTTGAAAGAGAGAAGTTTCTGGACAGTGGTGACAGAAAGCGTGACGTCTTTCGCCCTATACTACGTATTGGCCGAAGGCCGAGAGTCGAAACTCCTATACCACAGTGCGTGATACTTTTGGTTCGTCCTCCATCCATATTGGTTCCAAGGGAGGGCAGTAGATATGTCGGTACATTGAAAATTTGAGTCAATAAAAAATAGGCAAACTGCAAATTTACCCTAAAAAAAAAAAATGAAATTCTTTACTTTCAAAAATTAATTATATTTATATTAGTATTAATCATAACTTGTCCTTCTAACCATGATTAACGTTCATTTTATTTCTAACAAGAACACAGAACCAACGATTTCTTTTTACAGTACATGCAGGACGACAATACTTTAGCGCAGCGTTAGATTGTAGACAGGCATGTATCGCACCTACTAACTTAGGCCGCCTAACTGATAAGTATATATTTTTTTAAATACTACGCGAACAACCTTCTGAAATGGGATAAATGATCCAAACTAGTAGATGTCTTGAAAAATTTCGGTAAACCTAAAATAATGTGCTTTCTTAATTGTGCCAGTTGTTGTTGAACAGTCTGAAGCTAGCTAACGCCGTATGTACATCGTTAGTTTAACCAGAGAGCGTGACGTTATTCGCCCTATACGTATTGGCCGAAGGCCGAGAGTCGAAACTCCTATAACTCAGTGCGTGATACTTTTTGGTTCGTCCTCCATCCATACTGGTTCCAAGGAAGGGCAGTAGATATGTCGGTACATTGAAAATTGGAGTCAATGCAAAATAGGCAAACTGCAAATCTAACCTAAAAAATAAAAATTGAAATTCTTCACTTTCAAAAATTAATTATACTTATATTAGTATCAATCATAACTTGTCTTTCTAACCAAGATTAACGTTCATTTTATTTCTAACCAGAACACAGAACCAACGATTTCTTTTTATAATACATGCAGGACGACATGACTTTAGCGCAGCGTTAAATTGTAAACAGGCATGTATCGCACCAAAGAGCTTCTTTGATCGCACCTACTAACTTGGGCCTAACTGATAAGTATATTTTAAGAAAAAGACTACGCGAACTACCTTTCTGATCAGGAATAAATGATTGAAACTAGTAGATGCAGTAAACCTAAAATAATGTGCTATCTTAATTGTGCCAGTTGTTGTTGAACAGTCTGAAGCTAGCTAACGTCGTATGTACACCGTTGCTTAGTTAAACCTTAACTGACCGACGTAAACGCTGACAAATATGGGCAATAATTGCAGTTTTATGTAGGTACAAGAAGAAGTTGCTTATCAAATCTTATTTTATTCAGACATTTAGGCAGCGATTGATGCTTTCAAAAAGTGTCGCCGGGGTAATCATAGGTCATTGTGTTGCCTATATTAACATTAGTGTAACTTAAAGTTGTAACTTAAAGTTGTAACTTAGGCCTACAATGTGTGAAACCACTTAGCTAGACACACCTGTGATTAGGGCTATGTACATTACCATGGTATTGACTTGTAAATGTCTGTCATGATGAAAAGGCCATGCTTGAGACGCAGCATTACAATTGTTAACTAGAGTGGGGTGAGCATGATACCAATATAGGCCTAGGCTAGTTATAATTAGTTTTATAGTTGGTTATCAACAAAACACCCATTAAACAAAGTCTTAACAGACTGACCGACTAGCAGATAGGTGTGTATAAAACAAAGTAAAAGTAAGTTAAGCGCCAACTTGTTTAGATAGGTAGAGATACAGTAGATCATATTGCTCACTTATTACTTATATTTCTATTTTAATAAAGTTTTCAGTTTCATTCACATTTTTCTGTTAAACATCATTAACCAACAATTGCAACTCCTAAATTCATAAACTTTTAATTTAAAGAATAATCATAAAACTCTTTGGAATAGGCCTATATGTTGTATTGCAGCCTGCATTTTTCATTCTGTGCATTACTTATTAAAGTTGCTTTCAATTTGTTTGCAAAAGTTTCTAAAGCTCTCAAGTTGGGAAGATAAAAAAGCTCCACTTTAAAATTTTGCTTCATGCAATTTCTCTTCTCATTGATAGGCAATCTTTAGATCTGCTCTCATTTGTTTTTGCTTTGGTGTCCAATGAACAAATTATTACAGTGCAATAGTATTCCAACTTTTATGTTGTATGATTGTTAAAAATCATTGACTGTACTACAGAGTACGAATATTTTTTGCAATGTAAATTAATTTTGCACCAGATATCAGTGGGCTGAATACCTGTATATCATTTTGTAGTACACAATACCCTGCCCAAATGTTTTCTGACTCCAGGCACATGTATAATGATTTTTCTTGGTAGTGGAATTTACTATTATCAGGTTATGAGGATATGGCATGGTAATTTTAGTGTACCCTTTTATACATAAAATTTTGTCTGCCTAACTAAAAAAAAGACACAAACCCCAAGTAAAAATTCAAGATCAAAACCAGCAGACCAGGCTTTTATTTGCAGTAAACAGACATGAAAAATCACACTGTCTTTTACTAGGCTTAACTCAGTTGAATATAGGTCACACTTTACAACCATGGGGGATCTATAGTTGTAAGAATGCATAGGAAGAATCTCAAATTTTGTTGATTTCTGTTTCTTTCTTAAAAACTTATATTGTGAAATAATAACATATTGTGGTATATCTATACCTACATCAACATCACTTCACAAAGTTTGCTGATTTCAGCTAAAGCTGTAGTGATAAGTGGAGGACTTATGGCAGTACGTTCATCCACAGGAGATGTCTTATAAGTAAACTGTCAGGAATGTTTGTAAAGTTGATTACCAGTTGTTAAAGTTAAATTTATACAGGTGATCAATGCAGAAAATCAAAATTGTGATGTCAAAGCTTGTAAATTTGTTACCTCCACAATGACGTCCCAATTCCTCTATCATAAATGTACATGAAAATTTATAGGAATGATTTTTAAAAGTTAGTGGCAGAATAATATGTGTTGATCTGTTTTTAAAAAACCTGAATTTACACACTATTTCATGTAACCTGTATCATTATTTAAGTCAATTGATGTATATTTCCTGTATTATTTACAAATCATTCTTTCTTTACCCTACACACAATTGAATTATTTAACTGTTTAATGTGTTCACTTCAACACCAGGAAGTTAATAGGTTTGAGAAAACAAACTACCAATTCATTGGGTTGAACCACATAAACTGAGAATAAGAGTTAATAGCTTTTCCAGACAAAATGAGTTCAACTGTAACAATAATTGCATGTGTCATAGAGCTAGTGTGTGAGTTATTTGCCTTAACCTTATGTTTGGCATCAATAATGTTCCCTACACAAATATCCAAATATGGGTTATTTCATTTCCAGATTACACAAGCAGTATACACAACAAATCACCAGGCGAATTAAGTAGGTTTGGGCAGTTAATTTGAAGCAAATTATAGCCTAAATTCTTGTTAATGTTAGTCAAGTTCTAATTTGCATGTAGACTTGCAAGATTGTAGCTATTAGTCATATCCCACAATACACTTACTGGTGACATTACTGGTGGCGTTCGTGAGGCCGCAGACCAGTAAACAACAGCAATCCTACAATGTCAGCATACAGAAACGGGTTAAAGTAAAAGAAATAACGGCCAAACGATGGTAAATGATTCAGAATCCATAACTAACAAGAATGTAGGCTTTTTGTAGACCTAACGGCTAGGTCTGAATTTGAATAGAGTTAAGTTGGCAGCTTGAATTCCTCAGCCTTTTTCACACTACTCGATAATCCCGAGCTTAAACTAGGCTTCAATAACTAGGCTTAGATCCACCATAGTTAATATTACATTGTAAATCTCTAGGATCACAGATTTCTGACTGCATACGCCTAGCTTTTATAAAATTAAAAAAAGGCAGACTGCAATTACTACAGAACGGGGGTGTACAGGTGGCTAGGGCCGGCCCATCGCTAGCGTTATTCGTTAAATAGGCCTACGGTGTTGGCCGACCTTCACCAACTAGGCTAAGGCCCTAGGCGTTATGCATAACGGCTTCGATAAGGTAAGGCATCAATTCCGTTAAAATGCTTTAAGCTTTCAATTTGTCATGTTCAGACGTAAAACAATGAGTAATAAACGCATTGGCGTCGTACCGTACCGGTATCGCGAAAAGTACCTGCACTGTGCATGGTTTGTCAATTTTGTTTCGCACTCGATCCATGGATGATGTCAAAATCAAATTTGTCATATTAATGACCTATAAAATTATTGCTTTATTGAACTAAATGTGCACAAAAAGTAACGATAAAATAAAATCGCTGTAAAAAAAATTAAACCAACAATTTCCCTAGAATATTTAATTTACACATTTCTTTGGTGGATAAGTTTTAAAAAATATCATGATTTTGTAATACTATAGGTATATTAGTTTCGACTCTTGGCCTATACGTAGTATAGGGCGAATGACGTCACGCTCTCTGGTGGTGGGATGAGGATGTGTGTTGCAGGTTGTGAATAATTGTAAGTTAAACATTTCTTATTGGCACAACACCGACTAACGTGTACTAATAAATATAAGGCCAGCGAAGTGGACGCACGTGCCACCGAGGCCGCGCCGGTGCGCGGTATGATTTGTTTTATAAGGCCACAGATGGCACTGCAGTTATTTTTTTTTACTTTTCAAAATGGATTAATTATAGATACCTGTTTTGTTGATGGAGCAGTATTTCTGAAAAACTTTTAATCTAGAAGAAATAGGACAGTAAGATCTGAAGATAAGTACACTTTTGTAAGAAAGTATTTGGGGTATGTAATATGTTAGAACTGCAATGCAGATCATGGAAGGTCCCAAAAAGTGTTGTTGTTTTACGAAGGATCCTGGTTCCTCTGTAACGCGGTTTTGGAAGGAAAATTGGGGCCAGCTTTCTTATATCTACGCCGAACCAAGGAAGACCCGTAGCAAGGAAATTGAAAGGGGTAGTCTGTTTTTCGTATGACAGGACAACAAACTTTGAAATTCAGATGCTTATTATTCTTTTAGATTTAAAAGGGCACTTTCTCAACCACATCCCGGCTACGGGCCTAAGGAGCCAACATACAAGAAATGTTTTAATACAAAACCTTTTTTTTTGGTTGTGATTTATAACCTTCCGCCGATGGGCAATCAAGGGCGCATGTTTAAAGATATCACTTTTCATCAACACTTTGACGCAAATATTCCAATTAGCGAAATTAAGAAAAGGCAGACGGGATTTAAAAAAGGGGACAGGACACCTAGCATTTCATTGAGCGTGTTTATAGATAAATCACAAACAAACTAATCATGGACAGTATGGAAATAATCAAGAGGCTTATCAATCCTGGGAGGAGGGGAGGAAGGAGGAGGAGACCATCTACCAGATTCTGTTATGAATACCCTCACCCATTTACAAATTCAGTGGTGTTTGAAGCAAGGACGATACATCTGTACATGGGCCATTGATTTTTTATTGGGGGCACGTATTTACGGCCCTCAATAATGAAGTTCTGCATGGTGAATTGAGTTTGAAGGAACTCAAATTCCTTTCATATTTAGTTTTTCCGAAGTGTACATGAATAGGTCGACACAAAAACAAATTTGGAACATTCTGGATGTAGCATAAACACTGGTTAACAACGTAGTTTTATCTCGCCAGATCGACTTTCAAGTGCATCCATTTCTCGTATCTCGACGTATACGGGCCTGGTTTTGTCAAAGAATTGCTATTCTGATTTTCTAACTTTCGTGATTGCAAATTCAATATTAAAAAGAAAAGGGCCATCAGCAATTTTCAGGCCGATTGAAATTGAATCAATTTTAGTCGCGTATAGGGAAGGAAATTGCGCTTTCAGCTATACCCACGGCATTTTCTTTATTTAATATTTTTAATGAGGATCTAAAACAGAAAAAGGAGCCTTAGTTCCATTTAATGTGTTATGAATGCCTGCAATTTGTAGGTTGTAATTCTGTTCTGGATTAATTCTGTCCTCTGCTTAATCGTGCACGCAGAGACATAACTAGACTTCGAATGCAGGAGGTGTTTGACATATTTGTGCGACAAAAAATAAATCGGAACAATTTAGAATAGTTTTTCTGTCTATATCTAACTATATAAGTATAAGGCTACAATTTGAGTTAAAAACAATCTACATATCAAAGCCTTCCGTATGAGACGTAGACGGGCAATAAAACCAACAACACCTGAACCACGGGGCAATCTCTACCCTTCTCCTCACAGGGACAATGGAGGCAAGAATTGGGTTCTTCATTTCACGAAAGCAACGAGTCAAGAAGTGCCCTTTCAGCCTTTGTGATATTCATTTTAGGCGTTGTTTTCGCCCTTGCTATAAAGTAACGGTCGTGATACTCAAAACTGTTTTTATGATTTGAAATGGCTGTTTTCGATCTAAAAACTGTTATTTCTCATCATTTGTACTTTTTCACTTTCAGATGCATGGGATACCCGAAGTTCTACGACCATGTTACCTTCTTCTTGACTCGCTCCTTGCCTATTTTGCGTGCATTCGTACCAGAATGAAACCCATAGTTGGGAACAACATTGAACTATACAGGAAATTCCTTTATTGTGTATCTTTAATTAGTTTTCAGTACACCTCATAATAATTTTCACTTCAATTTTAATTGATAATACATGGCAGTAGGCCTAAACTTGAGGTAAACTTTATTGGCTTCAGTTAAATTTTTGACGCTTTCGGTTGCCAAACACTTCATGAAAATATCCTCTTTATTCGTTAATTTGATTGCCATCTCCAGTTGTTTAGGACGCATTTGGCAAAAGATAAAAAACATGAATATATACTTGTCATTTATTTCATTAATTAGATGTCTTGAATATTTCCTATATGCCATAATTACAAATATTATCTTCAATCAGTAAAGTCAATGAATGTGTGCACTTGTTTTAGACGCACGATTTGTTTTTGACGCCCGCATTCAACATTTACGCTACGCTGGCATGGCTATGTTCGATAAAATTTGAAATAATTAGGTACATTTACTTCGGCGCACACGATTGTGAGAAGGTAGCAACCGAGGTAGGTGAAAGTTTCTTCGCCCTATACTACGTATAGGCCGAAGGCCGAGAGACGAAACTTCTGTACAAAAAATCGTGACGCCATACTTGTTCCAGCATGGTCAAATATGCGACCGGTGGACAGTGCATATGTAATGAGCCGAGTAACTGAGTGATATTGTACCGGCCGGGCCAGGCCGGGCGGAGAAAACGACAAGATACGATAGAGAGCGAGTTTTAGAAATATTTTTTCATTCCACTGAAAATTGCTGTTTTAACATTTCCGTTTATATTCAATGGCGTTGCGCAGACATGGAAACCAGCAAGTTTTTTTTTAAAGATTTTTTTTTTTTTTGCAACCATTATCATTAAAAACAAAAGTTATAAATTACAGGATTAACGTTGAATTATGCATTTTGTCACTAACTTAAGGCCTACCACTTGCCTTGTTCCAGTTCTGCGAGATATTTCAAGATTAGATTGGCATAACTTTCAGACGTTGGCATGATTTCACCATGGAATAGGTCTGTTTACACTCAGTATACATGGGTTCTGGCGTACGTATGAACAATTTGAATCGATTTTTGGCCAAATCTTGAACATACCACATCGCTGGTCCTAACCGTGAGGTACGCCAGGGCTAACGTTAGACAAACTAGGGATATTTCCAACACGGGCGGCGAGCGTAGGCCTACGTTAAATGTCAATTTATACTACAAAAAAAACTTTAGGTCTAAGTGGAATAATTCAATTTGAAATATAAATTCTTACTGTTAGAGTTATTTCAAAATCTCAAGAAAATTCTTGAAAGCTATCCCAACTGAATTATAAAGGGAGACTGGGCAGTCATAAACATTGTTCATCTTACTTAGCTTAGGCCTACACTGACTAATTTTGTCCTGAAGTTAACTAGAGTTAACTAGACTTTAACTGCATAGTGCCTAAAACTTAAATGATTTGTATGTTTTAACAAGGAATTTAAAAGTAACTTGAAAAATAAGAAAAAGAAACATTAGCATTAAGACCCCGCTGCAGTTACTATACTTTCATCAGCTTCACTTCACAAAGTTTGCTGATTTTATGTATAGGAAACACCACAATTTAGTTCACTTTATAAATCATTTGCGAAGTAATTACTGAAAGAGAGTGCATTGATCTGAATAAATTTGCTATTAAGAATTAATTACCTCAGCATGAAATGACAAGTTATTACAATTTAAGTCTTTTAATGTCATGGTTATATGCAAGTTACTGTAAATACAACTCACAGCAATGTTTTCTTTTTTATAGTAGACAAATATTATCAATGCATATTTCACTTGTTTAAATTTTTCTTAAAGTATCATTATGATATAGCCAATGACTTTATTAAGCCTAGCTGCCTTAGCAAAGTATAAATACATTGCTTTAAAGCTAAAGCTGTTCATGGGTTGCCATTAAGCCAACTTAAAATAGAATTATTTTTCAGTGTTTTACATTAAACATTAACAGCTATTTTATACTTCTTTTCAAAGATGTTTAAGAACAAATATTAAAAGTATTTGACACATTGAAAGATGAACAGCATTTAAACCAGGAAACCTTTAATTAATTTTGCTCATTTCATCAGGCTGACAATAGGTTAATTCAGTGAATACAATCATTTCAGTAACTTAATTCTAACTTGTTAATAGAAAACTGAGATAAGCCTGTAGCTATTGAAACAAATAAGTTGTAAGTGAATAATTAACACTTCCTATAAAATATTAATTCATTTATACAGGTTGCCAGTAGAAAATGGCAACTCTCTGATTTGTATCATGATATATTCAAGATCATGAGGAAATAAGTGTAACTTTGTGTACATATGGCTCCAAACTTTACCGGTCAAGATGCCAAATGAGTGTCAATGGTAACAAAAATTTTTGCTAACAAGCATATGATATAGACTTTGATACTGATACTTTTTTTTCCCCTATTTTATTATGACATCAACCTCGGTCTAGATGTTTCTCAATTAATTTTCTTTTTAATGGTAGGCCATAAAATCTGCTTGATATTGTGCTTCAACTTCATAACAATTGATTCAATAAAACAACCCCAATGCAAATCAGCTGTTAAGCTTAGCCTAAACATAATGCTATTCATGTTTTAATTTTGATTTCATTTACAATTTCACAAATATTGTTATACCTTTAAATATATCAGCCCATTAATTTTCAAAATTTCTGCATTTAAACGAACTGTAAAATCTTAAGGTTCACATTGTTCCATATTGGATGATAAGTTGTAATGTTGAGTACAGCATTCAAACTCAATCCAATGGGTCATACGCATACAATATGTGATATAGAGACTGCCAATAGGTGTATGTTTGCAAAGGCATTTTTATTTGGAATAAAGCAAGTTTCATTAACTATATACTGTACAGTTATATCAAGTTTTCAAAGTTGCTGCCTGCATTGAGAATTACAACAAACTTAAAGAAAAAAAAGGTTGATGGTCACTGTTATTAAAACAAACGTTGAGTATTACTTGACGTAAATTGAATTAGGGGTAACATGTAAAAGCCACAGCATAGTGCATTTGTTGTGCATTTTTTCTTTTTAATGACTGTATTTTAGTTTAAATCAGTATGTATTTTGGCAATCATGTCTGTTTTTAAAAAAAAGGCCACGCTTGAAAAATTGTTTGTGTGGAGTAACCTATTTGTTTTTAACAATGTGCATCGGTTAGTAGGCAACAATTTTTTTGTAAAGGATGGCCTAATCTCTACAAGAAATATATTATGAGATCTTCACATACATTCCGTATTTGACTGTATATAAATACGGAAGGGTAAAATTATAATCCCTACAGTATGTAATGAACATGTATGTAATGTATGTATTTATACTAAAACTAATATAAAAATAGATTAATTTTTACAGACATAATTTATTCTGCAGATGTTCACTATGTTTGAAGAAATTGTATTCTATCTTCATTTGGTAATTCTTTGTGAAGGCAAATTAACTTATTGAAAGTATATGTACTTTTAATTTGCTCACATGCATTATTATGCATTTCTAACAGCTATTATTCAACACAAACAAACATAGGATTTTGATATAGATCTATAAATTCACACTTAACACATTACTAGCATATACACTTTTGTTCTCTCTTACAGTTGTATAACAGACTTACAGGTAACTACAGTGTAAAGCAATACCTCATACTTGTGGTTAACTGTAATGGGTAATATCTACTAGACAGCTACAGATATTAATTAGACATCTAAAGAAAACATCCAGTAGATATTTGAAGTAGATAAGAGTGACAATTTTTTCAGGTTTAAACAGGTGTCAGGTAGACATCTGAGGTAGATGTACATAAGAGTAGCAAATATTTGTCAGCTTTAACAATATAATGTAAGGTATACATCTAAAGTTATATATATATATATATATATATATATATATATATATATATATATATATATATATATATATATATATATATATATATATATATATATATATATATATATATATATATATATATATATATGTATATATATATATATATGTGTATATATATATCTATATATGTATATAATAGTGACAAATAGTTGTCAGATGGTTTGACCACCATATGTTAGTATGTCAGTATGTAAAAGGAATATACAGTGCATAATTCAATTTGTATCTCTTTACCTCATTAGCAGCTTAAAGGCATATGGTTGTGTATAGGCAAAAATAACTAAATTATTTAAAATATACACCATCATAGCTGCAAAACATTGAATCAAATTCGGTTAAACATTGGTTTAATCTCAGGCCTCAATTTGCATACTTTATGCAAATTTTGTGATAAAGACCTACTACCGGCCAGAACGACCTTGACGTTTTCTTTAGTAAATCCTTTGTTACTTAAATGTCTTTCATAATTCATTGAAGTGGTGCTTAAAATTTTAAGCTGAAAATTTGAGTATAATATTTTAGTGCTAAGAACTAAGAGTACTAACTTACGATATGCAGTGCAGTGATTGTCAAGAGATGAAGCTTTTATTGCGAAAGAAAGTAGGATAAATAATACTAGGTCGAATATATTTGCTCCCTGCTCTGATTGAAATGTGAACGGCTTTAATGGTTTTAAGATTGAGCGAACAGTCGTAGGATTACGAGGTAAAACAAAATCATCATAAAGCAAAATAAAATTCATAAAGTAGAAGAAAATGCCTTAGGGCTAGCTGCATTAACTTTGGGGCCCACTATGCTAGTCATACAGTCATAGACTTAACGTTAACGAGTTTTGAATACACCTCGATCTAGGTGATTGATGAGCTAAACTCAACTAGTTGTGTGTGTGAGGGAGGGGGTTTCTACCAACTCGGCGCATTTCATTTTATGCCAGCGCACTCTGCAAAATATTTCTCCAATATTACTTCATTCAATTATCTAAATTTTGACCGTCAGTAAAAGATTCACCGTTTAATAAAAAGTTATTCGAATTTTATTGCGAGCATTCAGAATAGCGGAGAAGGTTCCAAATACAGGACGAGCAACCTTCTTTAATAAGTGTGTGGGGGTTCTCTCTCTCCAAAGATGTACACATACTTGCTCTCACAGATGTCATTTTTCATATTGCTTTTCAATATCACATGGGTCAAAGTGGCTGGGACTGTTTTCCCTTGTATACTGATGTATACTCACCCTTTTATTTTTTCTTTATTATATCTTCGGTCAAGTTCAAATAGTGCACGTGTCAGACTAACTTTAGCCTTGGCAAAACTTATAACGTACTCCTTAAAAAAGTTTACTCTCCTTCGAGATGGTCAGAAACACTGTTCCTATCATCTATAGTACCGAGATGTCAAAACTTGCGAATCAACCGAGATATATTTATCTACGAAATAATGTTGGAAGGGCCTTTACTGGCTACAACCATGGCTGTAGTTGCCAATAACAATATGCAACAACAGGCCGACAGTGATGGGCACTATCTGCTAATGTAGACAGTTGCCTGGTTATTGACCTCATGAACATGCCAAAAAGATATTTTTTGCATGCATATTCAATGTTTTTAGATTAATAATACTGCAAAAACGGTAAAGAAAGGGACAGTAACTAAAATAAATGACCCAGTATATGCATGGCTATGACAACATGTTATCATTAATCAGAATATGCACAAGTGGGGCTGGGGTGGAGGGTGCATTCTAGCCGGGATATCCCCTCCTATCTGAGGGGGAAATTAAGTCCGTGTGGGCATCTCCAGAATTTCTGAGTGCTTGCCTATCAAGTTTAAAAAAAAAAACTAAGCAAATTATCGGGGAGCCTCTCCAAACGTAACAAGCGTTGTTGTTTTCAAGTAAAACATTGAACAGTTGATTAAATATCTTCACACTTCATATTTCTAATAGGTTCATCTTTATCTAACCGATATATACAATTGAAAACGTAACTCTCCCAACCTAAGACAAATCAAAAGTCTCAGGCTACCATGCAGTTCTTAAGATTTCTGCCAAAATATGCCAATGAGATCAAATGAGGAAATTTTCCTGTACTACCTGTTCAAAATTATTTAGAAATCAATCGCATCCAAGCTTATTTTTGTCACGTACACATTTTATAGTAATAATGACAAAAATCACTTTTAACAAATACTTTCAACTGTACAATTTCCCATGCAGTTTCCTCTAATCATTCAATTAAATACATTTAGATTATGGCTTTCTCTTACGGTTTGATTTGTGTACAAATTTCTCTTTCAGAATTATAGGTTAAATAAAAACAGGTTGAACTAGAATTAAAGCACATGCAGAGTGCATACCTCCGCCCCTCTTCATTCCCCACCGGAATGCAATCTATCTCAGAAACCCTCGACCCACCAAGTTGTAACCCCAAACAATATATTTCTCATTGTTGATCTGTATGTTGCCATTTACATTCTAAACACTTAAGGATCATCACTTGCTGACTTGTGATCATTGTTTTCAGTGTAATTCAGGCTAAGCACTCGTTGTTTGAGCTCTATACAGCTATGGTAGATTCACATTCCATCATTTTCATTCATGGCAGAAACCAGTTGTTCTGATTACATTGATACCAGAGACCACTTCACTTGATTTTCTTTTGAGTCCAGAAAATTTATTGTATGGCTGTTCTTTCATGACATGAGTTGATTGTTTAGCACATTCCATTAAAAAGTTTCAACTAAGTGTTGATAAATCTTGCTCAAACATATGCTTACCCCTCCATTTCTGCCCTTCACCTATTCCAATACGTCCATTCCAAAGCAGAAACAAAAGCACACGCCAACGTTGATCAAAATCCAGTCATCAGTCCAAATTTTACCCCATTTGCACTCTTTTCCTTGTTCCAATTACTTCTTCCTAAAGCAGAAACAAAATTCACAAATTTAATCGCCAAATTTAATCCAAACCCAATCGTCACTTCTTGAAATATCTTGATGGCAAACGGACAAACAGAGGCGATAACGTAGCCTTCGTCCAACTTCGTTGGCGGAGGTAATCACAATATTCTCATTGTTCTTGGTTATGCTTTAGTTTACAGAGCCTCATTTCATTTCCAAGTCTTGAATTCACTCAAGCTGGATCAACAGATCAAGGAGGAGATTGCCAAGAGATTTATGAAGTTACATGTTTTTCTTAAAGTCGAGTCAAGTTTCTCCCTTTATGCCAGCATTTCTTTGTCATATACCTGCCTCTTCCTTTTGAGGTTGTAGGATGTTTCTATCTAATTTTGCAGATTGAATGTACCTGTAGCTTGTGAAACAAAAGTAAATTTAAAATTTGTGACTAAAAGTGACTTGGAACCCTATATATAACATATAAGGTTTAATGTTAAGCTCTGCATTGAACAAGTTTTGTATTGTTGCAAACAAATAAACCTTATAGTAAACCTTCCAAGCGAAAACAAGATTAAAACTGAACTGATCAATATTAAAGACCCCTTACTTCAGAAAGTTCACAAATTTTACTGAGGGCCGTAGGAAAATTGCATAGTCTGGTAACTTTAGGTTTCCATAAAACATTTCTGCTAATTAGAAAATCTACATCAATTTTGAAACTTTACTTCAATTTGGGAAAATTTCTCTCAAATTTCCTCATATTTCATGCAATTTTACCAATATTTCTGTCAATTTCACCGCGTTTCCCGATTTTTTAAATTCTATTTCAATAATTTCATAACTATATACCTCCCAATCAGGAATTAGAAAGCATGCAAACGGGAAGGCAAAGTCCTCCCAATGGCACTTTTTCCCTGGCCCCGCGTCTTACACTTATTGTACGGTTATTCAACATTTTCCAGCTACCCGGAGACGACCCCGAACAAGGCATAAACCGAACGAGGTATAAAAACGATGTATTATACCTAGATCAGAATTAAATACCCCGAACGGGATGTGAGAGATCTATACCTCGATCTGGAGGTTTTCCCGGATTGAATATAGCGCTTTCTCGGAATCGCAAATATTTTTGAGTGGCGCCGCAGGTCTAAATCAGTGAATGGAGGAGCCGGGAGGGCCATAAATCAATGACAAGACCGCATGAGCCGGGAAGGGCATACATCAATGGTCCACACACATAGGTGTAGGAAGCAAGGGGGTCCTGTGGGGAACATTCCTCGTTCTGAAAATGAAGGAAGTGCCCGTGGCAAATATTGTCAAATGTGCAAGAACTGGTAGAAATGTGCGCACACTTTTAAAAAATAATAATAATGTTACAATGAAATTTCTCTTAATAACTGACCCAATAGAAGGAAACTGGCAACTTTTGTAAGTCCTATGTACGGGGGAATGTGTTCCCATCGGAAAAATACCCCTTTCTATAAATGAAGTGCCCGTTTATTTTAGTATCTATATACAGGGGGCGGACTTAATTATGCATATGTCTTGGGAGGTACCCACTAAGAGGTCGTGTCTTCCACTTGCCGAAAGCTTCCGACATCCCTGCCCCCATGTTGTGGGTTGTTTTAATCTTTTAGTTAACCAAATATATGTATATTCTATAGTATAGATGCAGATCCCCCATATAAAGAAATTGTAAACACCAGCTGACCTCTTGACGTTTACTTTGAAAACTATTCTGTTGTAGAATTTTGTAGCGATTACAAGGTTCTTGCTCATGCCTTTATGGGTAGAAGATACAAGAGCTGAGTCATCGGCATGGGCAAGACTACAAATGCTTTGAGCCCCTTCCACTTGGTATCCTACACCAGTCAACTCTAACTCAGTGAGTAGAGGGTCCACCCTCTACTCAGGTTGAAGAGGAGAGGGGACAGTGTATATCCTTGTTTTACACCAGACCTAAAGTAGACAGGTAATGTGCTGGATTTCCCCACTTTGAAAAGCCTTGGAGGAATCCTCCTTGCAGCCTTGCCTTAAGCTGATTGTACTTTCATCACTCAACCGATATGTCAAGATCTTTGACCAATAGTCGACAACATCAAGGGTCTCCAGTTTCCAATCAAGTAAAGAACAGCTTTTCCTTTTGGAAGAAAGATCGACCTGTTCTCTTTTAGAGCAACAGGGATTTTGCCTGTAAATTGCCAAATATTGAAGAATGTTGCCACGTGTATAACCAATAACCAGACTTATCCAACTTAGTGAGAGTGTACTTCTTAGTTGCTTTTATAGCATCTAGTATCTCTCTTCCTCTGTGATAGGTTTTTAATAACTTGGAGTTGTCCTGGCTTGCGGGCGGGGGATATGCCGAAAGATCAACCTCCGCAGATGGTACTTCAAATTTCCTTTTATCAATTTATAGAAGGTTTCAATATCCTTGGCCGGAATCAAACCTTCGGTGATACAGTCGCCAATAGTTCTCTTGCCAGGAGTTTTGAGCTTTTCTTATTGAGCTCCTGCATTTTTCTGTATGCGGCCGCTGATTTTGCATTTTAAATAATCTCTCAGCAGTTGGTTTTGTTTTGCTGGGCTCATCGCTTTTCTTTACCTTTTCCTTGGGCCTGTTTTCTTGCAGCCCTTGAGCTCTTTGTAGGATTTATAATATGAGCTTTCGATCACTTCCATAAGGTTGTCTGATTCATGCTGTTTTACTACAGCCTCCAAATCAAACTCCTTCCTTTGAATGCTTGAGGCTTTTTGTTTTTAGTTCCACTTTCGCTCTACCCATTACAGTCCGGAAGTATAGGAACATTTATAACACACGTTAATATTGAAGTCATGCAGCCATATTGTTCAGATGTTGCGATAGAATGTCATAGTATCAAAATTATGTACTTGAAATGTCAAAAATCATTGTACTTAATTTTCAAAATGGCCGTTTCCCGCCTAAAATCCTAGCTCTATTGTCTACAATTCCTAATATTTCGAAAACGGCGTGGTGAGCATATCAAATGGGAGTGAAAAAGTTTTGGCCATGACAGTAATAAAAGCATTTTCACGAGTTTTAAGTTTTCCCTATAGCAAACATATTTTCCCAGAGGTATTTCAAATTTGAAATATGTAACATTGCTTAAGGCTTTAACGTTAGGATAGCAAAGGAAAATGGGAAATATCACAAATTGGCAGCTTCCATGTAGCAAAATGTTCCCATTTTTAGGAACATTTACTTTCCCATTAATAGGCCTGCTGCCGAACTGTATTATGGGGTTCTTCCTTAATTGTGGTGTGTCTTCGGGGAGAGCTTGGATCCTCCACGGGCGGTCCGGATTATTCGCCTTTACCGTGAAGTTCGATTGCGATGAGTTTGTTCATAAAGCGAACTCCCTCATATTTTGCACATAGCTCAATTATGAGTTTGTTTGTTTCGTCAATTGACCAAGGTAATATAAGACAATATAATGTCCAGCACTGGATGCTTTTGGGACGTTAAACCTTGCTATGCTATCTTATGTTTTGTTCACCTGTTTGGTCTGGTGCTTTATAAAGCAGTATTAACCTTTACAAATTATACATAAACAAGGGCTACGAATGATATGTAATACTAAATGGGACCAGCCTTCCGATGATCTTTTCATAACGCTGAATTGGATGCCGCTATCTCAGTTTTGTTTTTTCATAATTGTATAATGAGTATATAAATGAATTAGTACCAATGAATCTTTGTAAACGTTTGAAACATTTTGATTCAGCTGTTCGCCGCTGGGGTCGACACGGCAAACTAAGGGCCGATTGCTCAGACTTATAAAAAATCTTTCGTATTTGGAGGAACTAAATTATTGAACAATTTAGATTTTGAAATGTTGTCATTCCTTCGCCATTTTTAAGGGCCAAATCAAACAACTGATACGTATCCTCTGACTGTGGCGTAGCAAGAAGTGGTGCGATCGCCCTCCCCCTTCCCCCTCAATATTTCATTTCGTTTTTGCCCTTAAAATGTTAATTTTCTGGGGACTTCGCCCCCATCGACGCCTACCATCGCCTTGCCCCTGTACCCCACGCCGACAAGTCAAACCCTTTGCGCTCGAAGTGACACCTTCGGTGTCACCTCAACGAAGCCACTAAATACCGTGTCTGTTTAATTCAATCCCCCTCCCAATATGAAAATCCTGGCTACGCCACTGCCCTTTCCCAATTAAAGCTTTTACCCTTAAAGTCTTATCCGTTTACTTCCTTTACTTTTAGCACGAATTGTTATCTCGTCACCCACATATACATACATGTGAGGATGAGATATTGTATAGTAGTCACTTTGCTGTATAGGCAAATAATTGCCTATACCTCATATACTACATGGCCACCCCCTAACTTGATATTAGGGGGCTGGTGTGGCCCACCAAGAGGTCTAATGATGACCTCATATTAGGGCTTATGGGGTCATACGTTTTTAGAACGGGACAAAGTATACTTTGCACTGTCCTTTTAGTGATTTATAAACAAAAAGAATTATATACATTATACAATATTGTATATACAGGAAGCAAGTGAAAGTTTCTTAAGACATGCAGGGTATGATATGAATAAATGACTAGCTTCATTATACAATGCAATTGAATTAAATCATTTTTTTCTCATAATGTCACTCAAATCATAACTAAGCAAAAGTAGAAGTTTATCAATCCGTATATCTTTTTGCTTTATTTCTTGTTGGAACAAACATTCAAAAATTCCTTGAGGACACTACCAACACTCAGACATTTGTCATGATACTGGGAGATCGCATGAAGCCATCCCAAGTTTTTACCATCATCAAAAGAAGGGCCTTGGAAGAGACATCTATAATCAAGGCAGTGGACGTCTGTTTTAGATTATTTTATGTTCTGGATCTCGATTACCCGTAGCAAAGTGCTACCACGTGGGAACTTTTCTTGAAAGTGATTTTCGGGTTGGGAGAGGAGAAGGGGAGTATGATGACCTTTCCTGCTATCACTACTTCTAGGACTTCCCTGAGAAAAGTTCTAACCCTTAAGTAAGCCCCCAGAAAAGCAAGTTTACAATATCAAACTTTTTAAGACCTTCATTTCATTATTCGGCAAGTTTATTAAACAATTTGAAGAACAAAACAGTTTTTGGTCAAAAAAATGAAAACAAAAATTGTCCTTACTTTTAACCCAAGTGCACATGAAAAATCTCAATATGACCTCCATAAAATGTCAGTATTATTGGTATGATTTCTAAAATATGATAAAATTCAAGTTCAACAAAAGACCTAAGTTGGGCTACCTCTGGCATTTAAGGGTTGATATCAACTGAATTTGCTGCAATGTGTATCCTTTCTTCTATGCTTCTACCTATGTAGTTTGCTTCTCCCGGAGGCTCTAACAGTCTGAGCCAAGTCTAAGTTACCGTATCTCATTTGAAGTAAGCGCCCCTTGAAACATGGGACGGGATGAAACTGCCAGTGTAATTTTCATCCTGTTCGAAGGACACTCTCTAAACAACTTGAAAAGGTTGAGACGACTCAACAAAAAACGTTGTAATTTGATTAAAACTTGATATGTGAACGTCAAGCAGCTCTTACTTGGATCAATTATACCCTGAAAACTGGTTTAATTATTTTATTTAGTGCAGAAATCGTAAAAATAGTACCATTTTCAGTGTAATTTTCGTCCCGTTCGGAGGACACTCTCTCAACGAGTTGAAAAGGTATTACGCAATTATTCGGCCACACCGGTAGTTGAGACAAATTAACAAAAAAAGGTTGTAATTCAATAAAAACTTAATATGTGAACATCAAGGAGTTCTTACTTGGATCAATTATACCCTAAAAACTGGTTTAATTATTTCTTTGGTGCAGAAATCATAAAAGTAGCACCATTTTCAGCAGCGTAATTCTGAGTGACTTTCAAAAATCTTTTACAAGCTCACCTTGACACAATTTCGATAAACAATCCTGTGATTAACGCCATTTCCATTTATCAGTGTAATATACACGTAAGGACTCTTTGTGTCTAAAAGGTCAGGAGTTATGCACCATCGAGCATACTTACGTAAAGCAAACACGTGCAAAGCGAAAAGGACTTTCCAAAGATAATGGTAGGCAATAGCAATTACGAGATAAGCATACACATAAACTCAAGCTTCTTTGAATATGACTCATTGAAATTATTCATTGGTTACTTAGAAATATACCTGAAATACAGTTTCTTTATGCCTAAAACCCCATAGACAACACAAATTGATGTTATTAAAATAAAATCTTTCCTCGTGTTGCCGTTATACGGGGAGGAAGTTTTGTTGGAATGCTGCTCTTGATTTCTTAGCTTCGAAATGAAATTATTAGAAAAACGAAATATAGCGTCAATTTCGATTCTCCAAGGTTCAATCTTTTAACAATTTCTCCAAATAAAACAAATTTCGCATCTTTCACACCTACCTTCAGAGGAAACATTTTGTTGAAACGCGAAGTGGAATAAATAGGAAATTACAAACCGCCACATGCGGTTATTGAAATGCCATAGGCACAGAAAATCAGGATGGAGTTATGTTCAAGGAGCGAGTTCTGTAATGTCATGAAATTTATTCAAGGCCTTGCTACCACAAACTTCAGCCTTCATTCAATTTTATTTGTCTATTTATAAAATGTCAATACTTACAAATCTTACACTTGACATAAATAAAACTGTGTCTACTTTATTTAGCATAGTAATTTAACCCTTACTCTACCACGCGGCGATAGTATCGCCGTTTTCAAACCACCTTTTTCTAAAAATAAAATCGGAACTTTACCACAGTCCTGTAAGAGTAATCTTGGTATCATTTTGAAGAACTTGGATATTTTTTTCACAAAATGAAACTTTTTTATAAAGGTTATATTACATAATTTTTAGAAAAAGTACATCGAAAAAGGTAAAACTCAATAATTGCTAAAAAAGTTACAATTTTTTATTTCTATTTTTTACATCTTACGATAATTTCAAGATCACATTTTTGCTTCAAAATCAAACACGCAAGTCCTAAGACATGATAGTATTGGTTTCTGGTATAATTTTTTTTGTTCTGGAATAAAAAATTTCTGGGGTCGCCGCCGTTCGATTTTTCTTTTCAAATATAAATAAAGCCCTGGTAGAGTAAAAATCATAGGTTAGGCAAAAAGAATAAATATGTAACACAAATCTACTGACAAGAAGTTATACTTCTGTTGGCAATCTTGATGCCTTTTACTTTTTGGAATGCAAGTTAAATATCACATGCCTTTTACTTTTTGGAATGCAAGTTAAATTTCTTTGGTGCCTTCTCTGGGGTTGTCGTAGATAAATCTTGATGCCTTTTACTTTCTGGAATGCACGTTAAATATCACATCTTTAATGTCTTCTCTTGGGGTTGTCGTAGATAACTCTCTCTTTCATGAGTTGATCATAATTGTTGTATGTAGTATAATCTCCCGAGAATTTGGAATTATTGCCAGATTAAGACATGTTTTACCTGAAAAAAGGACTTTTTATGCTTTATAATGCTTTAATATTACTTTATATGTCCTATGTCATTATTGTGTGGGAAGCACTCACCCTTCAAAACTGCAACAAGCATTAAAACTACCAAAAAGAGCAAATTGTTACAAATACCATTATAATGCTCATTCCCGTCCAGTATTTAAAAAACGACATACACTTTATACTTTTGACATTAATGTTTATCAAATCGCTCGTTTTGTGCATCAGTACTTTTAAACAAATCTTCCTCCCATTTTTAACAATTTTTTTAACAGTTTCCATGTTGGCTATAATTATTCTGCAAGAAATCTCAGCAACTTGAAGCCCCCATTATTTAGATTAAAACTCTATCAACTATCTATTCGGTATACAGGTATGAATCTATGGAACACCATTTTTTAGGAAACCCCAAGCCATAACTTGTTTATAATTTAGGCAGATTTCCTAACTCGAAATATGACACGTCATGTATTGTAATGTGTGTATGTTTTGCAGCACACATTTTATTTACACCATCTAGCGTGTATGGTGTTACTTTTCTCATTTGATGTAGATACATAATATCTGTTTATTATTTGTGTGTCTGGGGTGTATGTGAGGGGAGGGGGAATTCAGTTTTTAAATGTTGTGTGATATTTGTATAATTCATCTGTAATGGGGATTCTACCTCGCCCCCTACGTGATGAAGTGCGAAATTCAAATATTGTCATAGAATTTCTATCAAATATTTCAGTTTCTATACATATATACAGCAGTTTTGATATAATATATTGTTCCGGATCAATATATTTTCACTTTAGTGGATGTATTGCTTAAATATCTGGAACAAAAGCTGGAAAATCATCGTATCAACTACGTTCAGAAAGCTTAAGCTTAAAATGTACTGACACAAGCATAAGTGATTCTGCGAATTTCCCAGAGAAACTCTTCCTGGAGATCTGTAAGCATATCTGCCATAGACCAAGCATTCTCCTGTTTCTGGCGGTCACTTGGGGATTTCAAAAACGCTAGAAAAGATTCGAGCACGATATTTTTGGCATAGGATGAATTCTGATGTGGTAAAGTTGGTCAAGGACTGTGTACCTTGCTGTCAACGTAAGCGACCCCCAAAACTGACAAGAGCGAAAATTCACCCAATGCCAACGAGTGAACCTTGACAAACGGTCAGCACTGGTATTCTTGGTTCCCTTCCCTCGTGTAATGGCACTGGCAATAAATACATTCTAGTGTTTGTTGATTATTTTACAAAGTATGTGGAATTAATTCCCTTATCCGACATAAAAGCGGCAACGATTGCGCGTTCCTTTGTGCACACTATTGTTTGTCGGCATGGGTGCCCAGAATTTTTGCACTCGGATATAGGAACAATTTTTTATCTCACATTTTTCGTGAAACATACAAAATCATGAACACTCACAAAACACAAACAACATCATACCACCCACAATGTAATAGTGAGCGCTATATGGCGTACATCGCGTTCATTGTCAAAGTATCTTGTCCTGACGCCATGGTTCTCGCACCCCCCCTCTTGACAATGCTCTGATTCCATCACGTGACGTCCCACAAACTGCGGCAGCATATATTCAAACGACATTGGCACACGCAAAAATCGCCCGCACGGTTGCTGGGGATATACTAAAAGATCGTAAGGCTCGCATGAAACAGGTGTCGGACGGCAAATCTCATATCCCAGACTTTTCAGTGGGAGATATTGTGTATCTGTACCACCCTCTATCACAACCAGGAAAATCAAACAAACTTCTACGCCCATGGACTGGACCGTACTATACAATCGAAAAGATTAATGACGTTTATGTTCGCCTTCGGCGAGTTGACGACAACAAACTTGTAACTGGTAAGATACACATCAATCGCCTGAAACTCGGACATCTGAAAAATGCCCCACTTGACGACATACTGCAACAGACCGGGGATGATGGCGATATAACACAAGAGACTGGGAACGTTGACGCCACTGACACTGTCACAGCGGTCGTCCCTTCGGACACTGATACAGTTGGGTCCCAAGATGAACAAAAACCTACGACCAGCAGACCAGCGGACTGAACAATATTCGCGACCACAGGAACCCTCTTCGTCTGAAGACGACCCACCACTATTTTAAAAGAAAAAATTCTTCGTAAGAAATTTACCAATAAAGTTTGGCATTATAGAGTGAAATGGTTAAATTATGCCAGTAAATTTAACTCGTGGGTTGATTTTTCAGATTTAAGTAAGAAGTGTCAAGACCTTGTGACTCGGACTCACAAGGATATTGTGACTGATAAAAAGAGTAAAAGGAAACAGTGAATTAAAAAATACGTTATTGATGTTATTGTTAGAATGTGATACGTGAGATTTGTCTCGAGTCTTACGTCAATTTGTGACTTATTAGAATACGTAAACTATGTGTTTAAATAGTGTCCTTAAGTGTCGAATTACTTAATAAAATTGGCACGTTACCATATACATGCTTCATCGGCATACGTACGCGGTATAAGCTGTCACATTATGTTTCTTGTAAATAGGCATATCGGTAAAATCAGTATACCTTTTGACTTCATAGTTCTAGCAGTCTAGTGTATACTATATGTCTGTTTGTTTTTGATATATACTGCACTATTGTTCATTTGCACCTTATCAAGTGCGCATGTATGATGTATTACTTTCTTAAAATAACATCAGTGGTTCACGATTTTGTGGTGATGCTGTGATCTCAGCCGTTTTTCTCGTTTCAACAATCTGGCAATTGGTTTCTCTAATTTTATATCACTGGGAAACGATATTTTTCATTCCTTGCTTTTTTTTTCTCTTTCGGTCTGTTGTTTTCTGAAATGAGGGTGACTCTTTAGATCGATGTGACCGGTCCTAGATTCAAGGAGTTGCTTCCTTCTCGCATCAGTCGACGGGTGCAGGGGCTCGTTTTCAGAATGACGGGCCGTCAAATTATGTTTGTTATGACTTTTCTTTTCCTCTCCTTTTGGACACAGTGGTAGTGTCATTCTAAGTGGCGAGGGCAGATGTTAAAATGAGATCACAGCATAATTTCTCATGAACTTTCTTTATCATTATTTAGGTATAAGTCTTCATGGAATTTCTGAATATATAACTTTCATGGAATATCAATTTCATGGAATATCTGAATCACTTTCAATTTGCTACGGTTTGCACATTTATAAGAGGCTAGACCTTTTGCTCTATTGTCATTACTATCTGTAGACCTTGGATAACGTCATCGCCTTTCTCGGTATCTGTATCTGTGGCGTTTAGTCATTGTCTTGGTTGGAGATTTTCCTAGATGTAGAATTTGCAAATCATGAGTGAGATGATTTTCCATGAAGTCTTATGACGTGCTTCTTTTTGTATTTAAACTAAAAGGTTCCTTTATATTTGAATTAAATAAATAAAGTAGAAAATTGTTAATAATAAGAATTCAGATAGAGGTTAGAAACAGTTGCAAACGGTGAGATGGAGTCTGTCAGTTAGAGATAGCAAGAGAAAGTTATAGTCGAAGTCAGAGTTGGTGTATAAACGAGTTTACAATATATTTCAGAAGCTTTATTAATACTGTGCGTTCCGTCTCTCCTTTTGTGCCTTGCGCTACATTCTTTATGTTCTTTCATTGATAATAACACTGGACGGAACACTACTATGAAATATTTGAAAATTATTATGTCATCTTTGACATCTTTGACATGTTTTTTTGTTTTTTGTTTGTTCCAAAAACAATCTTATCAAAATTCTGGCATGTTGAAAAGTTAAGCACATAGGTATGTAGGTAGAGCTGTTGATTCGAAGCATACTCTTTATCATTATCTGGCTCAGACCCCTAGCTTTGCTGTTTCACAGAGGCAGCCCACCCTGCCCCTTCGATGGCTCGCCCACCCCCTGGGGGTCCGCCATGTTCCTCAGAAAAAATTGTAACAATCATCTATTTATTTCTAAATATTTTTTTTACTTAATAGTCTTATTGAACCTTATAAATGAATACCTTATAAATGAATACCTTACATGGATACAGGACACAGAATGATAGCATAGAAAGCAATTGTCCTGTTTGGCTAATGACTCGTCTTCATCAATCAAGATAGTTTCATTCAGAGGTGTGATTATAGCTCAAATCCCAGAGCTTCTTCCGCAGGGGCTTGAGCCTTTAGGGGCCCCTAGACTACATGTCGAAAAGACATCTTAACGCAAATGTAAGCGGCTCAAACAATGTCATATAGCAAATACTTGGACAAGGGCCCCGAAGACAATATCCCCCATGGACGATATCTGCACCATTAATTGTGATGTAGCCAGCATTCAAAATGTGAGGGGTCCAAGACCCCTTCCAAAGACAAAAGTGTTCAAATTTATCCCAATACTGAAGGCAATTTTGAAAAGGGAAATATATATAAACAACAAAGATTATTCCAATTTTTGAAAATATTATGTGAAAAGGGCCCCCCACCCATTCACCCCGTGGCTGCACCACTGACTACAGAGCATGTTGAATTCCCATGCTATGTATATGAGAATAGCTGCAAATTAACATTTTTTCAACTTGTTTTGGGAGCCGCCCCTTGTGTTTGAAATAATTCAACAAGGTGGTTCCAATTAAACAGTGCTGAACAGTGATATAAATTTTCTTAGGCTCTTGGTTTGTTATTTGTCCTAAGATGAGTTTAAAATTATTTTTTTCATAGCTTAAACAACATTTGGTTTTACTTCACGAATTGGTAAGTTTTTTTCTCGTAATTTCTTTCATTTTTGTATCGGTCAGTTGTCAATTCTATCACGGTTTTTTATCTTTCGTAGGCTGTTGCGCCAAAAGCAGTGCTCACATTGTGACATAAAACGATGTCGTTGATTCTTAAAAGTCGTATCTTTTATCGTGTATCCATACGATAAATATGTGTTCTTCGGTTTTAGGATATGGATTGGTTCAAACCAGGGTGGGTCGCTCATGACTCAGTAAACCATTTGATCACCAAACGAGTGCTGAAAGGGTGGTTGCAGGCCACCAATTTTGGAGGGATGGTTTGTAGGAGAGCCCCCCATCCCTACCTCAGAGTTTACTTCATAAGAACGTGAGGATATACCTGTCCATGCATGACGTCATTAGTCAAGATCAAATAATAATGACGTTGCCATGACATATCTCCCAAAACAAACAAAGAAGACCATGCATCCCACTGCTAAAACTATTACACTGGCTACCTGTCAAGGAAAGAATATTTTATAAGGCTATGTTTTATGTTTACAAATCCCTCACAGGTTCATCTCCGGCTTATCCCTCTACTAACATAATACTAGGCGCGAAAGGTTTGCGTTCCGCACCTGACAGAAAAAAGAAGTATAAATAGATGGTCTCTGGAACCACCAAATATAAATAGATGGACTCTGGAACCACCCATTAGCATTCGTACAGCCAACTCTTTACCAGTTTTTAAGAAATTATTGAAATCCTATTTATTTCCACAATCATAGCACTTGTTTTTTCTCACCTTCGGTTCCTTTCATCCTCTTGTATTTTATCTCATGTATGTTTATCTTTTGGTGCTGTGGTCTGAATGGAATGGCACAGGATAAAGCCTATTGCTTGTATGTATGTATGTTATCATGACGTACCTCACGGTCATCATAGGGGCAGATAGAACACTAAAATATTTTGTATTTTGCGAAGAAACAAAAACATAAAGGTATAACCATATTAATTTTCCTACCATTTTGTTTCAATACATAGGGCACTTTTTTTTTGGACGATTTTTTTTCTAGGGCGGGTGTAACACCCCCACCCCCTTAAGTTACGACCCTGCGTATAATATGCTGTCAGACTGCCATAGGTTTGAAGGAGGAAAATAATTAGTTCCGATCGCATTGGTGTAGGTATATTAAAAAGGAGAGGATTCTGGCGAATTCTCAAAAAAAATATAGAGATTGGTGATCTTTTTTGTCTGTATTTGACTGAATTATTAATGTTCAGTTTTTGACAGAAAATTTTCTATTTTGGATCAAAACGCATCAATTTTGGACCAAAAGTCTTCAATGAATGTGCACACACTTTTTACAAACAAAAATAATACGAAGCAGAGGCGGCGGAAGATGTTTGAATCTTTGGGGTGGGGGACAGGATCTGAGAGGCAATTTGGTAAAATAAAACAATTTTATACCAAAATCTACCAAATTTATAGATCATAAGTCTTGAAATCGAAAGGATTTAGATTGATAGATCTGTAGATCATGATTATCCAAATGTGTTGGTCATGAATCGGAATAGGCTATATTTAATGTCTAAAATAATGGGAAAAGTAAATAAGGGGCCCAGAATTTTTCAGGCCATCATTTTCTTGTTTGCTTGCTGAGAATAAATGTAACTTAAATAAGGGGTCCAAAGTTTTTAAGGCCATCATTTTTTTTGTTTGCTTGCTGAGAATAAATGTAACTTGATGTATCATTAGTCAGTCAGTTTTAATTCTGATTTTAGACCTGATTGCCTAAATTCACTCTCTTCAGCGAGTCGAAGGTAAGGGTCTCTATTGTATGTTTTTCCAGAACCCAAATTAAAGGCGCTACTAGTAAAATTTTGGGTATTTTGCTTGATGTTTGTGATACTTTCTTCAATCTGTCAATAAAAATATCAATTATAATAAGAGGACCTATTATTTTATATGTATGATATATTTATATATTTTAAATAACACTTTTTTATCTCTGTGAAAGGGCGTCTTTTAAACTTTACAAACAAGATGGGGAGGTACATCAGTTTATGTTATGACAATGGCCCGGGTTCAAGGAAGTTTTGCCCTGCCTGCATGGCCCATTTCAAAGATGCCCCACTAATGAAAATTGCCTGATTGCTTAAATTCATACCTAGTCTTAGCGAGTCAGTGGCAAGGGTCCCCATTGTATGTTTTTTCCAGAACCCAAATTAAAGGCTTGGACACTTTCTAGGCTGCAGTTGGGCCCCCAGCTTCTTTTTTTGGAGAATGTTCATAATAGTGTATGCGTGCGAAGCATACACTATTTTTAGTCTTTTTAGGGCGATGTTTGTTTTACTTTCTTTAAAGAAAAGATTGGATATATATTCCTTAAATAAAAAGATTTTAAATGTTTGAAAGGGTATTTTCCTTCTTTAAAAAAGGCACTTGTCCTCTTTGAAAGGACAGTTTTCCTTCGGAATTAAAAAAACTTTTCAGAAAAGTGGGGACATGTCCCCTGGGACTTTATCAAACACTTTTAAGAAGTCGAGTATAGCAATAGAGATGGTACTGTTTTGGTCAATTTGTTTAGAAATATCATTTATTGTTAAGAGAAGTTGTGTTTCAGTTGATCTTTTTGCTCGAAAGTCATGTTGGAGATCAAGTGAGATATTATGCTCATCAAGGAATTTTATCACATGTGAGTGGATTATATGCTCAAGGATTTTACTACAAACGCAGGTAAGATAGACTGGTCTGTAATTAGCTGGGTCGTGTTTATCACCTTTTTTAAAAATGCTACATATGTTTGCTTCTTTCCACTTGTTTGGGATAGTACCATTATCTATACAGCTATAGAGGTTTGAAAGAGATCAGTTAGGATTTCATGAAGGTCTTCCGCATGTGTTTTTAAGAACCATGGTGGTATATGGTCGGGACCTGAGACTTTCTTTGAGTTTAGGTTTTGCAGTTGCTTTTTTACACCTTCTGGAGTGATTATTATTTGATTTATTTTGTTGGTGGTAAATGGTTTAGTTACAGGGATTTGAGAGGTATCTTCTCCTGTAAAAACGCTGAAAAACTGGTTGTTTAGAATGTTAGCTTTAGTCATACTGTCACTACAAAGTTTACCGTTGTTCATAAGATCTGACACACCCACGGAATTACTTTTAAGTCTTTTTATGTAGAACCAAAATGCCTTAGGGTTTTCAGTTAGGAATTCTTAAGTTTATTACAGATGAAGTTGTTTGTAGCTTCTTTGATGTTTTACGGACAGATTTCCTAAAGCTTTTATATATAATCCAGTCATGGATTTGTTGAGTTTTCTTAGTTTAACAGTTTATGTTTTTTCTTGCAGAGACGGCGTTGGATATGGGTGAACCAAGCATTGGCGTAGGCGATTTTTGTTCTTGTTTTTTGTTTGGGGGGCGGGGAGGGGGCTACTCATTGGTATGAATTTTGACCCGTGACAGTATCTAAGCGGAGCGCCACCATGAGTTGGCGCGTAGCGTTCAGAGAATTTTTTCCAAAAAATGCTGCTTATAGATTGCCGGAAATGGCACTTCCCAGGCCAAAAACTTGCAAATTTAAGGCTGTTTTTTTTTTTTATTGTTCACAATTTTGCCAGAATTTTGCTGTACATTTTGCCCGAATTCTTGGTTGCTAAAAAAATTGGGGGAACGGTGCCACCTGCCCCCGCCACATACTTGCCGAAGTATAATTCATTCAAACTCTATTGCGTAGCGATATAGGGGCAGTTTGGGTTGATGCCTTCAAGGTTTTTATGGGGGAAGGGGTGGTACATGTCAAAAGAAGATATTTGTAAAGCAAACAAAAGATCATTGATCAGTAGTGAGGTGGGTGCAAGATCACCCCCCCCTCCCAGGATCGGACCTTGAGGATCAACCCCTCCAAGATCACCCCTTGAAGATCTACCGTCCAGGATCAGCCCCTCGAGGATCACCCCTCTAGGATCAACCCCTCCAAGATCACCCCTTGAAGATCTACCGTCCAGGATCACCCCTCCAAGATTACCCCTCCAAGGTTACCCCTCCAAGATTACCCCTTAAGGATTACCCCTCCAAGATTACCCCTCCAAGATCAGCCCTTAAGATCAGCCCTTAAGATTACCCTCTGAGGAAACTGTTCCTCTGCACATCTCAATCAATCAATACAAACAGTCTAGTCATAGGTTATTGTGACGTAATTCAATACCAGTCTGAGAATTGTTTGCTGTGAGAGGTGTAAGAGAGGTTGGGAACAAAAGACTTATTGATCTCTGTGGTGCAACAATATTGATGAGGAAAGCCTGTCAGGGTAAAAATAGGTCATACAATGGAAGTGATGTCAAAATAAGTGACGTCTTAAAAGAAGTAGTTTTGATGACGAAAACATGTAAGAGGTAAAAATAGGTAATACATTTAGATGACATCACATGAAACAAATATAACAACAGTATAAGCGAGCATCATACTTTTAAAAATAGTAAATTTGTTCAAATGGGATGAAGATGGTGCAATCTTAATTCTTAAACAGAGAAAAGTAAGTCAGGTCTAAATATAGGTCATAAAAAGAATATAAATACGGATACTTCTGCAGTCAATTTCATACTCTGCCAAAATAAAAAGAACTGAGTTCTTCTAATATGGCTGGAAATCGGGAAGAAGAAATAATTTGGCCCGAAGAAGATGAGGCGATTCTCCTCGAAGCTTTGGAGAGGGTAGAGCGTCAAGAAAGAGCAAAAAGATTGAAGAAAGAATTTTTTCAAAAGCAGTAAGTTGTTACAACAAACTTATTATCATTTCCTCATTTTTTTTTTTTTTAAATTTTATT
>JAIGNY010001345.1:22500-29998 GCA_020152595.1 Chiridota heheva | reverse complement strand
GTAACATTGAGGTTATATAGGAAAGCCAGTCACTCAAAAAGAAAAACTTTGAGATCACTTTGAGATTAGAGAACAGAGAACAATTTCTCCAAATTCCAAGCAAAAATCAAACCCAACTTTCTGACAACAAAATAATTTAAGTATTTAAGGTTTGCTGATGTTTAATGGCACCACAACGGTCGAAGTTTTAAAAGTTTGAATCTGGGAAAAAATGTTGCTATAAATAGCATGGCTTATAGGAGTGAAATTATGATCGTTATGTAATAACATGATGCAAAACAAAGATAAATTATTCCCGTGCTATCAGTATCACTCACCAAAAAGCTGGTATATGATTCACAATGTGATCGCAAATTCACAAGAAAAAAACAACCATTCATCCCTCAAAAGTTTCTATTCCTTAATTTCCTTTCTGATCTCATTTTTATTCAGATTGAAAAAGAACAAAGGATTTCATGCATTTTGTTTTCAAAAATTTATTCCGTTTCCATGTAATTATGTTCACTCATAATAGCACTAGCGATGGAATCTGTTGTTCCAATCACATGTGTATGTAATTGACCATGGCACGTGTGATTCGCTTGGGGGTAAAGCTCAAATGATTTCATTGATTCTAAGTGGAGGGAGTTTATATATGGATTTTGCAGACCCGTTAAGTGATAGCCTGTTGGTATGCATACATTTATAATATTATCTCTGCATACGGTTTCACAAGTAGAAAGAACAAACAGGATGTTCAAATACAGATGTAATTTGCGGTTTTATATCATTCTGAGTGACCAAAAATATTGCTTATTATTGTTAAATATTTCAAATCAATGTAGAATTAAAAATCTTATCTGCAGAGTGCCGAAGAATTTATTTTACTTGGGTGCACGGCATGTTTTGTAAAATAAAAAAGGTTTTTATAGCTCCTTGCTGAAACAAGGTCCAGTTTAAGTACAGAATACAATGTAATTCAGTTTAATTATTAATCATGATGTATTCAAATCATGTATCATATTATCCGTATAAAGATTGCAGTAATACACTTTAATTTTTCATTTTGATGAAGAAAATATGAACTTGGTGGGAAATGGGACACTACTTTTCATTAGCGGGCATTTTCCTTTATGTACACTCCCGTTCACGCAGATTTGGCGAAAACAATATACTGTAAGGCTACAGGGTGGGACCCGTTGGTGGCTTAAGTATAATTGAAAATGCCACAGCGAACGGGGTCAATTTAAAGTAAAAGCATAGCAAGAATGATTATTGAACTAATTAAAGTAATAGAAAGGTATGCATGATTAATGATTACTTTTTGGGGGTTGAACTTAAGAGCCATGGTAATTTGTATTTGTTTTACAACTATCTGACAAATTTCTTTTCTTTTTACATGAAAGAAAATTGAAATCATCACAATGAATAGAAATCGTGAGCCAATAAGGGCATATAGATGGCCTGTCGACACAGCCCTTTTCATAACTGTTTTACGTGACTGGTTTGTGACATTGGGAACTGTTTAATGCCTTTCGGACCTAGACTGACAAAGAGGTAAAATCAGCATCATTTGAGGGGCAAATGGGGTAATAAAATCACTTTACACACAAACAACATTAAAGTTGATCAAGACATCATATTTATCAATGCCTCCGTTATCATTTTCAACATTTACAGAAAATACTGTGATACAAACATCAATAGTTGCTATCATACAACAGTGCATGTAGTGACTGTAATGCAATTTATGTTCAGGGCTTGTTTACATTACAGGTGAAAACTGGTTTTGAAAACCAACCAACCGTGCAAGCTTAGTTACTAGCATACTGTAGTGTTAATGCACCTATCAATTGAATGTTCCACCCCCTATACCCTGGACAATGAGCGTCATACATTGCACGACCTGCATCACACAAGTGGTGTAGTTTGACGCACCCCTGAGCCACACAAATGACTATGACTGTACCTGCATCACAAAAGTGACGCACATACAGTATCAGTGTAATTGACACACACCAGTTACACAAGTGACAGGCATCACATTAACATTGACAGACATATTGACAAACCAAAAAGAAATAATACAATTTTAGATTTAATGGAAGGAACGGACAACATCAGCTCATTATTCAGAACCTCCTTCACCGGGCTCTGACAAACGCACCAGAATTCAAGTTTATCTCGTAAGCACTGGTTATTTATTGATAAAGGATCAATTAAAAATACCGGTTTTGTTTAATTTAGTTGTGATATAAACAATACTGGAAAATTTGAACCATTTATGAGTCAGGTAATAATCAAAACCACTCATACTTCTGGTGTTGCATTCCAGTTTTCATACAGCAACTCTGCTGAATAAAGCCATGCTTTGTGCCAACTTGCAAAATTTACCAGGCACATGCAGGAATTCTGCTGAAATAAAAAGTGAAATTAATTTGGGCAGAGATACATTTTGTGTCAAAATCTTTAAAAAGCAATAGAATCTTCAAGGGTATTATCATTGGCCTTCACAAATTGCACATGTAATCACATGCAACAGATTCAGCCAAGTGACTCACATTGACCCCTGTGTCATTGAAATGACGGATATCTTTGCTAAAATGACTCACCCCACAGTCACATCACATCTAAAGTGAAATAAGGCCTACTAATGAATTTTGGTGCGTTTGTGAGTCACGGTTTATTTTGCAAAGAAGGTGGGTCATTGCAAAATAATGCAGCTGCCACTTTCTTACTAACCTACAACGATGAAAGATACAGTAGGCCTACTAGGGATTGTTTTTCGGACCTACAATCTTGAACAAAACTCGTTGAAACACTTTGTGAAAATATGTGATGTTTTACATGAAGCTACTTTTCTATTGTAAATTATTCCACATTTATAAATCAGAAAAACTGGAATTTTTTTCTGTTGCTTTTTCAATCTCTACCTCTTACAATTGTAAGGACATTTTAATATTTAATTGACACAGCCAGTGTCTCCCTCCCCTACCTCACTATAATGATTGTCCTCCCCTCCCCTCCCCATTCAATGTTGGCCGTTGTTACTGTCTTTTTAGGAAATGACGTTAAGAAAGGAATAAATTCAACATTGAAAAGGAGGAGGGGGTAAAGGCTTACAATTCTCGAAAAATATTAAAGAAACATAACATATTAAGTTCTCAAAAAGCTGAAGTGTTCCACCAGTTTTGATTCAAGTAGTTCCAAGATTGTAGGCCTAGGCCTACTCCCAATACAAATATATCCCATAGCATTTTCTTCAATTGAAGATGATCTGCAAAAATTTAGACTTCAGTCACAAATGCTAAATTAGCTCTGTTCACCTAAGTTTTAAACTTATAGGTTAACCTTAGTCCTCAGATAGTCCTTGAGTACTAGGCCAACCTACCTCCCTTCAACAACTTAGAAGTTTCAAGCCCTTGTATGACACTATAACCTTGATTTCTGATGAAATAACTCCACATATTCAGTGCTGTCATGCAAAATAAACCAACTAACTAATGTTAGTGTTACTGTTAAGCATTTTACGTGCGTGGGACCCAGGCAACAAACATTCAGATATTAACAAAGCCAAAAGTTTAAAGTTTTCCCGCAGGAAATTTGAAGAAACTCTAGTCAGGTGATGTGTCACATGAGGGTGTACGCAGGATCATGGTGGTGTCATCGTCATGTGACAAGCCTTTTGCGACTTTAGTATGACATCATTATGTAAAAGTTGCCATAACGAGAAATGACGACATAAAGCCATAACAAGAAATGACGTCAAAAAAAGACACCCGGTTGACGATTCTGTGTGCTGCGCTCCGCCTCCCCATTCAATGTTGCAGAAAAAGGAATTCTAATTCACAGAAAATGAACTTCATATTTTTACCCCAGGGGGCACAGGTGTTCCTCCTAGCGTGATGGCAACCTAGGCTTGGCCTATAAACTTACTACATATATAATAATATGTAGCCTAGTAAGTATATAGATTGCCATAATGCTAGGAACACCTCTGGGCTGGAGGGGAAGGAGGAAGGTGGGGGGAAGGCTCATGTAACGTCATTCATTATTTTGATGCTGTTTCATCGGCAAGTATTTCAAGAATTTTGACCAAGCTAGGCTATGGGCCTAGGCCAATATCGTTTGCAGTTTATCCTAGTATCAGACTAAACATAGGCTAGGCCTAAGAGTAAGATACTAACTTTAGTCCTATGTTAGCCTAATCAGATATGTTTGTTTGTACATGATCCTCCCTTACGGGAACTCGGCAAGACTCCTATATGACGCCAAGCTATATGGCATCTGCATATAGGCATCTGCCAGTCTCGTGCTACCGGGACTGAAGTGGATGAACACCGGGTTTTCACCCTACTCTTTTCGAGAAGTGTTCAGAGAAGCAGGTAGGGTGTGACTGTCCTACCATCGGGACCGACGGCTTAACGTCCCCTCGGAAGGACGGCAAGCACCATTCAACCATTGCCACTTTTCTTAACGGCTGAATGAGGAGCAGGAGCTGCAAACGACGTACTTCCGCTTTGATGATCGGCGTATCTGTCTACATAGGCCTAGCTGTGGAAAAACTGGTTAGACCTGTACAAGGCTTGAACCACAGGTGTTCCTAACGTTATGGCAACCTATACGCTTACTATATATATAATAAAAGGTAGGACTCTTTTTTTTAACGAGACTATCGAACCGTGTATAAAAATTCCTTTTTTTGACCACTCGCGAATCTTAATTACACTTTTTTACTCTACTCACATTCGCAGGAGACTCCCTTCTTCTATATAATCCACGGTATTTGTTAGTTCTTTTCCGATTAGATGTACAAACGATGAATTTTCTACCAAATTACACCAAATTACTGTCCAGACAATCTATTCGTCTTTCAATTTGCTGCAAACTAAAGGAACGGTACCGATGACGTCATGAAGAAGCAGCACTGCAGTATTATTTTGACAAGAACGAGCCGGGAATGTATCATTCATTACCGGATGAAAATTCGTAGTTAATAATTGGTCCGGGGTAAGGAAACATTGGTTTCATAAAATTCAGACTGGTTTCATAAAATTCAGACATTCAGATGGAAAAGGGATTACATGTACAAAAAATTGAAGGCATTATATTGGAGGACACGTGCTTCTTTTTCAAGGAGTTATCAAAGGATTTTGTATAAAAATGGACCTGCAACATCTTGTACTAATTTCTTTTTTTTCAAAGTAAGGCTACAAAGATATTTTTTTTTTATTGCTATATGGATATGCACAAAAAGCAAACTAGCTTCTGGTCATCAATGAGCACATGGAAACGTAGCTGGGCTATGACAACAAGCCATTATTAATATGACATTAAATAAACAGTGGAAGTTTGTTAGAAATACTTCCCAGGGCCCAAGATAATGCTTTTAGAATTTGTCATTTGTGCAGGCAGGGAATGTACACTTTGGGGTACATTTGTCTCATTTGACCAAATTTTTGGATGAGTATTATGAGCTTATACCACCTCCATGCAGTTGGAGCCTTGTACAAAATGCATATCAAACTGAGTGCAGTAACAAGGTCATCAAATTTTATAATCGAATTGTATGTATTTAATTGATGTTAAAATAATTTGGGACATGCTAACAGAAGTTAAAATACAGCAAAATATAAACTATAAAGAAATTAATATATCATTAAGTAACTCTTCTCTGTAATTCACTGTATACTGTGGCAGTAAAAGTTAATCAACATCTTAAACCGAACTGTTGTCTGCACTTGTAATATTCTCAATGTCCTTATCCAATGAAAGAATAGAACGAGTGCAAAGAGTTCCAGAAATATAAGATGACTGTACTATTTGGTAATAACAAAGAAGAGTTACTGAAGGAAATTTTGTATTTCTTTATGTTTTGAACATGTTTACACTGTGGATAACATTACTATATGTATGATATATATAGTGACCATGGTAACATGGGTATTAACAAGTTTTCAGTTCAGTTTTAGATGGTGATTATCTATGTTTCAAAGAAGAGTTACTTAAATGTTTATTTCTTTAGATTTTAAAGACACTATTTCCACTTGATAACATACATGTAACTATTGAACTTACAGAGAAGAGTTACTTAAAGGATATATTTATTTCTTCATATTTTGAAGAGACTATTTTAACTCGATGACATAACTATTAAAATTACAGAGAAGAGTTATTTAAAGGATACATTTATTTCTTTGTATTTTGAAGAGACTATTTTAACTTGACATAATTATTGAAATTACAGAGAAGACTTACTTAAAGAATATGTTTATTTCTTTATATTTTGAAGAGACTAATTTAACTAAATGATATTGTCTTGAGATGCAGTATACATTTTTTTTTTTTTAAATATATTTATTCAACTTCCAAAAACAATAACAATCAACAGCTCAAGAAATATACAAAAAGTGAAGGTTTTACAAAGTAAACAATTTCAAAGAAAATATAGAAGAAAAAAAAAAAAAAAGGAAATTATGAATTACTGTTACTTTAAAAAAATGTATCTTTAAACAGTTCGGGAGCAGCCCAAAAAATGGGTACTTTAAAATACCCAAAAAATTGGGTACTTTTATATGTATTTACGTCATCATGAGCCTACACATTTGACTAGCCCACACTAAACATATGAGGTTTCTCATTATCCGCTCCTGATTGTCCAAAAATTCAATAGATGTCCTGAAATTTTGGAGACTGATAGTAAATAGATATCAAAAAACTTTCTGTCGCTGTTTTTGAAATTCACGGTTGCCTTTTGAGAAATTAATAAAATAGATTATAAGCAGTCTGTTTTGTTCATTTTCTCAAAATTGCGACAATGAATTTTAAAAAGCAGCGGAAAATATTTTGAATATCTATTTATTATCCGTCTCCCAAATTTCAGGTTATTTATTGAAATTTTGGACAATCCGGAGCGGAAAATGAGAAACCCCATATGTTTAGTGTGGGATAGTCAAATGTGTAGGCTCATGCGATGACGTAATACATAAAAGAACCTAATTTTTTTAGTATTTTAAAATACCCAATTTTTTTGGGTTGCTCCTGAACTGTTAAACATTGAAAATAATCATAACTTCTTTTTAACATAAAAGTTTCTTTCCATCTCGAGCATCATCTTCATAGCTGTTTTAAATCTATAAAGAGTAGGTATGGTATTGGTATATTTACATGTGAAAATAAAATATTTAGCGTGAAAAATAATGTAATTGTATTTGAAATAGTTTTCATCAGTATAACCAAGAGCAATAACTTTATAATTCAAACTTAAAGTTACATCACTTAAAGTATCAACAAAAACGTCATTCCAAAACTTAGATGAAATATTACATGACCAAAATAGATGCTTAAGGGTTTCACTGTCATTACCACAAAAGGAACAAAGGTCATTATCTAGTATTTTTAACTTGTGTAGGTAGCTATTTACAGAGAGTATTTTGTGAATGAATTTAAATTGGAAATAATGGATTTTGTTTCGCGGACTGCTATAAAACAGTTAGAAAAAATAACCTGCCATTCTTTG
>JAIGNY010001345.1:0-15000 GCA_020152595.1 Chiridota heheva | reverse complement strand
CATTTTGTACATTTGAAAGAATATTTTTGAAATACATTTTGAGAGAGGAATATTCTTTCTTGAGTTTTCAATAATAAGTTGTATCTGATGATGCCGAAACTTGCCACTTCTTCAGTGGTGTAAAAATTTGTAAGAATAAGTTTTTTCTAATGAAGAAACTTGTCACTTCTTCAGTGATGCAGAAATTTATGAGAATAATTTTTTTCTGATGACCATCTACTGTAGAATTCAAAGAAAAATGTATATACTAATAATAATTTGATATTTTTCAGTGCCTTTCTAAACTTGTGCTCAATGTATTGTGTAGTCGATTCGCAAACTAAAAATGTGGTTATTTGTAATCTTTTAATTTTGCATGACGTTTTTTATTTTTTGTATCATTATTTCGAGATAAGTTAAGGGTTGACAAAACTTGGGATGTTTGTTGGCCAGGAGAAATTGTTACAACATTTTCTTCAACAAACTGTCTATATCTATCCTGTCTATGAAAGTATCACTTCCGGTGGTGCACTTAAAGGGGTATTAGACTAAAAAGCGAAGAAGCATTTTTCTGACTTTTTAATTCATGTGGAGAGCTTTTTACTGCTCTAAGAGCAATGTAGTTTCTAAGAGTCATAACAATAACAATTTGATAAATATTTGAAAAAATCACCAAAAAGACTGGTGGTCCTAGATTTCATTATACTTTGTAGTTATTGAAATTAAAGTAAGTTCCTCTCTTCCAATTTGGAAGAGCAATTATGGTTTTATGAAACATTAAACAAATATGCCTTTATTCCTATTTCATCTCAAAAATTGTGCATCTGCATGAAAATAGCATTAGCAATGTTTCTACAAATTTCTTTCATAAAATAAAACAAAATATTTTTTCCATATTTTGATTATTCAAAATATCATCCGACAATCATTTTTTTGTTGCGTAGATCTATTGACCATATTCATCATCCCTAGACAATAATTACTGTACTTGCATGAACAGGAGAGGAAATTTAGACGTACAATACCGGTTTCATTAACTCACAAATAAGTTTGCATGATATTGAAAATTATACAATTATATACATAAACAAGCAAACTCTAGACAAGTTTATTTCCTATTAGCACCAAAATTTCAATATTGTTACATTTTTGTGAATACAAACTTTTCACTAGAAAATCCTCCAAAGAAAAAAAATGCAGCCCAGGTTTGGTAGGAACATTTTGAGATCTTTGAAGAAGCAGAATTATTATGACAAATTGTCCAAAACGCCACCACACAGGTGTAAAGTTACTTTTTGTACCTTTCACAATAAACTGCCCCCTTGATCAAGGGCAGCACAATGTTTTTTAAGATTGAAGAAACAAGTTGTGGGAGGTTAGGGTCCTGGAGGGAAAGAGGGGGGAGGGGGGGGGGGAGGAAATTGTATGCTTCCTGAATCTTATTTTAAATTAGGCCATTGTATAAGTTTGCAATCTCATGCAAAATATTGCTGATGACATGATTTATATTTGTTTGCTTTTTAGACCTGCATTCACATCCGCAAGTCAGGTAATAGTCAATATCGAATTAGGAAATAAGGATATAAGAACAAATACATACATAGCGAGCAACGAATAAAGAAATAGCCAATGTCGAATAGGAACTAGGAAATAACGATACAAAACAAGCATATAACATAGCAAGGTTTAATGTCCCGAAAGCACCCAGTGCTGGACATTATAGGCGAATTAGGAACTAGGAATCAACTTAAAGTACAGGTATATAGAGAGCCAAAAATAAGAAAAAATGGCAAATATCGAATAGGAACTAGGAAATAACAATAACAAAACAGGTATATAGGGAGAAACGAATTAGACAATAGTCAATTTTGAATTAGGAACTAGGAACAGGTGAATTAGGAAACGGAGAATTAGGAACTAGGAACCAACTTTACACACCTGAAATGAGATACAATTCCTGTTTTTTTTTAAATATTAATTCACCCGTTGTAGAAAATTGATCAGTAAGAAATAACTTACTTTTGAATTTTCTTATATTATTTAGTTTAAATAATACACTTTTCAAAAAAACTCTTCTTAAATCTTTACCTATTTAGCACGACGATGAGATACAGTTCTCCAAGATTCATATTTTGATCACCATTTTTTTAGTCACCGCATGTTTTAAATCAATTATTCAACGTCCGCAAATAAGGTTTAGAATGTTCCACTAAACTGCAAATGGATTTTTTGCAGTTTTTTTTTTTTATTTCGCAGTTTTGGTACAAATACCTGTGTGCGGAACCAAATAAAAGAAATAATAATAAAAAAAAGCCCATCAAGAAACGTCTGAATGTTTAGATTATACAAATGTACTTCATAAGTTTTATCTTTATTTTTTCCTCAAATAATCTAAAACATATTAACCCCGCTAAAAGGTTATAGATCCGATGGCAGTGTTCTGAACTTTGACCGTACTTTGGAAAGCCAGTCAGACGATTTTTACCGAAGGAAAGGTAGTCCAAATCAATTCGATAAAAGTAACTAAAATCTCCTTAAAAACAGTTTTTGATTATATGGATGGGCTTCAAACATCGATTCTAATCATTGTGGGCAAAAAAAGGTTAAATGGCTTCGTTTTCATAAAGATCTTAAAACTGAGATTTTCCTATACTTTTAACATCGCTTAAAAGAGTACAGGAGGGTACATGATTTTGTAGCACCCTCGGACGGCCAGCCATCACTAATGGCAGCCATACTAACACGGCTGGCATCAGTCCGACGGTACTACAGGGAGTACTAGGGGAGCACTAGGTCGGATGGTAGGGTGCAGACAGCAGCTCTAATTAATGTGGTGATATCCAGGGTGTATAGGAAATGTACAGTTTGGGAAATTAGGATTGCTTTTGCATACAAGATATTCGTGCATATAAAACGGCCGGGAAAAATCATGGCATATCGGGCACTTTTCACCAGTGTGTCACGTGTGTGCTTTTCCAATATTCTAAAGTGCCCCAGGCTTTTCATGAGAGTTCACCCCTACTCTTTCCATTGGCGTAGGCAGGTTTTTTGTTTGGGGGGGGCCACTCATTGGTATGAATTTTGACCCGTGACAGTATCTAAGCGGAGCGCCACCATGGGTTGGCGCGTAGCGTTCAGAGAAATTTTTCCAATAAATGCTGCCTATAGATTGCCGGAAATGGCACTTCCCAGGCCAAAAACTTGCAAATTTGAGGCTGTTTTTTTTATTGTTCACAATTTTGCCAAAATTTTGCTGTACATTTTGCCCGAATTCTTGCTTGCCAAACAAATTGGGGGAACTGTGCCACCTGCCCCCGCCACATACTTGCCGAAGTACAATTTATTCAAACTCTATTGCGTAGCGATATAGGGGCAGTTTGGGTTGATGCCTCCCGAGTTTTTATGGGGGAAGGGGGTACATGTCAAAAGAAGATATTTGTAAAGGAAACAGAAGATCATTGATCACACTTGCACACCTGGCCAATATTTTTGACTCCAGAATATTGAAAAATGAGGGGTTGAGTGAGGTGACATTGTACTTACTTGTTACTTGGAGTCGAAAGGTTGGAAGTAAGATTTGACAATCAAACTTACCAAATCATAATTTTAGATTCAACCGCCGCGCTGATGTTATGGCAAATCTGTCGATAACTGATTCCACGTCTGGGCAATGGGCCCTATGCATTTGTAATAGAATAAGTGCCTCCAGTCGGGCTTCCGTCATTATTGACCAAATAGCTGTAAGGGTTCTTTTCATTTTTGAAAAGACTCTCTCGGCCTGTGCAGAAGTCACTGGCAAAGTTGCCAGCAACTGGAGCAACAGTGATATGTTAGGAAACATTTCAGAGCAATGATCCAGGGCACAGACGGGTGAAGATGGTCGGGACTTGACAGGAACATTTTCCCATTTCTTCCTCCATAACATGTATTCGCCCTTAACAATCATGAAAAGATCTCTGATCAAACTTGCATACACCTCAATAGCAGGAGTTAAATCATTCCACTGCCTCTCACCGTCAGCTTGTTTAGCGAATTCCATACAATTTGGTACAAGGTAGTTAAGTTTCATAATCTCTTGTTGATGTGGTCCAAATCTGTGCTTGAGGTCTCCAATAATGGAGTCTATGGCTGGATAAAAAAAGGTGTTGTTGATGTGGTCCAAATCTGTGCTTGATGTCTCCAATAATGGAGTCTATGGCTGGATAAAAAAGTTGACTCTGTAATAGCCTTCGGTGGTGTTGCCGATGTTTGAGCATTTGGTCGGTATGAGCTTCTAGCTGCAATGCGTGGTTTTCGCAATTCCACCTCTATCACATCTTGTGCGACTGATTTTGCCTTTTGATACAGGTCATGGAACTTCCCTTCACTTTGCAATTCTTTGAGAACAGACTGGAGACGGTTTACTAAGGCTAACGCTTGGGATAAATCTCCCCCACTGTTTGTAAGACTCAGGAGACTGTAAGCATCAATCTTGACAGTTTCTCAAAAATGACTGAAGCAACTGCAAATTCTGAGTTGCACACCAATTTTTCAAGGCTTTCTGCTTTGTTTCTGTCGCAAGGTGATGCCCAGCATTTGATTTCCGATAAGGCATCTAGTATATATTTCAAAAGTTGCATAAATGTTACAACTGCTGTGTGTCGTTCCACAGAACGTGTTTCGCACAACGTAATCAGGTGCTTCTTGGTCATGAAAATACCAGAGTCACTTTCTATGAGGCTCTTCAACAGATCCGGTTTTTTTGCACTTGCTCGAAAAGTCGATGAAATTTCTCGCACAACATTGCGGAAGCACTCAAATTTAGGCAGTGCATGGCGCAATGAAAATAAAGGCCAATGGAGCTGCCTTTTTATTGTTGCTGAAGCACCAACCCGCTCACTGGCCATGGCTCCTGCCCCATCATAGCCTTGTCCCACACAAAGAGACAGATTCAAACCGAGCTCACAAATCTTTCTTAGCAATGTTTCTCCAATAGCTTTGCCACTCAACTTGGTTTCATTATGCTCAATTTCACCAGGATTATTAGATTTGATGTCAGAAATCAAGTCCAATACCATTACCGTGTCCTCATGCAATCTCCAAACTCCAGAATCGCTAGATGAAACATATCTTATAGCAATTGCCAGTTGTTCCCTTTTTGGCGATCAATGTTTCATCAGCCATGATAGACCAGAACTGTGTTTTTTAATGTTAGCAACAACACTTTCCCTAATCATGTCACCAGCAACGCAAATAGGTTCATTTTGAATCAAGGATGATAGGTATGTTGCATTAGCATGGGAAGTTTTTATATGGTCCTTTAAAAGTAAATCCCCACTACGAAGTCGAAAACGAAGTAACCCTAAAATTTCCGTCATTTTCTGTTCCCGCCATCCTATTTTCTGGACTGTGAACATATATAAAAAATGTGTGTTTGCTTCACCCACACCGACGATGACAAATAGCTTTATAAAACTCGTGGAACTAAGCCTATATCAAAGACGATAGAAGAACAACAAATGGTCACTTATGTATACATATCATAAATATATTTACTGGACTGGGCATACATTACCTTCATCCGTGTTTTCCCTTTTCCTTTTTGAAAAACCATATGCGAAAAGTGACATTTTTAAAATTCAAGTTCAACCGAACTTAATTACCGCCTTTAGAGTTTAGACAAATTGATTTCTATTTGTGGACAGTTTTGAGCAAAATAATGGGGCACTTGTAGTACTTTGTTATCGCAAAGCAGTAGCAGAATGGCGCCATCTTCCATCGTCATCGCGTAAGAACAGGCTTGGCAAGTTCACGGCTCTTGACAAATTAATAATTGCGTCAAAATTTCATTTAAAAATTTGAATTATTTTTGTTTTTGTTTCACAGGATACAACGAATTTACATTACAGGAATGCAGGAGATTCGCATTTCATGTATGCGCATCTGTACGATACATAGGCATATAGGTGTAATTTAATTTTTGTAAATATGGGATTGGGGGGGGCCATGGCCCCCGTGGCCCCCCCTCTGGCTACGCCAGTGACTCTTTCATCGTGGAGGGATCAAAGCAGCCACAGTACCTACGGAGTATTCCTCAAAATGGCGGGGAGGGGGCTCTGAGGGGTGAAAATTAGCAGTTGCATGTATAAGGGGCTATCAAGTTGTGGATTATAGCCCCCTCCCCTGCAAAAATTGCTATTGCGTCTCAAATTTGTCTAAGCCGTATAATTAACTGAAATATCAAAGAAATCAACAAAAACACAGACGTTTTTTATTTATTTTCTATTCTTATGGACTGATTAGATTTAGACCGATAATTTTTCATGCATCATTTGCACCAGAAATCTTTCATTTTGGACCAAACATCGAGCAAACACCTTTAATGTTTGGACCAAATCTTACACCCAAGCCACTGCAGAAACAGAAACTTTACTAAAAGGCAAGTACCTGTTTTTGCTTTTCAGTAAAATTACACCAGGGAGTTGTCATCTAAATGACAACTCCCTGATTACACCACCAAACACGTTAAAGGCCGCTATTTTGACACAATATTGGAGAACAAATTATGCCATGAGTAATATTGTTTTTAAATGTTCATCATCATAGAACGTGTAGCCTTCGACGGTTCAGCGATCGAACTAGGCCACAAACTTTTCTGACTTCTGATTGGTTGAGTTGACTGGCCAACAGGCGCAGGCGCTTCCGTGCTAAGGAAATTATCTGCTGCAATGCATGCAGCAAGTTGAAGACTGGATGGAAATTGGAAGTTGAATAAGTTTATGAACTTGAGAAGGTGCCTTGTCACAAACGGTTAAACTGAAACTGGTCTAGAATTAATGCTCTAATTTGAATGAGAGATTTAAAAATGTAGTGCAATTAATCCATACATATTTGGTTGGATTCTGACTTCCACATTTGAATCAAAAGGTATGCCTAGCGTAAATTTCGAAGTTGGATTAGGACCCATATTGTATGTTGACTTTGTGTACATTAGTTTCGCGAAAAAGTAATTTCACGAAAATGTATTTTTGTCTTGACTCGATATTCGTGGTTCGCCAGCAACTTCGCCTATTGTGCAGCCACACATGACTAAAAACTGAATTGATGAACTCTCTGTATTCTGTCACGTAGTTTAAAAGAGAATTGTTAGGGGAAACCATCTCAGTTTTCAAACATAAACGTTACAATTTTAGGCCGTTACTAAGTATGACTAGTAGTAGTACTATGGGTATGATCAGTTCTAACGTTAGTCGTTAATTATTTAGTCACATAGGCTACCCATTGTACACGAATAGGCCTATTTACATTTGTTATGTGTACACTTAGCACGAATATTCATGCCCAAATCACGTAGTGACCAAATCCTCCGGATTAGGGCATGTACTCACGTAGGCCTAGGCTATAGCCTATATTGAAAAAAACACTGAAGCAAAAGTCAATGGGCTACAACACTTGTTGAAAAAAGTTGCTCTAAAATTTGCCGCAACTCAAATTGGTATTTGAAACATTCATACTTTCGTCTAAAAATTCAACTGTACATACTTCGATTCCATAATTAGTAATCCATTGAAGAAAATTTACGATAGGCCATTCGGAAACAAAGAATTTTTGCTCTTAAAAAAAATTTGTTCAGAAAAATGATCTGCGTTTAACTAAAATATTATAGGCCTACGCACGCTTCCATCTATTATTGTGAGCATAATCTGAAATGCGAGAGCGTTTGCAAATGATTGACACTTTTGGATTTCAGTCCAATTTTTCAGAAACATGTTTGCGTTTGTGCGTCACGTATCTCTACTGTGCGTTCTTAGCTCCAAAGCGCGTTGTTCTGAAATATAAAAGAAAACTTTACGCAACTCATTTTTAAATGGACGATCTCGTTTTTGTACCCTCCCATTTAATGTACTTGTCACTTGTTTGACTTGCCCCCTACTACCTCCAGCAATGTCAGTCAAAGGTGAGTCATTGACATGAAAGAGTGACTCACATGTGCATCATTGTACCAAATTGTCAGTCACCAGACAGCCAGAGTGACTCTGGGGTGGGTCAATTTACTTCAGACCCATTGACTTTGTACAGAGGTAAGTTATTTGGGGTAAGTCATTCACAAAATTGTTAGTCACCTATGTGACTGAGGGTGCATCAGTGAACATGTTTTGTCCACCCACCTTGGTGCAATGACTCATCTTGTATAGGGGTGAGTCACACAATTGACAAGTGCATAATTGTGTACAGCCGGGTGAATCTGAGTACACTAACTTACATGAATGCATGCAGTTGCCATATTATTGGTGGACAATCAGTAATGGTGCATGGAGAAAATATTTTGCACAACTTCTCGATAAAAATGCTACTTTGGTATGGTTTTAGGACATTTAAGTTAATTTAGGTAAGTTCATAGTATTGTTTAAAAGTATTTTGAGCTGTAAGTAAATTTTTGTACCTTTTCATGAATGAATTTTTTACCATTTTGAGACATGTAGAATTGGGTGTTCTGTTTAACTTGGCCATTTTAATTTCCCATTGGATTGCATAGGGTGTGCTCTCTGGCTAATGTACACTGCCAAGTTGTTAAAGTTACCAATGCTAGCTACAGAAAAAATATTTTCTTATAATGCCCCAAATCTTACTCACGTAAACAGGTGCTAAAATTGTACACAAAAACAAATTCTTGTGTCGAATCTCTGAAAAATCTTAGTGATATTTTGCTCCACAAATGAACCAGTTGTGATGCAACGTTATATGTATAGGCCTAGCTTTTTTCATATACAGCATATGGAGCCTTGTTAGCTCTGTGAGGCCGGCTAATCAATAGATCACTAACAAAAAAGCAAAAAGAAAACGTCAGCTAATTATTAAAAACAATTGAATATAGTAAATATCTGTCATGTTAAAAAAAGGCCATGCTTGAAACGGAGCATTACAATTGTTAGCTATGAATCTTAATACTCTAACTCCTTTGCTTTGAATCTCTGATTTAAAGTTTGAACGATTACATACATAATCCATTTACACACTTGAGCAAAGTCAATGGGCTTCAATGTGTGTTTAAAAAAAAGTTGCCCGAAATTTTGGGCAGAATGATTTTCAATATGAAGACTTGCATATTTTAACCTGAAAATCAACGCACTGAAACTTGAATTTGTTTTACATGTTGTGAACATCGTAATAACTCAATTGCTATCCTAAAAGGATACACATTTTTCATTCAAAAATAAAGTTCTAACCCATTATTTACGAGCGTCTTGACAAAAATGTAAGACGCACTTAAGCATTATTTCCAATCAATAAGAAGTTAAAACGCTTGCGTAAAGAAAATATTGACATATTTTGAGTGCGTAACTGCATCCTCTGTGCAGTCTTGAGCATATCAATGCACCATTGTGCGTCCTACGTGCGTATTACTTTTATACGACGTGTACAATTTGTATGTATCAATAGTGACAAAAGAACAGGCCATTGTGGTAGTAAAATTAGAATAATTATAGTAGTGCGCAACAATGCAATTGTCGCTTCTTGTAACGAATGCGCATGTTTTTTTGTTGTTGTATGTGTGCCCATTTTGGTCCCTCCTTTTTCTAAGCTGTCCGCACGCGTTGCAAGATTAGTTGCATTGCTAACATCATGTGCAAAAGACATTGAATTTCTTCCATAGAATTTAATATTTTTACCTTTTTATACAAAGAATTTGGGAAACCTACCAAAATGTAAGTGGAAATAAGTTTCTGAGGTTTATGTCTGTATGGTTACATTAGGCAAAAAAGTGAGGGCGTCGGTGTTAATTTTCATGTTCTTCCATGACCACTGAGAGGTTATGTATTAGCGATCGTGTCTACTGTACAATTTCTCGATATACAGCCTGTGGACCATTAGTGAGATAACATCTCCCTCTGTATGCCCCACATGCTCGCACTACATGCAATACAGAGTGGGACTCTGTCCTATCTGTTTTAACGTGAAATTGCCTTGGTCCTAAAATTGCGACTACACCGTCTATTTCGTCACCGGTTTCGCTGTAATTACTGTACTTACGGCACAAAAAATATATAGTTAACTTCTCCTGTTATTGCTCTTAATCTTGTAAGCACTTAAAAGATGTCGGTAATCCTGAAATGATTAAAAATGGGTAAAAATGTAAGCCAATATTGTACACTCCTTTCAGTTTAAGCGTGGGTCTTGGAACTTTTTTTACATATTTTTTTATTAATGAGGGTGCACAACGCCCGATCTGCGTACTAATAAAGTTAAAGCCAGCGAATTGGGCGCACGTACCGCCATGGGGTCCAGGAGCGAAGACCTGGGTAGGGGTCAGGGAAAAAGCCCTGGAAGCTCTGCAGATTTCTTGTTTTTTTGCCCCAAAATGGCTTAAAATCAAACACAGAAATTCCAAAATTAAACTGAAGACAGGAAGAAAATTTTGTGCCTTCCCTTAGCCATGCCACTGGACAAGCCGTGAGTCTGCCCAATTTATATCTGCACTGAAGATAACATTTTATTTAATAAGCTGCTAATTTGCCTAGGAAAAATCCAAAGTAAATGAGTATTTTTTTTATTTTTACCGATCTCTTTCAGATTGGTTAGTATGATTAATTTTTTCCAATACGATTACTGTTGGCGGGCCAGATTGGATTATTGTATTAAGAATCACTGTTATAGAGGAACAAAACTTGCATATTTTGACCTGAAAATTCAAAATGCTCTAAAATGGCCAATTTTTAACCAAAATAACATTAATACTTTGCTATTTTCATCATTTTTCATGGATTTTTAATGTTGCTGTTACACATCCATATACCTTTAACCAAAACGACATGCATGCTTCCAAGTCCTATCTGTGATAGCGTGCACAGATTGACGCTTTTTAGATGGCTCCCCAATTATTTGTGAAATCGTTTGCAAATTTGTGTGTGCGTATCTCTCACTGTGCGTTCTCAGCTCCAATCATGCCGTATGTGTATATACCACACGAACTGGAACCATTAGTTATGTAAGGTGTAGGTCTATCTGGTCTCCTTAAAAGCTTAGTCCTATATGCAAAATCAGTATGGAGAAAACTGCAAGACGTTTGGGAATAACAATAGAATTAATTGATGAGATCCTCCATTTGTAAGTTAATCTTGTGCGATTCAAATTAAATATTTTTGCCCGTTGTGAATAGACCATCACGTAAGCACCCGTGAAAGGTTTTTTGTATTTTCCATTTAATTGTGTACACCAGAAAATTTACATGAATACGCAGTTGGTTATTTCATATGCGGTGGAGAAGCAGCACTGGTGGATGGAGAATAATTTTCAGAAAACTTAAAAAAAAAAAAAATTATACTTTTCATCGTTTTCATGACTTTTATGTTGATTTAGGTAATGTGACATGTCATAGTATTGTATAACAATATTATGAACGGTAATTTAATTTTTGAGCATTTTCATCAATGAATTCTTTATATTTTTGAGAAATATAAATTGGAGCGTTCTGTTCAATATTTTAAATTGCCATTGGATTGCATAGGATATGCTGCGGCTGCCTAGCTAGCCTAATACTTAATAGATCGTTTTTATCACATTGAAGATTTATGCCAGAAGGTATATGTGCATGTAAAAGAAGAAAAAAATACGCCAGGGAGTAATTCGTCACAGATCACGCCATGTGATTTGTGAAGCACTTCACCCCTGGTACGTGGGAACCCACCAAACTTCAGTGTTAAGATATTTTCCTTATTTCAAAAACACAATTTATTCTACAGGTATTTTATGCATGCGACTGGCGTATAACAGACTTTGTTTTGTTTCGTGATTCTGGCCATCTTATCCTGTGATTGTGTTTTAATGCCTTACTGAGTTTTAATTTTATTTGAATGACTCACATCATTTACGGTTCAATTTCTGTTTCTTAAAGGAACAATTTCATGATTTTAGACTGGAAATTTTCCTCTGTGCAGAACACCAGTAGAGAAGTTTTTTTTTAATTTTTAAGATTAAAGAAATCATGTTTTGATATTGAAAACAATTTTGTTCAAAAACGATTGTGTCCAATATTTTGTGGACACATGTGCAGACGGCCAAGATTATCCCACTTTTTGATTGGTTGATAATATTCCCCCAAGTATACGATTGGTCCATTAAGTACACATTAATTTTGGCCATGTGACATTATTTGAATTAGTTTTCGGTACTGCCGATTCAGATTTGAAAAGCTCTATAGGATAATGCACGTGATAGGATATAAAATGTTCACTTTATCAGAACCAATTATACTGTAGTTGTTTTCAATCATACATAAGTCATAATTGTCTGTTTGCTTCCTTTTTAATTTCAGAATCTGGAATTGCTAAAATTTTTAAAGAACAAGAGAGGTATAGTTGAGTAGTGATGATGTCGAACATACAGGCAGATCTTCAAGTCCAAACTGACATGAACATTCAAAATATGTGTTTTGTTATAGCGCACCCGACAATCTTCTGTCAGCCTGTACTATATATATGAAAAATGGAGGTATTCACACTTTAGCAGAATTAAAAAAAAAAAAACGTTAATTACTAATACATGTTGTTTCAAACGTGTGCACACTGCACAATACTTCCAGCCCTAGATGTACTCTACATCTATGTGTACCTAGAGCACTGATGATCTTGGTTGCAGTCTTGTAATATTGAGTTCTACCTGTTTTGTCAAACAGACGACATGATTCATGATATGAAATGGTTTCAACAACAACTGATGTTTGGATGGCAGACAGGTGAGTGTTTTGTGCAATTTCTTGAAGCAATTTAATCAAGTGCAGTAAAGATGAGAAACTACTGGTAGTTTTAATGAGTGGTAAACTTGGAAATTTGATTTGAAAGTGTTGGTGTATTTTTAACTATTGAAGTATTTTTGACTTGCTGTTTGGAATTTGAGGTCGAAAATTGCCTGTCCGGCGCTTAATATGACAAAATTAATTTGATATGAATGAATATTTTTATTTACACATCACCTTTTGGTCAAAATTCATGATAAGATTTTTTTTTTGCGAGAAAATTGTCCATTATTTTTAAGTGGTTTCACACCCGGTAGTGACTGCTGCATAACGTAAGTAGTGCTGTCATGAGTCATCGATTATCGTGATATCGCGATATCTCTTTTCCCACGACAAGAAATATGCATCTCGTGACATATCATGATACAATTTAATCAATGATAGCAATTTAATCAAGTGCCGTAAAGATGAGAAACTACTGGTAGTTTTAATGAGTGGTAAACTTGGAAATTTGATTTGAAAGTGTTGGTGTATTTTTAACTATTGAAGTATTTTTGACTTGCTGTTTGGAATTTGAGGTCGAAAATTGCCTGTCCGGCGCTTAATATGACAAAATTAATTTGATATGAATGAATATTTTTATTTACACATCACCTTTTGGTCAAAATTCATGATAAGATTTTTTTTTTGCGAGAAAATTGTCCATTATTTTTAAGTGGTTTCACACCCGGTAGTGACTGCTGCATAACGTAAGTAGTGCTGTCATGAGTCATCGATTATCGTGATATCGCGATATCTCTTTTCCCACGACAAGAAATATGCATCTCGTGACATATCATGATACCAAAAACTAACACTAAACTAAGAAATTTTCACGCAACTAGGCTAGGCTACTTCGTACAGTACGTTACAATTCTAATGTCAAGTTACTAAATCTAAAAGTCTAAGTTTAGGCCATTAAAAACGTGCAAAATAATCGTGAAACATAAAAACAACTAATTAAAAATTGTGCTCTATCACCCCACACTGGCATGCTCCGATGTAAGTTGCCAAAAAGAGCGAAAAATTAGTCCAGAATGTGCCAATCAGGCTCTCACTTTGATAATTCATGGTCACTTTGGCTGAATTACCAAACACCTGCATGATACTTGATGAATGTAATAGTCACATGATCATGTTGTCTGCTAGATCTGCAAATCATTTTATCTTATTCCATTTCTCAGAGTAAATAATTGTGATTCCATGATTGTATAACGTTAGTGATATTAAGAACAATTTGTGTCGTGAGTCAGTTTTCTTGAAAAGTATCGCAATACGATATATCCCGATATTTTCTCTCACGATATTTGATAAATGAATTGAGCCATGTCGTGACAGCACTATAGGTATGAAATACAAACATTTTACAACACATTTGATATATATATTTTTCCATTATCAGAATGAAATAATAGTACATGTAAGTTTAATTGATAAACGGACTAAGCCAAATGACAGAAGAAAGTTCACACTATTAATTGCCATTTCAGTAAACATTTGATTTTTTCATCAAAAGTTATATGCCATCAAACATGTTGCAATATAAGACCTAAACAAAAAGAAAATGGTCGTGAAATAGGTTCAGGACTATTTTGCTCAAACTTATTTCAAATATGAAAATAATTATTTTTATTTTCAAGATTACTTTTGAAAAAAAAAACAATTCATGTTTTCTTGTAGCTGTCCAAACCGAGTATCTGCATACGATGCATGTTGACCTTCACCTCCACATTAAATTTATGTGATGGGGTGTATATACGTGTAAACTACAATCCAGGATATTATAGGCCTATGCATGAAATGTAGGCAGATGTTTTGCAATCAAAAACTAAACAATGAAAATAGAATGCAATTTCTTTGAAATGTGGGGCCAGTGGTGTTACTAGAGGTCTGGGTGTCAAGTGTCATTGCCCACCCCCCCCTCCACAAAAAAGAATTGGTTGGGGTCTGTGTTGTTGAGTTACCTTATGTGTTGCACCACTGGCAAAACTAAAAGTCTGGGGACCCGTGGGAAATCTAACATTCCGGACCCCATAACAAACACATTACACTACAGTGTCTAAATGCTCGGGGCCCCTGGGGTTTACTCACCCTATTGTTGTGCCACTTCTTGGAGCTTTTGTTACAATTGTAACATAGGTTTCAACATTGCTGGAATTTACATGTCCGGGGTATGTGGGTTTTCGTTTGCAATACCCAACACTCATTAACGTTTGTAGATTTGGAAAATAAGTGCAAAAATGTTCCCTTAACATGGAAATGGATGCGGG
>JAIGNY010001344.1:0-29772 GCA_020152595.1 Chiridota heheva | reverse complement strand
ATCAAACAAAGAGGATGTTGAGAAGAAATTAAAGGAAGTGAAGTCCGCGTTTACAGAACGTGATGCGGAGGCCTTGGGCATGACAGACGCCTCAGTTAAATCAATTTTACAGTTGTACCCTGTGCCAGAGTTTTGCACCAAGCCACGTCTGTATAATATCCTGAGCGATCCGGACTATGGCGCTGTCAGCTGGCTTGATGGAAAAGCGGGTTACGAAATAACACCGACCGGACCTAATCAACCTATTGAAAAGGCAAAACAATAGATGAGAAACTGGGGCTTTGGGAAGGAACCAATGATTTCCTGTACAATGCTTCCAATAAAGAATTTGCAGAGGTAAGTATGTACAGCATGGTTACTAATCCGATGACAGCTGCGGCTGCTTCGAATGTATCTCAGCAATGCTTCCTATGACGAATGATAATGACTGTGGATAGAGACTTCTGGAATGACTCCATGGGAATGGAGTTTTCAACTCTCGCAGGAACTGTGGAGGCGGAATGAATACAAACACCGGATTTGTAGGCCATAGTAAATTTTATATGGGCAGCAGCAAATTTATATCCGGAGACGGAGGTCTTGCGAGGATGGTTTGGATGCCAAAGCAGCTTAAAGACGAGATAGCAGACTCACTCATCGAGGCGGCAGAGGCGCAGGCCCGGACGATTTCATTAATAAAATTGCGGATGAAACAATAGCTCAAACAGAAGAGGAAGTTCTTGAGCATTTGCAAAAGGTCGACCACCCTGTTCTTAAAATGGACCTATGTTTTAGAAATAGAAAGAAATTAGATAAAATATGAATAATATAAACTTGCAAGAGAAAGACGATAAGGATGATAAGAAGTCAGATTCGTTAGGCGAAAGCTTTGAAGAGCGGATAGTTATGATTACTGATGAAGTTAATAAAAAAAATGCCCAGAGTGTAATAGCACAGCTTCTACTGTTGGAACAGGATGACCCGGAAAAAGAGATTAAAGTTTTTATTAATTCTCCCGGAGGAACGCGGACGCAGGATTTGCAATATACGACATGATGAAATTTGTTAAAACCGAGAATCATAAATATCTGCGCTGGTGTTGTTGCAAGTACCTGCATTGATCCTTCTTGGTACGGATAAGAAAAATAGAGTGAGCCTGCCAAACTCCAGAATACTTATTCACCAGCCATCTACTGGAGTGCATGGTACGGGCATCTGACATTCAAATTGAGGCAAGTGAAATATTAAAATGCCGTGAAAAATCAATAAAATGATTGCTGATGAAACTAACCAGAAGTTTGAAAAGTTGAAAATGACACTAAAAGAAACTACTGGATGTCTGCTGATGCAGAAGTAGTTAGTTTATGGATTAGTCAGTAAGATAATTAAAAATACCGGCGATTTATAAAATTTTATACAATATCATAAAGGATAGGACATATGGTTCGACAGGTCTTGAGATTTTCAAACTTCTCCCAAAAACAAACTGTAAAAATGTGGAAGAGCAACTTGTTTAGCATTCTGCAATGCAACTGGCACAAAAGAAAGCTGAATTGAAGGATTGCTGACGTAAGTGATGAGGCAAAAGCATTCTTGGCGCAGCTTCGGCCCCTATTAAGTTAGTATCAATTGTGCTGGTGATAAACAGGTAAACATTGGTGAAGAAAAATGTCCTTTTCAGACATGACGAGAGAAGTTCTACAATCCGACCGGAGTTGCCATAACCTTGAGTGATGACCGGATGATGGAGCATTTACTGAAAGATTGAACAAAATAAATAGCCTTTAAGTTTACTCGCGTAGGAACTGAGATAGAGATTGATCTAATTGCACTACTGAATAAAGAGTGGCGATGCGTCTAAGTTTGCGGACAGGGGCTAAACAGGTCAGCGAAAATACCCACCTTTCCCTTATATTGGAAAGCAAATCAGCTGATAATATGAAAGCGGCCGTAGAAACCTGTTCAGAAAAGAAACCGTTGATATACGGCGCAAATGGCATAAAACTGGGAGGCCAGCAGATATTGCCAAAGACAAGAGCTGCCCAATGACTATAAGCGCTTTACTCTTGAAGAGCTGGCAGACCTGACCGAAAAAATTAAAGAGGGAGCCGGGTTACAGATATTGTCTTAAATCAAATTTCAGAAAGCACAAAAGAGATTCTACAGGGTCTCACTAAAATAAGAAGAGCTTCTTTAAAGAAAGCATTTAGACAATTAGGTTATCAACCTTAACGTACATGCCAGGATTACGAACCACGCTCAAGAAATAGCCAGTGCTGGCATTTTTATTGCAAAGTATGCGGGAATAGTAGTAGTAAATGCATGAACCCGGCAGATTATGCCATTATTGACAATACGCCAGAATATTTTTACCGACCCGCAAAACCGGTACAGGTAGAACCGAAACTTTATCAAGTCGGCCAGTCAATGAGAATTCACCTGTTCTCTTTGCTACTAACTTCTCTCTGACATATTACACCGTTGAGGAGAAGTGGAAGCCAACCGTGTACCAAGATATATATTGCAGTCGGAACAGAAGGAACTTCTGTTCTAACTGCATATTCGAACGATAAGCTCAATGAGGATGTAATTGCAAAGGCCATGGCGGATGCAAAGGTTGAGGAAAAAGGTGAACCATAAGAACTTATGTTCCCGGCCTTGTTGCCATATTATCGGCAAAGATCGGGTGAAAAAACGAAATGGGAAGCGTTGGATTGGTCCTAAAGCTTCCAGGATTACCAACGTATCTTAAAAGCACTTGAATTAGGTATATTAAATTAGTGCCTTCAGAGGACTTGGCCCGCTAACATGTCATTCTGAAGGCGTGCCGGAGGCAGTCGCCTGAGGACGACCCTGTGGTGCTTCAAGATCCGCCCGTGTCGGGATCCGCCTTTGGCGTGAGGAACAACTGAAGTCATGCCTGAGGCAGATTCGCCTTAAGGAAAAATCTCTTCACGAGAGTCTCATTAACCTCGCGAAGCATATTCAGCTTTGGAACGAGAGATTCTTCGCGAATTTATTCTGAGTGCTTCAATTGAAACATATGTAAACTCTATTCAAATACTAGCAAAGATTTCTTCACTTCGTTCAGAATGACAGGAAGCGAAGGGCTTAGATATGACAAGTGTGTAGGTGGATTAAAGTCCTCGGCGTTTTTTGTCCGGGGAAGGCAGAAGTGAATCCGCCTTTTTATTAACGATCTGCATTTGCCAGATTTATCACTCTAAATTTTTTTACTATCATGTCTTGATTGTCACTTTAAAGAACCATGTCAGAAAACAGTAATACATATAAGATACATTTCTGCCCAATGATAAGATTGTAGAAGTCAATGAGGCAGCACTGTTCTTGATGCCGCAATACAGTGCAAATATCACATTAATAGTATATGCGGAGGCGATGGCATATGCGGAAAGTGCAAGGTTATCCTTTCCAGCGGCACCGTAGACGCCCCAACGACAAAGCTACTCAGCAATGAAGAAACGGAAAAGGACTATATCATTGCTTGTGAAGCAGGAATTACAAGTGATCTACAGGTCCTATCCTCACGAAACCAGTTTGAAGGCAAAAAAATACTTTTAGATCAGAATGAACAGCATTCTATGACATGGAAAGCGATATCAGTAAGGCTGGATTCAAACATGATTCTCGTTAAAAGATATGTCTGACTGGAGCCACCACAATGGACGACAGTGTTGCTGACCACGAGCGGCTTTATCAGGCCATTATGATGAAACAGGAAATAGAGCTGAACGTTATGCAAACCGGTTATCGAACACTGAAACTCCTGAGTTCTGAGGCAAAATGACTGACAGTAACCGTTACACTGGGACATCGGGAAGATAATGCCAAATTATTGACGTGCAGCCGGTGATACCAGTAGTAATAAATCATGGCGTTGCAATTGATGGGAACAACAGCAGTTTGCAAGTCTGCTTGAATTGAAAACATCAAAGGTTGTCGACTCGAAGCTGCTGTCTATAATACGCAGATGAAATTTGGAGAGACTACATTCAGAGGATAAATATATGCAATACAGAATGACGCTCTTGACGAAAATGCAACGATCTATTGTAACAGATATAAATACACTAATTTCAACATTAGTAGAGAGAAAACAGTATTAAACTTGATGATATAACGTCTATAGTATCTGCAGGCAATACTGCAATGCATCACTTCTTATTAGGTCTGGATCCGGAACGCATCAGAAAAAGAACCCTATATTCCCTACTGCCAACTTTATTCCACCCATACGAGCTATTCAGATAAGGGATTGACGCATAAACAGCCGTGGGCTTCTTTACACCCTTCCAAGTGTGGGCCGCTACGTTGGTGCGGATAACATCTGGAGCGGCAGCTATAAGGCTGGACAGGGGAGTTGTTGCTCTCTTCATAGATATTGGAACTAATGGTGAAGTTGTACTTGGTAATAAAGAGGATGGTGTGCTGCTCTGCATCAGCAGGACCTGCATTTGAAGGAGCGGAATCAAACATGGTATGAGGGGCTGCAAAAGGAGCTATTGAAATAATGCATATCACAAAAAGAGTTTGAGGTAAGCTATTCTACCATTGGAAATATTCCTCCGAGAGGAATATGCGGCTCTGGCTTGCTGGACTGTATCGCCGAAATGTTACGAAGCGGAATTATTGACAGGTCAGGCAATTTTCAAAAAGGAATAAAAACAGACAAATTAAGAGAAAAGATGATGAATATGAATTTGTTTCTAATCAGCAAGGAAGAGACCGGTATCGATAGTGAAATTGTAATAGCACAAGCTGATATAGCTAACCTTTGTCCGTTCAAAAGGTGCAATCTATGCAGCAGTCTCACTTCTGATTGAATCTATGGGTTTTAAGCATAGGTGATGTTCACTAATGTCTATCTTGCCGGTGGGTTTGGAAATTATCTTAACGTTAGAAACGCTATAACTATTGGTATGTTACCTGATATGCCGGCATCACGAATAAAATTTGTTGGTAATACATCATTAACAGGTGCAAAGATGGCGTTGTTGTCAGAGTGACGCGTTTGAAACAGTACAGAACATAGCCTCACAGATGACATATTTTGATCTTATAGGGAAAACCAAGAAGTTTATGGATGAATTTATGTCTGCCAATTTTCTGCCACATACCAATCTTCCACTTATTTTCTGTACAGGAAGAACTGTCATCACTAAAATAAACAATTATCAGACAAGATAAAATGTCATATACAATTGCAATGGCGGGAAAAGGTGGCACCGGTAAATCAACCACAGCCACTCTAATAATACGTTATATTGCAGAAGAACTTGCAAAAGAAGCGGTTCTGGCAGTCGATGCGGACCTCAACCAACTCTGGGATTATCACTGGGTGTGAGGTTGAGGTACAATCGCGGATATACGTGACGATGGTGGAGAAAGGGCTGATATACCTGCATCCATGTCAAAGGACAGATACATTGAATATCGTATCGAAGAGAGCATTGTTGAAGAAAGCAAATTTGATTTGCTGACGATGTAAAGACCTGAGAAGGTCCAAAATGTACTGCTATGCCAATAATTTGCTTCGTAGATATCTTGATAAGGCGGGAACAGAGCTATCCTTATATTGTAATTGATACCGAAGCGGGAATGGAGCACCTGTCACGTAGAACAAAAATGATGTTGATTGCTTATAATTGCATTTAGGAGTCTACCGTTATCGGCGTACATACCGCGAACAGAATTACCAATTGATTGAAAGTCTGCCTATTAAAATCAAAAAGTATATATACGTTATGTGCAAATTAACAAAAGGAGTAAGCGAAAAGGTAAAAGCTGAAATTTCCAAATCGGATTTGAAGTAGCAGCGGAATTACCATTTGATGACGAAATATATGACCATATTACTTCAGGAATCGTTGTTGGGAATAAGTACTGAAAACAGTGTTTATAAGTAAAATTAAGAATTTAATGAATACATTAGCAACAGTCACAACGGATAAATGATTACCTTTTTAGTGTGGAGATAAAAATGGAAATTGCAAATATAGTAGATAAGTGTCGGAATCGTAAAAGAAGTTACTATCGGAGCAACCAAAGATGAAGGTGGTACGGGGAAAGACCGTAACCATAGGGGCGGCGCGAACTGTATTCCGTTTGCGGATTTTGACGAAGTCACGCCATAAACCCGCAATTGCAATGGACGTATGATGTCCCTCTCGGAAGAGTGGCCTGAACCGCTTTGAAGCATTATGCTGATGTTATTGACAACCCTGCAAACTGGGCTAAAAAGTGTGTTGAATATGGCGCGGACTTAATCTGCCTGAAGCTTGATGGCATACACCTGACAGGAAACAAAGTGCTGACGAAACAGTAAGCACGGTTAAATCTATTCTCGATAAGGCGGTTGATGCCGCTTATCATATGGGGTTGTGAAAATGATGAGCGGGATAATGAAATAATGCCAAAGGTCAGCGAAGCCGCCAAAGGAGAGAAATGTCTTCTGGGAGGCGCCACGCAGGAAATTACAAAACTATTACTGCCGTCTGTCTTTGCAGATGGGGCACAATCTGATAACGCAGGCTCCGGTTGATATAAACATTGGAAAGCAGATAAACATCCCGGTAACCGATTTAGGATTTCCTACCGACAGAATTGTAATGTTCCAGACTACAGGTTGCGCTTGGATACGGTATTGAGTATTGCTACTCAATTCATGAGAGAGAGGAAGAATGGCAGCACTGTCAGGAGATCGCAGATGGCAACTCCGGTTATTTGTGATGTTGGTCATGAGCATGGCGTGCAAAAGAAGCAAAGGCCAGTGACAGCGAAGCTCCTCAATGGGGGATCTTTTGCCGATAGAGGAATAATTGAAGCAATTACCGCTACGACTTTGATGCAGTCCGGTGTTGACATAATCCAGGATGAACCACCCTGAAGCAGTTTCAATTGTAAAAAACATATAAGAAAATCTTACATAGAAGGAGAAAAAGATGATAACCTCGGCTGAAAGAATTAACGGAATGTTTCTGGATGTAAAGAAGGCTATTAAAGATAGAGATCCATCTGTAATCCATGAATTAGCAAAACAGACAGAAGCAGGCGCTACATATCTGGATATAAACATCGGTACTGCTGCTTGCAGATCAAGAGGATGCAAATGAGATGGCTGAGAGTCAACGCGAAGCAGTGAAGACACCTATTGCAATTGATAGCCAGAAATTGGAGTGTTATTAAGCTGGTCTGGAGGTAGTCAAAAACGATGTTATGATTAATTCAGCTCAAGGTGATCACCAGCGCTTGACACATACATAGCTTGCAAAAGAAGCATAATGCGGCTTTGATATGTCTCACTATGAATAAGGAAGGTATACCAAAATGTAGACACTGTATTGGAGATTGCAGCTGAGATTGCCGGAAAAGCCTTAGAACATGATGTAGACATGGACAAAATCTATATTGATTTTGTTCACGATCAGTGTTGATCAGAAAACAACCGGCTTATATGCTGAAGTGTTTAATCAGATAAAGCTTATCTCTGACCCCCCACACATAACAGTTGGTTTAAGCAATTTGTCGCAGGAACGAAGGAAAAATCATTAATAAGCAGAACGTTTTTAACAATGGCAATTGCAGCAGGTATGGACACCGCTCATGGATGTGCTTGATACTGAACTTATGGATGCTGCCATCTGTGCTGAAATGCTTCTGAATACAGATTTACAGTGATTCATTCTCAAAGCAGCAAGGCCATAATCGATTTATAGTTTAAAGTAAAACTTTTATAAATCATTAGTTTTTTGTTTAAAAAAATGAGAAACAGGGGATTTTTCAATATATGCTATTACACCATAAAAACCTTCTTTTTTCAGGAAGTGTTTTATAAAAAATATTTTAACATTAGAGATTCATAATTTAGAGATTCAGGTATTAAGGAATAACCTGAATCTCTAAATTGTTTTTAATTTGTTGCGACTGTGCCGTACTATGCTTGTTTCTCTTAACGTATTTTTTTAATGCTCCCAGACAATCAACTATGAAATGCAGTGAAATAAATGTGAGAGTAAGATACCGGAAACCGACCAGATGGGGATAGTATATTACTCAAACTACTTTGTCTACTTTGAGATGGGCAGAATAGAATTCTTGCGTGATATGGGTATCTCGTACGCGGAGATTGAGAAGGAGAATATTTTCCTGCGCGGTAGCGGAAGCACACAAATCTGAAGCCCCGCCCTGTTCGATGACCTCCATCGTTTATCAAAACATGTTTATCCAAGTTGAAATTAGCGAGAATTGAATTTTGTTATGAGATCAGGCGTGTTAATGAAGACAACCTGATTGCGGAAGGCTCTACCCTCCTTGCATGTCTGGGAATAAATAAAGACCAATGGCAATACCGGAAAAGATCAGAGATGCCCATACGTGACAAGTTTGGAAGTGCCTACCCGCCTGTCATGCCTAAGGCAGACTCGCTGCGGCGAGCCAATCAGTTCGGCAGGAAGTGTGAAGTGAGCTAAATTTATTATAATAATTCCAGATTAACATAGCATCAACCGGTAGTAGCTGAAACCCTTCAGTTGCGTATTGTGCGTGTGCGCGAGCTAAAGTCTGCGGCTACTCCCTTTGTGTTATTTCATTTTGGAATCACTCTATTTGCTTTGTTATTTTAGGCAAAACTATCAAGAGTTACAATGAATAAAGGGGGACTCGTTTCGTTTCCCGACAAAAGCGCCGAGGACTTTAAGCCACGCGACTACTATAACTTTAGTTCACTTCACACTTCAGCCGCTCTTATCTTCTTTACTTTCCTTTACTTTCCTTTACTTTCCTGTACGTCAGGTTTGGTAACAATGTAGCTCTGTCCTCTAATAAACGAATAACCTTCTTATTTGCCTTTTGTATTTGAATAATCAGCAACCAGAATTTTTGATATCAATACCGCTTATTGTCTTATTATTTGAATTTATAAAATCGTCTTTTCCGCTATTCGTATCCTCCATAATTAACCATAGTCATACCGTCGTTCGGATCGAAATCAATATCAACCCATAAATTCTCCTCCCGGCATATCTCACCTAACCTCTTTACTATATCGATTAAACCGTTTAATGATTCGCTATTTTGCATAACATTTAGGATTGCGTCCGTAGTTGAGCAGTCAAAACATACTCTCTTCCAGTTTAAGTTGTATTTTGATATGTTCAGGAATACAAAGATGTACTGAACCAGTATCTGCAAGCGCATCAACCTCAACATATGATAACTCAGATTTTCTCCAGGTTTTTAATTCAATTTACGCGGTTACTAATCCCATTTTTTCCCATTTTCATAGTTTTCTATCATTTACAATTTTTTCTTAATATTTTTTTCCTAATAGATCTTGCAGTCAGCAGATCGATATTACAGTGAAAAATATCCTCATAAAGAATGCAATAACCCAAAACCTTTTTAGAATAGTCATTAGGTTCCAATCATCAAATTCTACGAGAAAATCCATATCGCTTGTTTTATTATTATCTCCTCGCTACTGATCCGAATAAAGCCGTGCTTTTCACACCATACTGGACAGAGGCTTTTTACAGTTGATTTAATTTGTTCATATTCATAGTTAAAATACTTTGTGTCGAACGATTGGAGCATAAGCAACCACCACCTGTCCCCTACTCTACCCCGATTTTGGTGTCCCCGATTTCCATTCCCAATGACTTGATTTAATCTCGGCACGATAATGCAATTGTTATATTTTTTTCGATTAAACGACCCATTACAAACTTATGTAATACACTCGACATTAACGTTTGATATGGTATACCCTTCTTCTAATGCTTTTGTTTGTAATGCTATTACATCCTTACTAGACATGCGTAGATTAATACATCTATCTTTTTTGAAGGAGGATTTTGCAATTTCTATATATTTTAATATTTCTCTATTTTTATTTTTATTTGATACCTCCTTTTTTGACAGATTCCAATAGGGCTCTTTCCCTTTGTCTAATTTTATGTTTTTCATTTTTATACCTCTCTATGAATATATTTTTTTGTCATTTTCCGACTTGGGATCAGTAGTGTCCGGTTAGGTTTTGCGTGTACTGCTTTTGTCATACCCGAATTCATCGGGCATCTAACAGCTTGTTCATTCTGGATTCCGCTGAGCATGCGGAATGACCGCTGGGACAATAAAAATAGACACAAGCAAAACCCTAACTGACACTACTGACTTGGGATAACAGTTTTAAAAATTTTCATTTCACTTTCAACAAATGGAACTAAATATGCGTATCATCAATGTTCACTATAATATTTTTCGTCAGAATACTCTTTGTGGTTTGATGGATTTTATTATGTCTAACAACAATCCATTCTCAATATAAAGCACGACTTTTTCAAAGGTAATACCTCTTTCAGACTTCAACTTTTTCATTTTTCGGTATTCCACGAATAAGCCTTCATTGTCTAAAACATATGACAGCGTGTGCCTTTTGTCAACCAAAATATAATGCCGGAGTTGAGGAGCACATTGAAAATGTTGCCTGCTCAATGATTTGTTCGCCCCGACTGGGGCCAAACCGTTGCTCTTCAACTCCGGCATTCGCTCACCGAAGGTGGCGAACAAATCGTTCTACAATTTCTGTATAGTAACGAACATTTCAAAATATTTGATTTTCCAGAGTATTATCTTAATGCTTTTGTAACAGTATAGTATCTTTTCTGTAATGATATCTCATGACGATAAGCATTCCAACTTTAGCACGGCAAATATAGTAACTTATTAACAAACCGACAACGTACGCCTAAACGTCTAAATTTTTTCTAAGACAAGCTTAGAAAAAGAGTCCTCACGCAAAGCCGCAGAGAACGCAAAGGGGGAAAAACATCTTTTTAATTTTTTTGTGTTTTCATAGGCGATCTCTGCGGCTTTGCGTGATAATTAATCATTTAGCCTAAAACTAGCAGTTTAAGTACAAATACAAAAACAACCCTGTCGTCCCTGCCTACCAGTAGGCGGCAGGCGGGCGTGAAATCTATTCCGACTTCGCTTCTCGTATTCTTTTTGCCTTTTTAAGGAGAGGAAGCAGTCGCTTTAATGGCAGCATTGTAGCCGAATCAGACAAAGCTTTTTCAGGTTTTTCATGTGTTTCTACAAATAACCCGTCACAACCTTACTGAAACAGCAGCATTTGTCAGAGGTTCAATCATTTCTCTCATCCACCGGAGGTGACACCCATGCCACCGTGTAATGGAACACTATGCGTAGCATCAAAACGACAGGAAAACCCATCTTCTTTATAATAACTATAGAACGCATGTCAGCTACGAGTGTTATTATAACCAAACATTGTACCTCTCCAGTAAATATTATGTTGTTGTTGCCTGTTGAAAGCCTTTCTGCTATGTGTTTGACATCCCGGCGCCAGAATTGCCTTTAATGTTTATCAGCTTTCCTGTTTTAGCTGCATGCAGAAGTAAATCTGTTTGCCTGCAAAGAAATGCTGGTATTTGGATTACATCCAATACATCCTGCACCAGGTCAACCTCACTACAGCAATGAACACACCTGAAATATTGGAACACAATTTCTTTTTAATCTTGATAAAATCTGTATTACCCCTTCCTGACACTGACTGTAAGAGTTAATGGAAGAACGATTTGCCTTGTCATACGAAGCCTTGAAAATAAAAGGAATGTTTGCTTTCATGGCGATATCTTTAATTTTCAGCAAGCTGACAACAATCCTTTTCCGTTTCGATTACGCAGGGTCCGGCAATTAAAACCAACGGGTTACTTTCACCGAATACGACAATTGTTTACTTCCAATGTTATGCATGTTTTTCAATCCAATATAATTATTTTGATAAAATATTCGTCGATTCCTATGCTTCTATAAAAGGCATGATTGAGTATAACTAAAATCAATTTGTTGGCGTAAATTTATCTATATCATAGTATGTATTAGTCAAACCTTTAATTTCAGAAAAATTTTATTTTTTGCAATTTTAGATATATTTGATATATTTTAACAGCATATCATTATTTTCATTTAGAATTTGCGTTTATGGCACATTCTAATTGCAGATTACAGATGTAGGTAGTTTTACCGGAACTATATATTATATAAATCCCGCTTTTATATTATTTTTTATTCTGGAGCTAAGTCAATGGTAGTAACGAGTTAGATTTAAATGAAGCCTTTTCGACTGAACTGATAACAAGAAAATATTTTTCACACTAAAAGATCAAATTTATACATCAAAAGCTAATTATGAGGAGCTGGAAAATAAAATCAAGTCATTAAGTTATCCATAAGCGCTGAGAAAGGTACCTCTGAAGCGAAAAAAACACCTTAATTCTGGGTATATATTTATGGATATCAGGAAAGCAGGAAGAGGCATTTTGAAGTTCTTACCAATACAGTCCAACAAATTGCATGTTATTTTCTTGAAAATGTTATCAAGAGCTTGAAGAATATGAAAAGCGCTGGATTACTTCGGAACGTTCAAAACAAGCAAATGAAGATGAGTTTGAAATACAAGTAGATATAGCAGAAACACAACGACTGTCAGGACTATCAAGGTGCCTTAAAATTGATCCAAAAAATTAGCTAAGGGGCATGATAACGAAGCCAACCTTCACTATCAGTGGGCACATTGCCTGATAGCCTTGGAGAATACGAAGAGGCATTAACACATTACAATCGAACACTGGAAATCAATCCAGACCACCCTAATTCGCTATTTCGGCTTGCTTACTATTAATGATCTAGGCGGAGAAGATGAAAAAGCGCTTGAATACTATAAAAATGTACGGAGACAGTTCCATTATACACCAATGCTATGATTAATCTTGGCGTGCTATATGAAGACAATGATGAATATGAAAAGCAATTTCCTGTTTTGATGCAGTTTTGCAATCATATCCGAACCATGAGACCGCAGGCTTTTTCTCAAGGATGCAGAAGCCAGGTTTAAATATGCAGTATGACGATGATAAGGTCAAGAAGCAGGATAAAGAAATCGAAGTATTAAACATCTCGATTTCAGATTTCGAACTTTCTGTTAGAAGTAAAATTGTCTGGAAACGCATGAATATAATAACACTGGCAGATTTAATAAAGTTACCGAATATGAACTTCTGTCATATAAGAATTTTTGAGAAACTTCTTTGACGGAAATTAAACATATACTTAACCAGAAAGGGTTGCGTCTTGGACAGGCTGTTGAACCGGAAATGTTTATTGACGCAGATACAAGCGGAAGCGATGATAATCCATCAAAAGCAATAACGGAAATAGAGATTTCCGATGATTGCAGGAATGCCATTACTGAAGCAATGGGTATCGAGACAATAAGCGATTTGGTATCAAAAACAGAAACCGAACTTTTAGGCAAGATGGCTTTACGCAGGTATTTGTTGATGAAATAATTAACCAAGTAGATAAGCTGGTTTAAAACTTCATAGCGGGAACAATGTAGGCTAAATTTTTTGATGTAATTTACGACCAATACCTATTTGACAAGTCTCATGAAGAGTATGACGAACTTCATTAGTTATCTTACCACTAGATTAAGCTTAAATACATAATTTTCCACATATTATTAAGCGCAAAACGGTTCCGAGGATTTTAGCAGGCAAAACACTGTCAGGTTTTGGATTTTAATTTTAGCAAGTATATTTGGCATTAGTTAAATGTTTGATTTTATTTATGGTAATTTAGTACACAAAACACCTACTACCGCAACAATTGAAACTAATGGTATTGGATACTGAAATACACATACTATATCAACCTTGAGAAAATATCTAATAAAGAAAATACAAGATTATACACAAAGCTTACTATTAGAGATGACGAATTAAAAATATATGGTTTTTTTCACTAGAAGAGAAGCTTGTTTAATTTGCTTCTTTCTGTGAATGGGGTTGGGTCAACATGGCGCTTACAATACTATCAAGTAGTTCAATCAGTCAATTTGAAAGTTATAAGTTGTCAATGATCCAAAAATCTTTACAACGTATTAAAGGAATAGGAAAAACATCTGAAAGAATAATATTGAGTTGAAGGAACTATAAAATGTATTTTACCTGATTCAAAGCCTCGACTGAAACAAAGAAGATGGCAATAATTTCAGATGCGATAATGGCGATGATTTCACTCGGATACGCAAAGCCTGAAGCAGAAAAGGCCGTGAATAAAGCTGATAATATTGATGTTACAGAAGGGGCTGAAGTACTTTATCAAAGAAGCTTTTAAGTCGCGCATAATTTATAGTCAGTTATAGTTTTAATAAACAAGGTATCATGGTGCTTTGAACATGTCTGATAATAATGTCCTCTTGTGATAATGCTCCGAGATGAGACTCTTGATATTGAGCTACGGCCAAAAAGATTTTGTGATTTCATTGACAGGAATCAATAAAAGAAAACTCCGCATATTTATATTGAAGCCTCTAAGAAAGAGGAGATGTTCTCGACCATATTCCCATTTTTCAGGTTCGCAAGGGTTAGAAAGACAACACTTTCACAAATCATTGCTAATGAAATCAATGTTGACATCAAAGCGACTTCAGGACCGATTCTTGATAAGCGGTGATTTAGCCGGCATATTAACTAATTTGGTAACATGGAGATATCTTATTCATAGATGAAATTCACATTAAACAAAACTACGGAAGAATTACCTTTATTGGCTATGGGAAGATTTTTCCGTTGACATTTTGATAGACCAGTGACTCGGCGCCAGATTCAAAGATCATTCCCGTTTTACAATTTGGAGCAACGACACGTGAAGGATTGTTAACACCATCTTTCGTGCAAGATTCGGCGTACTGGAAAGGATGGATTTTTATCCATGGAAAGAGCTTAAAGAGATTGCCATTAAATCAGCTAAAACTCTGAAAATAGAAATTAATGAAAAGGCGCCGAGATGATTGCAAAAGTTTACAGGGTACACAAGAATTGTAAACAGGTTCATAAGGCGAATCAGAGATGTTGCACAGGTAAAAGGCAGTAACAAGATTACAGAAGCATTACAAATTAGGGTTTTGATATGTTGGGGCGTAGACAAGGATGGATTCGGCGACTTAGACAGAAAATACTAAGTGCAATTATACAGCATGGTGGAGGGCCCACAATAAAACAATAGCAGTTTCCGTAAATGAACAGGAAGACATACAAGAAGAAGTTTATGAACCTTATCTGAGTCCAAAAAGGCTATTTAAGTAAAACGCCTCGATGTAGAATTGTAACACAAAAGTTTATGAATATATGGACATAAGACCGTCGCGGGAAAACAAGGTATAATACTTTGATTAAATGGCTAATCTTCTACTACATATTTGCTGTGCAGGTTGTCTCTGCGCGCCTCTTGATGAATTAAGGAGCGAGGGAATAAAAGTTCATGGCTATTTTATAATCCCAACATTCCAGTCCATTGTTGGAATTCAGGAAAGAGGCTTAAAGCGGTTCCGCATTTTCCAGAAAGTGATCCGATCGAAATAGACTATTGCGAAGAATATGGATTAAGAGATATCTGAGTAAAGTTAATTATGAAGGAGACAATAGGTGTGAAGATTGTTATAGATTAAAAGGCTTAGGACAACAGCGCACCATGCAAAAGAAAAGGGTTTGATGCTCTGCTCAACGTTACTTTTCAGCAAACAACAAGATCACAATAAAATCAGAGAGATGGGAGAGCAGATAGCAGAGCAAATAGGAATACCTTTCGAATATAAAGATTACCGGCATTTATGTGGAAGTGCAGCCAGAATATGGCAAAGAAGAAAATGCTCTACAGGCAATCATTGTGGTTGTATTTTCAGTGAATTTGAAAGATACAAAGATACAACGCGCAACGTATACGAAGGTTGGAAACTAAAAGAAAATCTGGCAAATAATAACTCTCAGAAAGAGGAACAATTAAATTGCCCATAATTAATACAAAAATTAAATACGCCTTATGCTCGGTTTTTGTTTTTATCTATTGCTCTGCTTGTTTCATGTTTAAGCACTTACAATAAAATGCAGAAGCCGTATATAAAATATGACAATTACTTAAAAAATCCACCGACATTCGTGTTCTTTACATGATAATATAAAAGAAATCCAAATTGAAATTAATCAACCTTATAGTATTTCAGATTTTAAGAGTAATGAAACTGGCTGACAGAGCGAATTTGATCAAGTCAGTCATGTATTTAAAATCAGGTGATTTAGAACAAGGCCCTGACATCTGATTTAACACATAATGCTCCAACTACTTTTGTAAAAGCAAACGGAAAGGTCACGGTCTTTACTAATAATGGTTTTGTAAAATTGAACAAATCTATTGTGGCAAATCATATTAGTGCCTAAAAGGCAATGATAGATTCTATATTGGAAATTGGTATAGAAGAATATTTGCCTCGAGTCATTGAAGGTGTGAAATGCCGATTAAGTGGAAAATGACGCATTACAGGCACAGGTAATTGCCGCGCGAACGTATGCAATTTATCAGAGAAAAACCAAAGTAACGCCTTTGCCATATTAACAAGGCAGGATCTTGCTACAAAGGCTCCCTACATGAACCAGACAAAGGCAAAAGAAGTAGTAGACAAAACCAGAGGTACCGTCATGGTATATGATTGGAAACTGTTCCCGAGATACTTCCACAGTACATGTGGAGGTCATACGGAAGATATCAATCTGGTTTTTAATCTCAAGAGTATACCGCCTTAAGCGGTGGATATTGCAATAAATCTAAGTATTATCACTGGAAAAAGGAGCTGAGAAAAACGAGATTGAAACAAACTGAATGTTACCAACTCTAAAGTAAAAAATACGTAATATAACCACTGAAGAAATCAGGCCCGGCGGTCACTGTTCTACAATAAAGATTGAACATGCAGGAGGGAACAAAAGAGTTAATGCAAACGATTTCAGGCTTATGGTAGGTCCGAATAATCTGCAAGCACTTTTCAACATTAAAAACAATGGGAGTTCACTTATTTTTGAAGGTAGCGGCTGGGGGACACGTTGGTTTGTGTCAGTATGGAACACAAAACATGGCAAAATCCAGGATTTAAATGGTTTGATATTTTGAGACATTATTATCCGGAAATAGATCTGGTGAAAATTTATTAAGAAATAGATTGTATTGGAGGTTTTTGCATTTTCAGGCTTATAGCCTGGACAAGAAAACAAAAGCAAGATGTGGAGAAGTAACACCAATCACGGTATAATCCCTACACCCAGCTTTTTATGCCGGTTGGAACAAACACAGGCAACAGTAAAGGCATTAACACCTTATCAGTTAAAAGAAGTAAAGGTACCTGCTTTACTTTGCAATGCTTACCATTTATACCTGAGACCGGGAGATGAAGTTGTAAAAACTTGGTGGGTTGCATAAATTTATGAATTGGGATGGAGCAATAATCACCGATAGCGGTGGTTATCAGGTTTTCTCCCTTGCTAGCTTAACGAAAAGTAACAGATGATGGTGTCGAATTTAAATCTCAATAGATGGATCCAGGAAATTTTTAGATCTGAAAAAGTGATGAATATACAACATTCGTTAGAGCTGATATTATAATGGCTTTTGATGAGTGTCTACCCTACCCATGTGAAAAGGATAGGGTTAAGCAATCCATGCACAGAACAGTAAAATGGGCAAATCGATGCCTCAACATTCATAACAGTGAGGGGGCAAGATCTGTTTGCCAGTGCAGGGCAGCGTTTTTGGGATATTCGTGAAGAATGTGCAGATAGATTCATGGAGTTTAACGGATATGCTATAGGCGGCTTGGAGTGTTGGTGAAGAAACCGTCTGATGAATGAAATGCCTTGAATATACCGTACCGCACTTGCCGAAAGACAAACCTCGATATCTGATGTGGGGGTTGGATTTCCATTAGACATTCTGGATGGAATCAAACAGGAATTGATTTGTTCGATTGTGTAATACCCGACGAGAAACGGTAGAAATGGCTGTGCCACTGCGGAAGGCAAACTGAAAATTCGTAACAGCTGTTATAAAGTTGACGAAAGACCACTTTGATGAAGATTGTTATTGTTATACTTGCAAAATTTTTCAAGAGCTTATATTAGACACCTACTTACTGCAAATGAGATACTGGTTTGAGCCTTATGTCTTTACACAATATATGTTTTTTGAAAATATGATGGAAATAGCTGTAATCGATAATTGGGGGGTAATTTTAGTAACTTTGTAAATCCCACTTTCTTTCTCTACAATAGAAAAACTTTTTAATTTAGAAATATCATAATTTTTTAGAGACTTTAATGTATTTTCTTAATGGCAAAGCAGGTAATCCCCATGATGCATTTTACCGCTTATGATTATAATGTTTGCAGTTATGTATTTCCTGATTATCAGGCCTCAAAAACAAAAGAGAAAAAAGGAAGGAAATGATAGCAAATGTAAGGAAACAGGATCGAATAGTAACCGCTGGAGGTGTGCATGGTGTTGTTGTATCAGTAAGAAAATGAAGTCATAATTCGGATTGACGATGCAAAAGACGTGAAAATAAAAGTTGATAAAGTGCTATAACTTCCATAAGTGTACCTAAAGGTGAAAAGGAAGAAGAATGAATATAATATATGATTATAAGAACTAAGGAGATAATGATGCCATGAATTTGAGAGGAAGATACCACTGATCGTAGTACTTATTGCTATTGCTATAATGGCGTTATACCCGATTGCGGATAAGCCAATAAAGTCAGAAAATATTACAGAAATTAACGGTAAAATTGATCACTATAATAGACAGCACATTCTTTGACTTCTTGTTTTAAAAGTCCGATAAAGAAAAGAAACAATAGTAAAAGAAGAAACAAATGATAAAGGCGAAACCGCAATCCACAAGAGGGTTGATTACAGCTAAAGGACAAATAAAACTTGGTCTTGATTTAAAGAGAGGTTCTGAACTCCTGTACAAAATTAAGGTTGATGAATCTGAGCAACGTCCTCGGTCTGACAGACGAAATAATAGCTTTGTTAGAAAAAGGATAGATCCGCGAGGGAGTGTTAGAATACAGACTAGCAACAGGGTATGAGAAGGATTCTCATACAGGTTCCGAGTGCGCAACCAAGAGTGAAACTGAAAGCCTTAAGCAGCGAATAACCCGCACGGAAAACTTGAATTCGGGCTGGCAGCAGCCCCTGATAGCAGCGAGTTCAGTGACGCTAAAGGGAAAAGCGGTGCAGTTTTTACAAACATTGGATCAGGAAGAAAAAGGAAAAGAAGCAGATACGCAGGATTGGTATCTGGTACGAAACAAAATTGAATTAACCGGTGAGCATCTTACCAGAGTTTTTCCAGATCGGGAAGACATCCAGCCAAATCATAGGATTTGAATTTGACCAGGCTGGTAGATCAAAATTCTGGACGATTAACGGAACGTAATATAGAAAACCATTAGCAATAATTCTTGACGGAACTCTTTTATTCCGCTCCGATAATACGCGACAGAATTCCCGGCAAAAGGAATTATAGAGGTAATTTTACGCAAGAGGAAGTTAATGATATGATTGCCGTTATGCGTGCCGGAAGCCTCCCCGCAGACCTCGAGCTGAAATGAAACCACTGTAGGCCCCAGCCTTGAAAAGATCTCCATTAGAGCGGCCTTTTTGGCAGGTATAATAGAGCGGAATATTTATTATAATCTTTATGTGCGCCTATTACTTTGGGGCAGGAGGGAGTAGCAAATGCCACCTTCATCCTCAACATATTTTTAGTAGTAGCAACTTTAGCAATACTGAATGCAACCCTTACGCTACCCCGTGTTGCCGGTCTCGTTTTGATGATTGGTATGGCGGTTGACGCAAATGTCTTGATCTTTGAACGAATTAGAGAAGAAAAGGCCAAGCAAGACAATAAGACTTGCTGTTAAAAATGGATACGAAAGAGCTACCACAATCGTCGATTCGAATATAACGACATTAATTACCGCACTTATTTTATATGCGGTAGGAACCGGCCCGGTAAAGGGTTTTGCAATAGTTTTGATTGCAGGTCTTTTGATCAATATGTTTACGGCCGTATTTGTCACCAGTGGTGATATTTGAGATATTCCTTGGTGCAGGCATCATGAACAATTTTTCGATGATGCAGTTTTTCAAAAATCCGAAAACAACTTTTGTGTCTTATCGTCGTATTGCCATGATTGCCTCACTTGTCTTGATTGTAACAGGTATTTTCAGTATTTGCAATAAGGGGTAAAGACAACTATGATATCGATTTTACCGGTGGGAACGCTTATTCAAATAAAGCTGAATCAACCGACTCCTGTCGAGGATGTTCGAGACAAATTGAATGTTGCAGGATATCCTAACGCTGAAGTTCAGAATATATGGGCAGAAGCAGAGACGCGACTACAGCATCAAACCATTCAAACGGAATTTGGAATCAGAATCAAGGATTTTAAACAAAGATAAATCCGTACAAAAGATAGCTGACGACATACAATGCGTAATGACAAAAGATGTTTAAAGAGATCAATTTTAGCGAGCCTTCAAATTATCAGTTAACGTTGAACGAGCCCCTAGATGAATTTGCAATCCAAAACATCTTACTGAGGCTGGTTATGGAAATGATGATATTCTTTCCATATATCCTGTGGAAAGAGGTAAAAATATTCTATAAAGATTAGCGGATTAACACAGGAGAAAATCCAGAACAGATACAATAAATAACGTAACTGACGTGCTTTTAGATCTCATTGAAATACAATCATTAAAAAACCACGCTATAGTGATATAAAGGATGAACTCCCAGATATTACAAACGATGGTAGAAGCGCGCACCAGAGCCATAATCCACCATGGACATAGACTCAAAAAGCAGTAGACCTAACATCCCGGAAATCACACTTAAGAAAGCAGGTTATAAAGATATTACTGTATCGGCGAGGGAAAGTTCAAGAATTAGGGCTGCTTTCAAAAATTACAAGTTGCGGGACCAAGAGATGCATTGGAAACTATTAAACTTTACAGGCAGCTCCTTAAGTGTACCACCAATAATAATAGTTGACAATTCATCAATTCAAATTGAATTAAAAACAACATTGATGAAGATTCATTAAGAAAACGGTTTACAAATTCAAAGCAATTAAAAATAAAATTGGTGAAATAACCGGTATGGACATAGCTGTCAATACATATATAATTGGCATAAAAGAATTAAATGCGGCAAAAGATACAGGAAAAAGATACGAGAAGATTTATTTGTAACTTTTTCAAGACAGGATTTATGCTGAAGGTACAAATGCTGAAGTGTCTAAACCTGATCCATTTAAAAGGGTTGTAAGTATCGGCTCAACGGTTGCCCGCTGAATGAAGACAGAGCAGTTCTTGCTCTGTTTTTTGCATGCGTTGCAATTATCATTTATATCTGGTTCAGATTCGGTGAGCTTAAGTTTGAATGTGTCCGCGGTTATCACCTTGTACATGACGTTTAGTTACTGTCAGGGCAGTTGCGGTAGCCGGTTATTTTGGAAATGTATTTGGTGACATAAAACTTAATCTACCGATGATAGCCGCATTTCTTACACTGATTGGGTATTCTTTGAATGATACGATAAACTGTTCGACCGCATAAGAGAAAACCTTGCCGGCAAGAATAAACAATAACAAAAGAATTAATCAACAAATAGTATTAACCAGAACCTGAACAGAACGATCATCACATCGCTAACAACATTTGGTGTAATAGCAGCCCTATTCTTCGTTGGAGGCACTGCGATACACGGCTTTGCATTTGTCATGATGGTCAGGTTGTGGTCAGTACTACTCTTCTATTTTTATTGCCAGCCCGATTCTGCTGACTGGAATATCGTTAAACGTGTCTTCAGGATAATTATCATTATCTTTTTCCCAAATGGATTGCTTACAAGCTCTTGAATAAGACGCCAGATGTGGTAACTACCTCAACTGTACCGTCCGCACCAAAAGGACCAACTTCTCCTAAGGCGCCAGCAGCACCTAAGGGTCCAAAAAGCCAAAAGGCCAAAAGGTCAAAAAGGGAAAAAGAACGAAACCTTCCAGAGCATAATCAATCTTTTCAGAGAGAAAGGAAACTATGAGGAAGAGATACGCAAATCGGAATAATACTCGGTATTGTTATACTCGTAATTATAGGTGTGTTTCTTGTACAAGAACGTCTGACTATGAAACGTACTACCAGATTTGGTTTTGTCTGAAGCAGGAAGACAGAAATCTGAAATTGAGGAAATTGATATAAACGAAGTTTTCAAAGAAGCGAAAAAGCTGAACCAGAAGAAACTTTGTCTGTAGAATATTCTTCAGATGAAGTTCAGTGTAAGTGAAGAGCTTGTAAAATCCAACACGACCAGAGGAGCAACCAGAAAAAACTCTTGTTGAACCGCCTAAAGATAATACTTCATTGGAAGGGAAATGGAAGGGGTTCTGGAAGAAGTTGCAGGAAGAAATAGTGGTAGAAGAAATAGTTGAGGAACCTGAAAAACTGAAATAACAGAAGATGCAGAAATAGCACAAAAATTCCATCTGCTGATGAGGAAGTTATACCGGAAAAGGAGTTGCAAGCATCATCTTATGCAGTCTCTACCGACGTTATTTATTATAAAGTACAATCGAATGATAATCTCTTCAAAATAGCAAGAAAACATTATGAGATGGAGAAAAAATGGATCAAGATATTTGAAGCTAACAGTGATAGTATGCCGATCCAAACTCTCTATATGTCGGCCAGGAATTGTTGATACGTGTATTACAGTCGAAAAAGAAACAAAACAGGTTTTTCAAACTCAGTTAAAATGAAGTCGAATCAAGAGCAATCTGTTAACGTCGAAAACTCACACGGTGGAGGCAGGAGACACCCTTTATCGTCTTGCGGAAAAGTATTATGATGACCTACTCGTATGGATTGAATCTATGGGAGGCAAATGAAGACACAATAGAAGATATGAGTTATTAAAAAAAGGGCAAATACTTATCATTCAAAGCTGTAGTTAATTTTTTAAGTATAGGGAAACACGAAAGGAAACAGCATGAATTCCATCTTTACAGAAATAGTTTTCTTCAGATTTATAAAAGTAGCCACTATTGCAACTTTTTCATAACAATTGGTGTTGGAATAAGTAATGATCACAGCACAAATAAATGATAAAGACATCCCATGTTTATGCATGATCTTAAACATACCATGCCGTAGCACATACCAGGATGTTCATATAAATAAATTAAAGTGAGTACAATAACAGGAAGCGAAATCTGGTCTTCCCTATAGTGGGCTCTGACAGCACTATTTACGTCTCAAGTACAGACGGTAATATTTTCACAAAAAGCGTACAAACTGATGGAACTGAAAAGTGGCATATAGAACAGGAGATGAAATTTACAGTACACCCGCGATTGGCGCTGATGGCACAATATATGCTGGTGGTAAAATAAAAAAACTTTATGCTCTTAAACCAGACGGCAAAGCAAATGGGTGTATTTTGTCGGTTCTGACATATATCTTCCCTGCAGTCAGCAGCGATGGAACAATATATATTGGAGCATGGGATGGAAAGCTGTACGCAATCAATTCCAATGGAACATTGAAGGGCGTAGAACTGCTGCTAACATCCTTTCCTCTTCACCAGCTATTGGGTGATGACGGCATGGTGTATATTGGGTCAGAGGACGGACGTATATAGCAATAAGTCCGGAAGGAAGAATCAAATGGAGCTTCATGACAAGGGCCAAGATTGATCTTCTCCGTCACTTAGCGAAGACGGCATTGTATACATTGGATCACACAATGGTAAGCTACGCGTTAGACTCTAACAACAAAGGAAAACTGATTGGGAATACAACATTGGTTCACACAGATGCCCTCCTGCCATTGGCATTGATGGCACAATCTATATTGGAGCAAAAGACGGTGATCTATACGCAATTAATCCCAACGGAACGTTGAAGTGGAACACAATGGGCCACAGGCGCTACAATAACTCGTCAGCAACGGTAAGCGCTGATGGAATAATCTTCGTGGGGTCATGGGTGGTGTACTATATGCTATTAAACCTGATGGCACATTACAAGAGAAACATACTGTATCACGTTTTCCCCCTACTTTCATCACCTTCTATTGACTCGCACGGTACGGTATATATAGGGGAGTTCTGACTGGAAGATATACGCATTCGGTAAGTGATTGAATCGAAGAACAATCCGCTAGCTAACAAGCGGACTCTTCTAATACACAACAGGTTTCAGGCATCTAATTACTACTGTCAGCAATTTCTTTCAATCCCATATAGTCTCTAATTCTCCATAGTATTAAAATAACCGGGCTTATCCTTACCATCCCATCCGGAAATGTACCAATTTCACGATGTATATAAGGAGCACAATGCATACCGGACCGTACAGCAATATTAAATGTGTTGTCTAAAAATAGCACCAACCTCACCCGGCTTTAATCCTTTTATATTTATAGAGACAATTCCGACCTTCCTGTTTCCATCCGTGCATCCGTATATCTCGAACCTGTCGTCGGTCTCAATGCTCTTATCAGGGCTTCAACGCAAGTTTGCGTTCGTGTTGACCCTATCTTGTCTACGCCTTCTTTAACGCAAAACTCTAATCCGGTTTCAGACCGATTATCCCAACGGAATTAGGCGTTCCCACTCTCTAACTTATATGGCAACGTATCTGGTTGTGGAGAGTGATTCGAGTTCAAATCGATACCACCCTCTCTCCATGCCATCAGTTCTACCCTTTCTCCGACATATAATCCTCCGCTGCCCGGAGGTCCAAAAGGCCTTGTGTCCGGTAAATGCCAGCATATCTATATTAAGATCCTCAACATCTATCCTGCACACGCCCATAGTCTGTGCTGCATCAAATAACCATAAATATAACTTCTTTCACGAGCTACCTCCCTATCTCCTGATAGGCTGTATAGTCCCCAGCACATTAGATGCGTGGGCACAGACGATTAATTTTGTATTTAATCTGATAGCCTTCTTTTTATCATCTGCACAGATAAATCCATCATCAGAAATTTTCTACCCTCGTCACGGTAATTACGCCCCTGTGTTCCAAGCCATCAGAGGTCTTGAAACAGAGTTGTGCCTGCTTGCTTGTTATTACGTGATCTCCTTCACATAACAGCCCCTTTATTCCCATATTAAGCGCGTCTGTAGCACTGAAAGTAAATATCATTCTTTCAGGCTCCTTTATGCCAAGAAACCTTGCCACAGTAACCCGTGCTTTCTCTATCTCCTGTCCGCCAACCGACATGCGAGACCGGCACGTCCCGGATTCGCACCCTTCTCTCTCAGGAACTTATCCATTGCCTTGTAAACACACTCAGGTTTCCCGGAAATGTTGTCGCTGCGTTGTCCAGATATATCATAGTTACATACCAAGATATTTTGAATACAAAGTTTTCGCGGTACTCAATCCGCAGTACCCGTGATTATTGCTGCCTTCCATCCAGGAAAAACCGTAAACCCATGATCTTGACCTTAAATTTCAGCATAAAGGCATTGCAACTTACATCTGCCATACGATTCCAGCCTTTGTTCTAATTGTCGCAGATCTATGTTACCTCTATTTCGAGACATCACCTGCACGGCATTCTTACCGCAAAGAAATGTGGCCATAACCCCATCCTCAGCCATCAGAAAATGTATAATGTGTAATTTACATGTCGGCAATTATTTAGCTCTTTCAATCCTGAAACATCAATTTGCCTGAATTTTTTGTATTCCACACATCAATCTCAATCAACGTTTTATTTATTGATTCATAGTCTTCCGACAAAATCTTGATTGCCTCTGTCACTTGGAATAGATGCTATAATTCAGCAATTGGCTGATTACTGCAGTATCACATGTCGGAAATGCCTATCTGAGTGCATTGTTTCAAAACATACCTCAGGCAGGAGTCTGAAGGTATAATATTCATTACTACCCCCTACCACCTATACATGCCCCATAATCCGGGAACACTATTTTTACACAAAAATCATTAATCAAAACCTTGTTTCCAAAATTATCGGTACCACTAATAATGATATCTACACCTTGAGTTAATTCTTCTATGTTTGGTACCAACATCAGTAACAATTCCTTCTATTTTACTTTGGTATTAATTCTTCTGGAAGTTTTTCTTTTGTGCAGCTATTGCCTTAGGAAGGTTTTTCTGAAATGTCATTTTCATCAAAAAGTATTTGTCTCTGCAAATTACTCTCTTCAATGAAGTCCTGTCTATAATCTTATTTGTCCGATACCGGGCCCGTGTAAGATAACTCAGAAGAAACAGTTAGCGCACCACAACCGAATTACGACAGCAGAGCTGTTCATCAATACTTTTGACGTTCTCACCTATATGTTGAAAAGAATCTGTCGTGAATACTGCTTTCAAGTGATTGGTTCATAAGTTTTGCAGATAAAAAGTTAAAAGTGCCTAAAGTTTGAAGTGAGCTAAAGAAGTGGTAAATATGGATAAAAAAGCTTGCCGTTATTTATAACGCAAGCTTTTTAGTATTTTTTTGAGTCTCCAGAAAAGTATATGTGCCTACCTACCTAATCAGTTCCCAGATCGTTTGTAATGGGCTAAAGTTATGGATTTTTTAACTTTAGTTCACTTAAGACACTTCAAACTTGTTGCCTGCCCGACTACGTCATTCAGGCGGGTGGCTATGCTTAACTACGATGACGGAAAACACTCAAGCACTCTGAATCACCGGTATAATATTTTCTCTCGTATACTTTATCTTTGGATTCGCTCCTTCTCCGAATCCTGCAAATCCAGAATTCAGCATATCGCACATGGTCTCAAATGATGCACGCGTCTTCCAATACTGCTCATGAACACATCAGCCAGGTATGGTCCCATGTAGTACGATTATCTTCTTCACTCAGTCTTGAGCCCCCTGTCGCATGGCATCCCATCGCACAAAATAACTTTTGTATAAGCTCAAATGCCTTTGACGCGGTACAATCACCACTAACCCTCTCCCTCGCCAGCTCTTTTTGCCGCATTCAACTCCATGGTCATGAGCGGCTTTTTATTACCAGCTCTTTGCTTCATCACCATACTTTTCACAAAGCAGCAATTACAGATGCCCTCGAGTCTCAGCCTGATAATCAGATTTGTATGCCTCGTGGATTGAACATCTCGAGAATTTCTTCAAGTGATGCGTCCTTATCTGAAGGTGGGTGGATATTTCGTAAACAGCATTTAATATCTTATCAGCCTCCCGCCATATTTATCCTTAAACGCATCTACGATAAAAGCTTCTCTTGCCGTAGTCTTAATCTTTGTCATCCAACATGTACAGGTCCTAAAACCAAACTCATGAGTAACAACTCCTGATAAAAACGTTAAACAGCTCAACTTCCCTTAATTTCCAGGACAATCTTCCTTCACCTCACCTCAATTCCCTGTTGATGTCATTAGCGCACTGGGGCAAGTCCCGCAAGCTCCTGCAATCTCACCTGTACAATTCCATCTTCTATGGCGACAAGCTCTACATTTCCACCATCAGCCATTAAAACGCAGGCCTGATTGAGTCTAAAGACTTTTCTACTTTTCCATTAATTCTGACATATCAAGTGACTATATTAAATATTCTAAAAAATAATTTCAAATTAAGTAAATTGTAAATTACCAAGGGTAATTTTAATTGATAAGTAACAAGCGAAATACCTTGTAAAAGATTTCCCCCTCGGCCTTCTTTTAATACTTCATTCAACTCTTCAATGATCTTTTCAGGTTCAATATTATGCATCATAGCGCAAAGCTATATCTTCGTTTTTGAACCAGAGCCAGTAAAACAACCGGAACCAAAATACTTTTCTGAAAAACCGGCTCGGTTTTGGATACTTCGAAAATATCTCCAATAGTTGATTTCTTAGTAATTACAATGGCATCATCACTCATAATATTTTACCTCAAAGTTTTAAATTAATCTTCCTTTTTCTGATGCTGACAAGAATATTCGTAACAAACATAAAAATCCCTATCGCGTTCATTACTGCAAAATACCCTTTCAGGCGCCTTAGTACATCCATATCTACTTATTCCCCAAGTGCTTACAAAACCAACTAAAGCTACATTCGCAACCCAGAAGTGAATAATAGCCAGTTTTGGAAATGCTAGGATTTCCATTAAACTCCGCAGAATATGATCTCACCTCGTAAATCATCATAGACATCCACCCTAACATCATTAAATGAACGTGGCTTGAACTGATGGTGGTTAATTTTACTAAACATAAAATGAACGCCAATTACTGCAGAAATGGCAAAATATATCATACTCATACGTATAAAATTCTTCGCTACCGGATCCAAGCTATGTTCCCCTCTATCGTATTTATAATGTAAATCTAAATTTACAAGCTATCTCAATTCCAGGCTTTTGTCAATAGAAAAATGAGCCAAAAATGCTTACACGTTAATTCGAAAGTCTTTTGTCGTATTATACATACAGTGATAATATGATACCATTATAGTTTATGCGGTATTCAACTTATCTCACAATATTTCGAAAATATGTGTAGATTTTTTTCTTTATATATACGCAAAGAATGTCAAAAGCATCCATCCATAGGAAACTTGTGTAACACGTCTCGCAATTGGTGGGAATAATTATCTCTTTAGTACTTGGAGTATTAGTATTACCCGTTGAACGAACTTAACCACTCTGGACTAAAAGTCCAGAGTGGTTAAGTTGCTTTTCTGGATTTGATAGGATGAGTTTTATGGGTCTATACAAAGTGAAAGTAATCGATTAATTAACAATTAAAAAATGAGAAGATTACAAATATAAAATCAACTACACAACAAAATTAATAAAGGAATCCATCTTTGAATCCTTTTCACCGAATTAATAAGTATTATGTTGTTCATTAAATACGACTTTTAAGGCATAAAAAATTACTTGACTTTTGTTATCATCTGATATAAATAACAATATATTTCTCTATAATATAATAATGAAGTTCCTATCATCGAGACACGAATAGCACGGGCGGATCAGTTTGCCTTTGACCAATCTGTTGATCTTCGAAGCCATTGGAACTTCCTCGGATTTTGCTGGTAACGTTAAAACACTTCCCCATTTTAAGGTAATGAAAATGATTAGAATTCGAAAAGGTCTGGATCTGCCGATTACCGAGCACCGCCTGGATATTGATACCGGACCGGCTGTGAGCCGCGTTGCCCGTGGGCGACGATTACATTGGCATGAAGCCCAAGATGGCGGTTTCAGGTTGGTGATTCCAATGGAAGCTTGGGCAGATGCTGTTTGAAGATAAAAAAGACGCCGGGGGTGCAGTTTAATTCTACCCGGTTGCGGGAAGGTGATTGCTATCAATCGTGGGGACAAGCGCAAGTTTGAATCCATTGTCATTGAACTGGAAGGTGAGGAAGAAGAAACCTTCCAATCATTCAACGCCTCTGAACTGGATAAATTCGGCGCGATAAGGTGCAGGATATGTTAATTCAATCCGGCATGTGGATTGGTGCTTCACCGTCCCTACAAAAGGTGCCGGACCCGGACAGTGCACCGCACTCCATTTTCGTTACCGCCATGGATACCAACCCGCTGGCGGGCGATCCTGAGCCCATCATTAAAGAGCATGCAGATGATTTTTGCCACGGCCTGCAACCTTTCCCGGTTGTCGGACGGCCCGGTGTATATCTGCAAGTGTCCCGGCATAGATATCCCGGGTGATGGAATCGCCAGCGTGTATCGATGCAGGAGTTTACCGGCCCCACCCTGCCGGGTTAGCGGGTACGCACATTCATTTCCTGGATCCGGTCAGTGATCAAAAGACCGTGGA
>JAIGNY010001343.1:0-30720 GCA_020152595.1 Chiridota heheva | reverse complement strand
GATTTAGCAACCTGCATTGAACACACTGGAAAGTAACAGAAGAACATCACAATCAGTATAATTATCTACGGTAATACAAAACAGTCTATAAACTATACTATACTATATACTTGAAAATTGGTTAGAACACATACTTCATGAAAACTTGCACTAAAGTTAAGAACATCAGCTGGAGAGAGCACACAGCAAACAGTTGTCTGGGGATATTACACCAATAAGCTGGACCATCCGCTGCCTCAGACAGAGACTCACTGGTCATGTGATGAATGTGCCACAATGAACCCCCCACAGAAACTAGGCTACAATATGGGAGCCTGATGATGCTAAGCGAAGATTCTTCTTCTTCTTCGGCTGTCTATCGTCACCGATGTTGACTGCTGAGAACAACTAATTGTGGCAATTTCTGGCTCTCCTGTGTGTGGATAAACCTGCATTTGAGCCGAAGTATCTCCCACAAGTGGTACATTTAAAGTTACGAGGCAGTAAGGTAGCAGATTTGTGCCGTATTTCATGTTGCCTGGCACATCTCTCATTTCTCTTGAAATCCACAGCATGGTTGTATTGCTTACTGCAGTTCTCCATTCAACTTTATCTTCAGCGAGCTCCTCCCAATGGTCCACAGCAATATTCACTTTTTTCAGACTTCATTTGAATGTGTCTTTGTAACGAAGGTTTTGTCCTCCGTGCTGTCTTTTACCTACAGTTAGTTCTCCATAGAAGACACTCTTTGGCAGCCGATGGTCTGGCATTCTATAAACATGCCTTGCCCACCTAAACTGAGATGCTGTGAGTAATGACTCAGTGCTTGGCATTCCCCCTCTCTGTAGGACCTCTACATTGGGTACTCTGTTTTGCCACTTGATTCATGATTTGATGGAGGTGGATCATCTGGATACTGTTGAGTTTCCTGATGTGGAAAAGCGAGAGGTGGAAGAGATACATCATGTCAGCATATAGGCCTAATAGACGACCTACAGTAAGTATGTATTTAGTAAATCAGTAATTTTATGAACCTACTTTTTTATCGTATACATTCAATCACATGAGATATTCAACATATAAATAATAGGAGTGTGTAAATAATTGCAATTTATTTATTCATTTTATTCAATTAATATTCTTTCAATAAGTAATTTTCATTATTTCCTTTTCACCCCCATTGTCCCCCTATCCAAGTTTATTATTTCACCTCTCCGTCCCCCATTCACTGTTGCCTGTTGTTAATGTTTCTTTTCAAAACTGCTGAGGGCAATTTTATGCTGGTAGGGACATGACAGAATATTTTTTTGTAATTTCAACAAAGCAAACAAATTGCTAAATCTGTTGTGTTAGTCAATCACTAGTTTCTTTCAAGAAACATGCATGTATTCAAATACCTTTGACGTTTTTGTTATTGTTTCACCGATTAAAGTGTAATGACGATTACGGATCACAATTTGTCATAATCGGCCCAACTCCAACTATTTCTTCTGGCAGTAATCATAAACATGCCATGATCATATATAAGTCAACCAATATCTTTTTTTGTTTTAGGTCGGAGCATTGTAATATTAATAAAGTTGGGGTCCCAAGCCTTCTTCAAATTCAGAGAATTTCCTTCATTTTTCTGGAAGTTCTCAAAGCAGTGTCACAAACCAATTAAGATATACATGTGTGTCATCATCCAGTCATTGGGACATCTTAAGACTTAAGACAGTTCGAATGCTTGGTAGACAGAGAGTAGGGTGTGGCAAGATCTGAACAGTACATACATTTCACATCTTGCTTAGGCTAACTTAGAGCACATGTGCATCTATTTCGCGGCACAATCATTACATCATTATCCCGATTGCTGATTGGTCAACAACTGCCGGGCCACTTATATTTTGCGTTCGATTACAGACACAGCGACTGGGTCTATAGATGTGATCCACCAAATGCAAAATGACGTCATCCAGTGGCAATTTTGTAAACAAAACAAATGTTGGTGGGCAAAGCACAGCGTAAACAACCAGATTGATATACATATGCACAAGTCAAGAAAAATGTAAACAAACTAGATTCTCAGAGATTGATCCAAGACAAATTTGCCGCTAAAAAGCGTCTTGACTTATTTTAACCGCAATGGATGATGGCAAAATAACTGCTTTGATTTTCTTAGACTTAAGTGCCGCTTTCGGTACTGTTGATCATAGTATTTTGCTTTCAAGTCTAACGGACTACATTGGAGTTAATGATATTGCATTGAAATGGTGCCATTCTTACTCATTTCATAGGCCTCAGTATGTGTGTATAGGGGATGATGTATCTGTATCTGTTTTTTTCTGTACCACAAGGTTCTGTTCTAGGACCACAATGGTTTACGATATATACATATCCTATCCGTGACATTGTAATGAAATATAATCTTGCTTATCATGTCTATGCTGACGATACACAAATTTATCTTTCCTTCAAAGCTTCGCAGCAACATAGTGTTTTAACTATCCAATGCTTAGAAAATTGTATTAGAGATATTCGTATTTGGATGAAACAAAACTTTTTAAAGCTAAATGATGACAAAATAATGTATATGTTAATTGGATCTCGACAAAAACTTGCAAAGTTTGCAATGCCAGATATTGTCATTGGTGATTCTAATATCAAATCTTGCTCTCAAGCACGTAACCTAGGTGTCATCTTTGATTCAACTATAGTATGAACTCTCATATTTCACGGGTTACCTGCACTGCTGCTTTTCATCTTCGAAAAATTGGTAAAATTAGGATATATCTTGACTCTACTGCTACTGTTCAAATCATACATTCCTTTGTAACTTCACGTCTAGATATGGGAAATTCTCTACTGTATGGTCTTCCTCAAACACAAATTCACCGTCTTCAACTGATTCAAAACTCTGCTGCACGCCTTGTAACGCTCTCAAAGAAATCTTGTCACATTACTCCAAACCTAAAAGACTTGCATTAGCTCCCTGTGTCATATAGGATAATATATCAAATACTGCTTATTGTTTACAAATCGTTGATTGGGTGTGCTCCAAATTATATCTCTGACCTTTTTAAATCATATATTCCTACTCGTGCTCTTCCATCCAGTGACAAATTACTTTTATTTGAACAAAAATCTAACCACTCAAGGGGTGATAGGTCTTTTGGTATAGCTGCACCACGGTTGTGTAATCAATTACCCCTTCATGTCAGATCATCCAATTCTCTTGCAATTTTTTTAAAACAAATCTGATGTCCAAAGCTTTTATTTAATATTGTTTTTGTGTATACATACATGTATATGGGTGTATGTGCGTGTGTAGGCCCCTATGTATGTTTTTGTTAATTTTGTTATTGTTATTTCTTTATGTTTTTCACATTGTACGGCGCCTTGAGCACCTCTGGGTGGATACGTGCGCATTATAAATCTTATTTATTATTATTATTATTAATATAAACCGTACATAATTCACTCAAAAAAGAACTGTTATTTTATTCTGGAAGCCTAATTAGGCATCAAAACCACAATTTTGTAAGCAATTCTTATGAGATATATGGACAGATTAGGTCTTTATGTATTCTATCATACTTTGTTTGTTTGTTTGTTTGATGAGGTCTTAACGGCACCACGACAACGAAGGTCAAATTGTGCCTGAGAGGTCAGATCATTTTAGAAGTAGTAAGGAAAGAGACCAGGGGGAGAATGAGAGAAATTCAAGAACAAAAGCCAGAAAGCTGTGATCGAGAGAGGAGGTGCATGGGTAAAACAAAAACAAAGTAGAGAGGGGTGGAAGAGGAGAATTAAATATGGTTGTAGAGGGATGCATGCTGAAGGAAGGAGATTATTTTATCTGGAGGATTTTTCTGGAAGAACTCAGCAATTGAGTTGTGGGGAGCGAGGGAAGCTCTGGGAAGGTTGTACAGGGGCAAGCAAGGAGAACGTGTTGGATTGTGAGGATGCAGTGGCAATTGTTACAGAGGGGTTGGGGGAACCAATAAGGAGGTGGGAGGAGTGAGGTGGGTGTGACCAATTCTAAGACAGGTAATATGAACGTTGTCGATACGAGAAAGGTTGTTGATGGTGGATTTGATCGGGATTGTGGGCTGGATAACATGGAGTTTGTTATCAATTTGGAAGTTCCATAAGGTTTGCCAGCGGTCACGAACAAGAGAAGCGATAAGCGGTTTGATGTCAGAGAGGGTTTTGGGAAAAGGGAAAGGAAGGAGGTTAAGGGCAAGCTTAGCGGCTGTATCAGCCCTGTCATTGCCAGGGATGCCAACATGGCTGGGTATCCAGAAGAAAAGAACACTTTTCCTGCAGAGGGTGGGAGAAAAGAGTTTCCGGAGGAGGAGGTGGCAGGTGAGGTTATCCCATTTAAGATTGAGTAATGAAGTAAGAACAGCCTTTGAGTCAGAGAAAATGGCGAAGTGACTAAGAGGAGAGTACTCAATAAAGTTGAGGGCGAGGAGAATGGCCTTAGCCTCGGCTGAAAAGATGGATGAGTAGTCAGGAAGTCTGCTACTGAGGGTGATGTCTTGGATGATGGCAGCAGCAGCTGTCTTGTTGCCTTCCTTGGAGCCATCAGTATAGATGGAGGTGTAATTTGAGAGTTGGTCTTTGATTTGGTTGTGGAGATTGATGAAGAGGTTAGGGTGAGTTTGAGTTTTGTTATAAGTGGAGAGGTCTAGGTGGACAGGAGGAAGGGGGGTGGCCCAAGGAGGAAAAGTGGGCCAGGAGTAGGTGCCGAGAGTGGCGGGGTTGATGCCAAGTTGAAAGAGGTCTGATTTAATGCGTAAGCTGAAGGGAGGCGATAGGGTTTTAGTCCTATCAAAAAGGGAGGAGAAATTGGGGTACCTAATGAGGTTGTAAACAGGGTTTTGGGTGTTGGTGAGGACTCTAAAAGCATAGGAGAGGCTAAACTTTTTACATCTAAGTAGAAAGGGGGGTTCGTTGGCTTCAACATGAAGGCTAGTGATTGGGGAGGTCCTGTAGGCTCCTAGACAAAGCCTGAGGGCTTCATTTTGGATGGTGTTAATGTGGTTGAGGTATGAGTTGTGAGCGACACAGTAAACAATATTGCCATAGTCAAGCTTGGCACGAATGGTGAGCCTGAAAATTTTGAGGAGAGCATAGCGGTTCGCTCCCCAAGTAGTGTTGGAGAGCAGCCGGAGGATGTTGAGGGAGCTATTGCATTCTAGTTTCAGGTTGGTGATGTGTGGCTTGTAGGTGAGCTTGGGATCTAGAGTTAGACCAAGGAACCTTGTGTTTTCAACTTTAGGGATGCGATTCCCATTGAGCACAAAGTTCGGGTTGGGGTGGAGGTTGTTCAAATGACAAAAGTGCATGCAGACTGTCTTGTCTTTGGAGAATTTAAAACCGTTATTGTTGCTCCAGACTTGCAGCTGATTGAGGCTGGTTTGGAGCCTATTTTCAACAATAGGAAAGCTAGGGGAGGAGTAGAAGATGGTGAAGTCATCCACGTAGAGGGTACGTTTGATGCTGGGGCCAAGGTTATTCCTGATGTCATTCATGCTCAGGTTGAAGAGAGTGGGGAGAGGATGCTGCCTTGGGGACGCCCTCTTCTTGGGGGTACGGGTTGGAGAGGTGTGGCCAATACGAACTTGGAACTGCCTGGGTGAGAGGAAGTTTTGAATAAAGATGGGGAGGTGGCCTCTGAGGCCAATGGTGTGAAGTTTTCGGGTAATGCCGTATTTCCAAGTAGTGTCGAAAGCTTTCTCAAGGTCAAAAAATATGGCAATGAGGTGTTCCTTTTTTGCAAAGGATTCCCAGATAGCAGTGTCGAGCGTAATTAACTGGTCTAGGGTATTGCAACGTTTTCGGAAGCCACTTTGGTGAGGAGAGAGGATTCTGTTGGTCTCGAGGAACCAGTTTAGTCTCTGATTAATGATCTTTTCCATAATTTTACAGAGACAGCAAGTAAGGGCGATGGGTCGGTAGCTGGTGGGGTCGGTACCATCCTTCCCCGGTTTAAGGACGGGGATAACAATAGCTGTCCTCCAGATAGGGGAAAGGAGTATGAGGACCAAATGTGGTTGAAGATGGTGAGTAGGGTAGTAGTGGCTTGATGGGGAGGTGTTTCAGAAACTGATAGGGGATGTTATCTGGGCCCTTGGAGGTGCAGCCAGCGTCGTTGATGGCTTGGTTTAATTCAGAAAGGGTGAGAGGGGTGTTGTAGCTTTCGGAGTTGTCAGAGGGAAAAGTGATTCTCCGAGCTTCATCGCAAGCTTTTTTGATTTTGAAAGCATTGGAGTAGTTGGTCGAGGACGAGATGTTGCTGAAAGAGGCGGCGAGGTGGTCAACCATGTCCTTTTTTGCGGTGAGAAGGTCTCCATTCCAAGAGAGATGGGAGATGGAAGATTTGCCTACTCTGCCGTGGAAGCTGTTAACCATTCTCCAAATCTTCTTAGTGGGGGTGTTGGTGGTGAGAGAAGAGATAAAGTTGTTCCAAGTGTTGGTTTTACTGTCCTTGATAGTGCATCTGGCCTTGGCACGGCTGATGCGAAAGAGGTTAAGGTTATGGGTGGTCGGGCTAGTTGTAAAGTTCCTGAGGGCTCTTTTCCTGTTCTTGATGGCGGTTTTGCAGTCATCCAAGAACCAGGGGTTGGGGGGATGATTTGGGGGTTTGGAGGTTTTGGGAATTGAGCAGGTGGCGATGTTGATAAGGATATTACTGAAGTTAGACATGGATCCTCATCCTCGAGAAGATGGGGGAGAGGTGTGAGTCACAGAGGGTTTCAAAAGGGACCAGTCAGCCTTGTCGAGGTTCCAATTGGGGGTGTGCTCAGTGGGGATTTGAAAATTGGAGTGTATAAGAAGAGGGTAATGATCACTACCACAGAGGTCAGCAGTGACTCTCCAACTAAAATCAGGGAGGAGGTTAGGGGAACAGATAGACAGGTCAATACAGGTAAAAGAGCCTGTGGCAGGATGAAGGTAGGTCGGGGAGTTAGTGTTCAGTAAGGACAGGCTGTGCTGACGAAGAGCGTTTTTCATGAACTTGCCTCTAGGGGTGGTGGTATTAGAGCCCCACAGAGGGTTGTGAGCGTTGAAGTCACCAAGAAGGATGAAGGGGGTGGGAAGCTGAGAGATGAGGTTGTTAAGGCTGGTAGGTTGAATGTTGGTGTTGGGAGGGAGATAGATATTGCAGAGAGTGAAAGTTTTGTGGAGGGAGATAGAAATACAGATGGCCTGAAGGTCAGTGTGCATACAGTACTTTGTCCCACCATTTTGTGGCTTAAAAAGCATGGGATATGTCAAAAAAGTAGTAAAACTGAATCTAGTAATGGTATTTATAATATACAGATGGAACTGTTTGACCACTGAACTAATCCTTTAAAGTGGTCCTGCCATGGGGGTCGGTACTAATTATAAATATGATATTTTGAATATTTGATTTGCAAATATACATTTGTTCTGTTCTACTCCCCACCGTTTGTGAGAAAATGGTAAAAGAAGAATAAGTTTTTCGCCACCTTTACGAGAACAAAAATCAGAATCAGGCTTTATATGCAATGTCGTCACTTTAGGAACTCATGTAAGTAAACAATGCATCGCTGATACATTTTGTGTTTTGTGTGTGTACATTTTTAAGTTTCGCGACAAGTGTCAAGTATCATCTTCCTTTATTTTTCAAAATGAGAATATTTTCCAAGTAAATATTAATCAAATTCCCGCAGCTTTGTGTATTCGGAGGATTTAGTAATATAAATTCTTCAACTAAAATTCGTTTATCAATGGCAAAGGGCAACAAAACAAGACAATTCTAAAAGTATTTTGTGCATTTGACATGAACCGAGTTTTGGGGGCTACTATGGCAGGGTACGGTGTCATATTCAGCTCACGCTAGATTGAACCCATTCTATTTGATTTAAACAGTGGCTTGAACTCATCGTTCTGACATGGGCTGAAATTTTTACTGTTTTGCGAGTAATAGAAATTCAAATGAGAGAAACAGAGGAAGAAAAAAAATAGAATAAGACTCAGTGAGATTCAAACTCATAACCTCTCGCTCAAAAGACGAAGCCATAACTGACTAGGCTACTTTATCACTTAAAAGCTACCATGATTTATATTATATATAGTGTGGAATATGATTAAAGGAAGAAAAATTGATAAATTGTGTCCATATGCCAAGCATATAAAAACTTAAAAAATAAACTAATACAATTTTCACAATTTCTTCAAAAAATTTCAATTCATTTGCAAAAACGCGAACGGAATTGTGTGATTGAACTAAGTTCACATACTGTAGGCCTGCAAGCTGTTGACTTAACGCCAAGCAACAGAGACTTGAACATTGATAAATAAAACTTTATATTTCCATTAGACATAAAAAAAGAGGTAGATGTTGTTGCAAACACTTCAATTTGATTATGTTTAACAAAATATTACTTGCGAAACAGTAAGATTCCATGCCGACTTCGCAGGCTTAGTACTGTAGGACCGTGTAAGGGTTGTAAGCCGGATATCCTTCTTTCTCATCTGCAAGCCGTTCAAATAAAAAAAAAACGACATCCCCTTCATTATGATAATGTTCTTCATTTATTTCCAAATCATTTTTATCATAGCTTGAACTTGAAAATGACAAATTAAAATCTGAACAGCCTGAAAAACTTTTGTAATCAGACACTATTTGTACATGGCTAACCATGTACAAACATGTGTGTGATGCATTGTTTACGATCAGCAGTCCCTGAAATGACGTAGCAAACTATTATGACGTCACAAATCCCTTTCAACTTTATTTCAGAGCAAGCAATAAATGATCAATTTCTAAGTCCTTTTTCCATCATGAAAATGGACTTAGAACCAGGATTTCTTGACCTATTATTGAATCTAGGGATATGAAAAACCTATATCAGATTCAATCTCAATTTATTTGGGAGGCATGGCAGGACCACTTTAACTTATAAAACCTTCATTTAACTTAAGCATTGTTTTTTGCATGGTAGTGGTACCCACTCATTTTTTGACTACATGTAGGCCTTTCTCATTAACATATATTCATGTACCTATTAGGCTTATTAGCCCACTGTATTCTTTTTGAACTTCAAAAATGATAATTGTCTACTGATCTTAGTAAGTTGTAACGCTACAAGCCTTTCATATCTACTGAAATGCTTAGATTTAACTTTTTGTTAGCTGACCACATTTGGGATGCAATGAAATTATGTTTGAACTGAGCTTGATGATCCTTTCATATATAAGATTTGGTAAACAATGTCCTGTTTAAGTCAAGTTTAGACCAAGTTAGTCAAAATAGGCCTATGATATACAAATAATGGCAATGGGTGTGACAAAGGTCATTCTTATTGGGAATAAAACATGTAGTTTTGCCAACTACATTGGAAACAACCAATTTCCTGCCAGGATTAAGAATTGTGGTCACATTTTATCTCTAATATCTAATAAAACAAAGTAGTGATTGCTTATATGTAAGATGAAAACACTTTTTAGTATACTTGGAGTGAATAAAGTGAAAGTCTCAAATTTGCCATGGAAATTTTATATAAGCCTACATCCATTTTACTTTATTAAAAATGTGTTTGCACCAATAAAAAGTTATTCAATGAAGTTTTGATTTTCTCATTTGATAAAATTCCAAGAAGATAGAGCTTAACATGCATGCAGGTACATACTGTATAGGCATATTAATATATCAATATTTGGCTTCTTACATTGATAATAAACTTCCTGAAAGTGTTTCACATTTTTGATGAAAATTTGCATTAGCTGGTCCTGTCCTTAAAAAAAGAATGAACACTCAGACCCGATGTCAAAGTTAAGCAGATCGGGCCAGACATTACACTATCATTTTTCTATCTTTTTCCTTATTTGAAACCACAAGCACTTAAGCTCAGGTTCCACTCCTGATAATATTCCAGACACCAGTTACTCAAATTACACCCACGTGTCCAAAGATAATTGCACACAGTAAATACACTTCATAAAAGTTCACACAGTAGTTGTAACTAGTTCTGGCAATAAGGGAACCATTGTTTTCTTTGATAACCCTAACTGACCTTTTAGTTAAACAAGGTGTTTCATTACATGCATGCCATATGAACTGTCAATCATTTAGCAAGAGGTTTATTTTAGGGAGGATAATTGGTTATATTAGTCACAATATTTAGGTTTGTGGTTTGGACTGGCTGGAACAGAATTCTAGGGAGAGCCACAGCTAATGTGGTCTTCAAGCATGTACAAAGTTCACCAAAGTGAATTACTAGTGTAGGCAAAAAAGAATACTACGCATAGATGCACTGTTTATATGTTCATACTGTATGTACTATTACACATTTCATACACTATACAAACTGTACGTACACATCTACACTATCAAGTTGCATAAGAGGTAAATTAAGCAGTAAGAAAAATCATATTTGTGTGATCATGCATATAGTCTAAGCATATGATCTTATAATGTAATGAATAGACCATGTTTTTTTTTTTTTTTAAATTGATTTATATCACTCATTAGACAGGATAGCTCATTCAGCTCAAAGCTGGTTAAGGTGAGGCCTTGTTAAAATAAAATATATAATAGCAAATACAAAATCAAACATCAGTAAAAGATTGCTGAAAAGATAATACAGCATAAGTGACAAATCATACATTAACCCTTACTCTCCCAGCGTCACGGTGACCGTGACAGTTACGATCCATTTTCCAAAAATGTTTTTTAGTACCTTCCCAAAATCCTATAGAGCTGCAAATAAGTTCATTCAAACCAGATTGAATAGATCTTTCATAATATGGTTATTTTGTTGGGGGGTTAAATTGAAATGTTTTGAGTAAAATCGTTACAAAAAAGTGCATTTAAAAAAAACAACGGGCATTTTTTTTTTTTTTTTTGAAAGACGAATGTCATACGTGAATATTTTTTCTATTTTTTTTTCAGGTAAAGTATAAAGATAGTTTGAATTGTTGGTTGCTACACGATTTTTACTTGTACTTGGTCAATGTTTGTGTTTTGTTGGAGAAAATATGCCAAAATTTGTGATTTTGGGCCATTTTTGACCTTTTTTGATAAAAAAAATATAAAAAAAGGCCCAAATATTGTATTGGAATTTTAAAAATCTCTACGGGTAGAGGAGAAATAGATCGTTCAGACGAACTATTACAATAACAGATGCACCCCCTCTACTTGCCTAAAAGGTCTCTGATGATGACGTCAATTTGCGTCTTTTTTTTTCTTTTTCTTTTTTCTTCGCACATTCGACATCACAAAGTGGCGAAATACAAGTTACAACGTCGAACGTGCCTTCCGACTCCTATGTTTTCTTCAGAATAATGATGACTCAGAGGGGTCGGAAGGTACTTCTGATGAAGAAGATGTACCAGAACTCGACCAGATTAAGGAAGAGGAGAATATAGAGCCTGCTGAGATGGATAGTGATCTGTTCCAAATTACGGAGTTGGTGAGTGTTTTCTTCCAAAAATAGCGAAAGTACTACATTGTAAATGTGTAGTAATAAAATAAGGCTTATAGAATTATAATGATAAATTAGCGGGGATTTTTTGCTTGTTACGATAAACAAGTAAAAGGGACACTAAAATCACATATAAAAAAAAAGATTTAGGTCCTTTCTATAATAGCCCGGATGAAACAAATGAAAGCTGAACCCCAATAATAACATTTCTATATGAACTGAAATATATGTATTTCCCAATGGCAAAATAGTAAATTTAGGCCTACTGAAATATGTGTATTCCCAATATCACAAAATCCAGGTTCCATTATTTCAGGGGCCGAAATCACAATTTTATGGGGGAAAGTGGAGTAGGGGTTCCATGTTAGGGCAAAATTCACATGTTGGGGGTGCCCCAGGCCCATTTAGAAGAAAATGCTTGTATATAAACCTAGTACCGGTACATTATTTTTATGCCCCATTTTTTGGGACCATTATCCTTTTCCCCTCCCCCTGGCTATGCCACTGTTGTGGTGATGACTAGATTGATAAAACAAACATTTTGGACCCCTGTATGTACCCCCGGGCTTCCCGGCTGTAAAAGTCTGTCCCCACGGTTACTACAAAATTGTGGGGCAGGTTAGAAACCACAATAACATGTTATGCGATAGCATGTTATGCGTATGCTTGAAGAGGACGAGCCGCCCGCTACTAGAAACCACAATAACATCTTATGCGATAACATGTTATGCGTATGCTTGAAGAGGACGAGCCGCCCGCTACTCCCCAACCCAAGCGGAAGAGGGACAGACAGTTGAAGATGAGCCCAGGCCCCTCTTCCAGGCCTTCCGCTGCAGTCTCGCCACCATCACCACTCAAAGAAAATCCAACTGCAGCGGAAAAAGCTGCCTTCAAAACCAGGGAGGAAGAGCGGAACGCTCGGCTGCAGGAGATACAACGGTCAAAGGTCATCCCTGCAGCCGATAAAGACTATCATCTGTGGGAAGTACTGGTGGAGAGTGACCGGGATCGACACGAGGTCTTCGGTAACTGGTTATGGGAAGACCAAACTAAAATAAGTTGAATGAATATAGTTGCAATTTTTTATATTTATTTTTTATTCTATTTGCAGCAACAAGGTATAGCAGAAGACTTTACAAATTTTGACCTTTTCGGCAAACATTTCTTATGAATTCCATGTGGAATGAACAGAAGTAAGTGTCCAATAGATAATCAGCATAGTCTATCATCATAAAAGTAGCTGTGAAGCTTGTAATGGCTGAAATTGGGTCAGAAATAAACAAAAAACACTTTCGTGCATAATAAATGAGGTAATGTCCTAATTTGCATATCATTTGCCTAATTTCTTATTTCATTTTTGGCAAATGATGATGTAAACATCTTGTTTTTCTACATTCTATTAGTTTTGGACATCATAGAAGGGAAAAATGCATTTCTTTGGAAAATTTAGTGCCATTAGATAGATTATTCACAGAATCAGGGGATAATTTTTAGGTCAAAATGTACCCAATTTTTCATATTTGTGTCATTTTTTTTCTCTTCTGATTCCTAAAAATCCATGAATAGTATCAAATGAAAGGTCTTTCCAAGGTCGATTCAGAAATGTTATCCATATTTTTTTGCTATTTAGCCACAAGGCACAAGCGTGTCATAAAGATAGAATGTTTGGAGACCTAATGTGCTAATTCCATGACCTAATTTGCATATTTGAGTTCGGAAACATGCACATTTTTGGAAAGTTCAACATGTTAGCTTTTATAAAAGTCGAACTTGTTTTGGTACAAATGGAACAGAAAGTGCTGAAAAAATCCTCTTTCCAAAAATTTCAGAAATAGTTTATTCTATTTTTGGAACCTTGGGAGAGTAAGGGTTAAAATGTATGATAAAATATGAGACATCTAAAGAAGATGTCCACTTTCCAACTTTTAATGATAGTACTATGTGAGCATAGTACTTTATTTAAATCTTATCTCCTCATGAAGCTTAGTGCTAAATATACTTTCGGTGGTGGAAGACTGACAAATAGGCCTATAGCTTGATATAAAATATAAAACAAGTATGAACTTGATGAACCAGTAGGTAGTATTTGCAGTCATTCAAATGATAAATTTTGCATTGTGTGATTTCCTACAGTGCCTTCAAAACCATTCTCTTCATGTAGCCTAGAATGATTATCAACCTTCCTTAAAAGTACAACAATTCTTGGAATTTATATCTACAATTTATCGCCATTCTATATGATCTTATATCATCAAAATAATGTAAAAAAGAACTTTTAATTTAGTGGTCCTTGCTTAGTTGAGAAAACACCCACAAGGTCCACCCTACCAAAAGTATATATAAATCCCAGAGAAAAAATCTAGATCAAATCCGCATCTAGATCCGATAAAAATCACATGCATAACCAGATAAAGACAGAACATTTATTTGTATATAAAATGAACCTTCAACCAAATTGATATCTACAATACCTTGATGTGGTCATATGTAATTTACTATTACTCAGTCATACTTTCTTTAATTTTGTATGGTCTAACTTCAGTCAGTTTAGTAGGTAGGCCTACTGGCTGAAAACATGGGCCATATCTGCAGGTTTTTTACCAATTCTAGTCCTACTCGAATTTACGGCTTCTTTTTAGGTATGTGACCGTAATGTTGCACGATACTAATGCAAATGAGCACCGTTAGTACCGATACAAATGGTACTGGTAATACCAAAGTACTGGTATTTCCAAGGAAAATTTATCCAAAAAAATTCCTTTCCTTTTAACTGCAATTATGCCTTTTATTTGTACAAGTACAAAATTGAATACCATATCAGAAATATTGTTTCTCAGTTACTGCTTAGTGTAACGAACAATATATTAGTGTTTTTCTACTTTAATCTGTCAAAAAGATAAGCCAACCTTTCATGTCCTCAAAACTAGCAAAGATCATTCATAAACTATCATGACCCCAGAGACAAATAAAAAAACAAAGACTACGCACATGGCAAATTTCCTGTCCATACACAATGCAGTAACTGCCAAATAGTATCGCATGTCAATTAATTTTCACTTGTTTTATAATTGGTTGAAAGTCTGTAAGACACACCCAGTCACGTCTGCATTTGAGTGCTACAACGTTTTGATTAATACGATGTCACCACGGGGGTGATAATATTACACGATGCGTTTAGATACTGTGATAAAGCTGTTTATTTTGCTATATATTCAAGTTACATACTACGTGAAGAATGAAGATGAAACAAATGATGGTGACATTACATGTGATTTTGTCTTTCTCTCTAGTTATTTTGTATGGTTTATTGTCAAAGTTGTTTACAAATGCAAAGCCTCACCCCTTAAAAAAGTAGGGGCCACTGCATGACCATCCTCTTTCAGACCCCGTCGCTCTGCCTTCCCTTGGAAAATGTTGTTTGCCGATCTTGTTATTAAGTACCAAGATTTGAATTTTAAAAATATATATTCATAATAATTCTCCCCCCAAAAATTGTGGCTTTTGGCTTTATAAGGCATATGATAACAGGAACATATGTACATGTATCAACAAACAGCAAGTACTTTTTAACTTCTTAATAAATTTGCACTTCCAAACTTTTAAAAACTTCGTTGTATATGGATGTCCACCACTTAGTATTCCACATTTTATTTTTGCTTCCTGTTTTGATAGATATATAAAGCACTATATATATACGACAACCAGGCCCGTAGCCAGTGGGAATTGTCTGAGCCCATTTGTTGAGAAAGTGATTTTTGAAATCTAAAAAAATAATAAGTACCTGGAATTTCAATGTTTGTTGCCCTTTTATACAAAACACAACTTCTCCCAATCCCTTCAATTTCATGGCTACAGGTCTGGCTCAACAGAGAGCTAAGATCCTAAAAATTGTAAGAAAAATTAAGTTACTGCGTGGACTACTGCAAATATGACCCTAGCAAATAATCAACTTGCCCACACGAGAGAAATAGAGTGTGGAACGTAGTTTCAAACTTAAAGGTTAAAGAAAACAAACGACTAATTGACAGTAGTAAGTCAGGAGATGGGATTACTGTTCGACCAGTTGATTGTGACAGAGGTTCAATTTGTCAAAGCAAAATATTTAAACTTAAGATAAATGAATCAAATTAAATCTTCCCTGTTTTGACGAAGTGGCGAATGTGCGAATGTTATTTTTTTGGTTTTGACATATAGCATAGCATAGCATAGCATAGCATAGCATAGCAAGGCTTAACGTGCCGAAAGCATCCAGTGCTGGACATTGTATCTAGACAGTCACGGCCTTTAATAACCAGTTGTGACTCACTGGTTGCAGACCCACCGGGATTCGAGCCTGAGACATGCGGATGAGATGACAAAGCACTAACCACTACACCATAGGCCCAGTGATGAATATATATTTGTTTAATTGTTACTACGATATTATTACAATGATTTGCAAGTTGTCGCTTTTAGTGTTTGTAATACAATTATTATTTACTGTACATTGAAATAACGTTTAGTCACAGAAAACTAAGAAAAAACAGATGAAATATAATGTGCGTTTAAACGTAATCGTCAGTATTCTAAAACAAATACAAAACTTTTTGAGTCAATCTAGGCCTCGTCACTATGTCAATATAGGGACAAAATGATACTAATTCTAACTTGTACAAAGAAAAGGTTGAATGTTAAAACATACAGTAGTTTGACCTACTGAGAATGAATAAGCATTTCTCTCCCCATCCCATTGCATCTTATGATAATACAAAATTACAAATGTATAGTTTACTTTAGCTAACAGCAAGGAACGACAACATATGAAAATTTAAAGGCTTTAAGCGAGCCCTTAAACTACTAACAACATTCCCAGCTGTTTTGACAAATGCCATGACCGTCTTGTAGTGGACATGCGTTATGTAAAAATTCCTTAACTAACAAATTAAAAATTTAATTTGAACAAAGTTTTCAGTTATTTCATTCTGATTTGATAATATAATCTTTATTGAATTCATCGATCGCACTAACAGCATGCCACACCTAAGTCTTTTCGTTTAGACTTCCTATTTTCTCATTCCACCTTTACTAGCAGTACTGACCCACTTCTTGGTGAATATCTTCATAAATCAATCAGTGCTACTGAAAAAGTTACAGACCCAGATACAGAAAGTTAATGAACGGCCCAATGGAAATTCATTTCAAGAGGGTGTACTGTTGTACTTGAATTTGATTGGAAAAAGTTTTTTTTTTAATCACATTCAAGTATAATGACTTACCCAGTCATACCCACTACACCTGCAACCATATTGGTCATGAAAGGAATGCCATGCCACAGGCCTGGGATGAGTGGAAAATTACCAAAGATCATCGTGTGGTCGTATTAGGTATAATGTTCTTGTGGTTTTCTCGATTCATTGTTAAGTATAATGTAAAATGACACACTTTGCCACACCTACTAAACCTGCAATCCTATTGATCTTGGGATATCTTAAGATAAAATGCCTGGGCCCGAGGGATGAGTAGAAAACAACCAAAGATCATCGTGTGGACGTACGTAACATGTCGGAAGAATTAAATACATGAAAACGTTAAAGAAGAGAATGCAACTATGACTTGTTTGTCTCTTAATCCATTTAATACCATTTATATTTCAAGAATCTGCCACAAACTATGCAATGAATCACCTTTTAATTTGTTCACAAACTTAATACTCTATTATTATTTAAATCTACTGATAATTACAGTATATAGGTATTTTAAACATATGATCCCATTACGAGTTGTGTTGCATGAAGTTCGTTGCTTTGAGTGTCTACGGTTGCCAGCATACTGCAGTCATTTTGTGTTTGCGGTAAAATTCAAGTGCAAAGATTTCTGACACAGGATTATTTCATTTGACAGAGACTGAGAGAGGTTTAATTTGGGGATCAATAAGGTCACAGGTAAAATATTCTCTTATCACATTTAATCAAATATTAACATCCAACTTCTGGGCCTAACGAATTAATATGCTAGTAGAGCAGTACATAGGGACCCAACCTTTTTTTAATACCAGGGCAACTGACAAAGCCTGGGAATGGTTGTAATTCGTAACTTACGCAATTTTGTAATCATTTTCTTTCATCAAATTATATTCTTATGAAATTATTTCGTGGGTATACCTTTTCTGAATATATATATTTTTACAATATTTTTGTTTTTGGCCCATTTATTTAGGATAATTTTCTAGATTTTTCTTTAAAATACCGTCGCTGACGGTACTGTTCTTTTAAGTATCACCGCTGATGGTATTTATCGGTACTTCAGCACTCTTGAATTCAGGGTACCGTACCGAAACCGGAAATTACCGGTACTTATGTGAGTACCGGTATACTGTGCAATGTTATAATACCATTTATTGTGTACACTATCAAAAACATCGTTTACCGTTTACAAATTTACACGGAAAAATCACCCAGAAAGTGCCCCTATCAGTTTTCCAACAGTACTTTGCATTCAAAATCAATATTCATTCACACCACAGACACAACTTTCAATCTATGATCTTACAACTCAAACTTAAAATGATCATCCAAGGATTTAATCCTTTTTAATGCAGGAGTTAAATTCGCAAAATTTTTCACTTTGATTTGCCAAATTTAGAGCTAGTTGATGTAGGCTTAGGGCTAGGTCCGGTTAACAAGCTTAAACCTTAATTGGGCCAACACCCATTTTACAAGCTGTCAAATACATGGACAAAAAAGCATTGACTGCTATTTTCACCACAAATGCAAAGATTACCTGATGAGTCAAATATATTGTGCAAAAAAAAATAATTTGTAGAGTAAACTAACAAAAGTGTTTCGAAGTTGCTCAGATTTCAAAGTGGTTCGTAAGCCTCAGTGCCATTATGCCAAGAGGGTTGCACAAAATACAGTACAGTGGGAATGACACTGGGTTGGAATATTTTTTATACAGTAAGCTAGCTGCAAGCTAGTGGCACACTTTTGAATCTTGTATTGCAAGTCAATATGTGTTGAAAACATTAAAATGCTTGCAAGACATGGCAATTTACTTGCTAATATATCATTTCTGCATTGTTTTAATGCACTTGGTAAATCAATGTACATGTTTTGTCCACCTAATTTGGTGCAATGAATCACCTTGCCCGAGGTGTAGGGGGTGAGTCACACAATTGACAAGTGCATAAAGTGCGCTAAAACCATGGATCATTATATTTGACAACTTTTTTCAGCCTTACTGATATTGGTAATTTGAAGACTTAATATAGCCCCTACTGAAATTTTGTGACATTTCTTATTTTTTTTTAAGACTGGAAATCGCAATGGTTACATTGTGTTTATTGTAGAGGTAGAACCAGTTTACAAAATTTCTGGAATCTACCGCGTGTGATCGCATTTTGGGCGATCGTGTACATGATAAATCATCAAAAAATGAATCGTTTATATTTTACTGAATTAAACGAAAATGCACATCCTACAAGTTCTTTTAGATTTGACAAAATTTGATTAACGTCTTAATTTTCATGCTTAGATTACAATCGCTGAAAAGAGTTTTCAAAGCGAATAAGTTAATGACTAACATTAATACTGGCTTTAGTTAAAAACTCGTGCAAAGTTCAATTTGGAGCTTTGTTTAAAAGCGAAACAACAAATTTTCAGTTAAAATCACAACCAACTTAGCGATGACTCCCCCCTAATATTCTTCATACAAATTATTGACTCAATTCAATCGTTTTTTGCAAAGTTAATGATGAAATAGGTCAAAATTAATTTACTGATATGATAAGTGATATTGATCGAACACAATAATATGTGTAGTTTACATACGGTACAATTCCCGCACTGTGCCTACCAATTTTCCTACACTTGTAAAGTTCCTGGATGGTAAACAACTTTTAGATCCTCAAAAATCAACATACTTACTGTAATAAAGAAAATTTCCTTATTTCGCGTAACTCCTTCATTAAAAACTCACAGTTTTGACGATGATGTAACATCAGGTTAGGCAGTAGACCTAGGCTAGAACTTAGAAAAATACGATAAGATCAATTTCAAAAACAAACAAATGGAAAATTGGTACCTCTAGACAGCTGCTGTATCTTGGTCTTTGAAAAAGGTTCCATCTAAAAAAGTTTGACGAAACAGTTTTTTTCAAAAGAAGATTAAATCTTTGCTGGGCCATCGTTAAATTTACGTTGGTAGCACATAACTATACTATAGCAAGGTTTAACGTCCCGAAACCATCCAGTGCTGGACATTATATCAAAACGGCCACGGCCTTTGATACCAGTTGTGAACTCACTGGCTGAAGACCCACCGGGATAATAATTCAATTCATATAAACACCATCACCAAAAAAGTTTCCTGCGAAGAAACATCAGCAACTGCTCACCAAAGAAGAAGAGGAAGAAGAAGAAGGAGAAGGAAGAAGAAGAAGTAGAAGGAGAAGGAAGAAGAAGAAGAAGTAGAAGGAGAAGAAAGAAGAAGAAGAAGAAGGAGAAGAAGAAGAAGAAGAAGAAGAAGAAGAAGAAGAAGAAGAAGAAGAAGAAGAAGAAGAAGAAGAAGAAGAAGAAGAAGAAGAAGAAGAGGAAGAAGAAAAAGAAGATAAAGGAGAAGAAGGAGAAGAAGATAAAGAAATCTGATTGAATACAGCTGGTAGAAGCTTTTCGAGAGGACACCAAATGCTTACAGGGGCGCAACAATTGTTATGAAAATATACTCTAATATATATAATTTATACTCAACGTTGTAAATATTTTTTCTCATAGCTTTATTCTTATATCAGAAACATGAAAACCATTCCTAGACCCCAACTAAAGACACATATTGAAGTCATAGGATCCTGCATTTAAACATTTGTTCCAAATATAATATTTTTTTTAACTAACTTTTGTTCGGAATTGACCCCATTTTGAGCAATTTTCTGCAACCAAAATCATGCCAAAAAACACTATAAGCTTCCTGGCGCCTAAGACGTCGACCCTGGATTTGATACAATATTAAGCAATTTTCTGCTCTGAAAATCGCAAGAAATTCAAAGATTCCTGAGATTTCGCCCCGGCGCCCCTACGTGCAGCTTTGCTCAATAAATGTGACACATGTTTAAAGCTCACGGCTTCTGCGATTAAAACCATGACAAACGTAGGGCTTCCTGCGAAACCCTGGGTCCCCACCAGGGCTTCGCGACCTTTGCCCCTATAGCATGTCTAGAATTGACAATATTTTAAGCCCCTAATAAAGAACGTGTTACAAATTTATTTTCTTCGAAAAATCTTCTTCAATTTCAGGATAATCTCCTTCAATTTCTGGAAAATATCTTCAATTTTTCGGGAATTTTCTTTCGTTTATGTAAAATTTGCATCCATTTTCAAGAAATTTCCTTTATTTTCAGGATATTTTCTTTGGGCAGTTTTCTTTAATTTATGTTTAAAGAAAATACAATTTGGTGAAATTTTCCTTTATTTTCAGGAAATATCCTTCATTTTTCTGAAAATTTTCTTTAATATTTGAAATATTTTCTTGAATTTTTTGGAAATTTTACCAAAGCAGCGCTTCTGAAGGCTTCGCCCAACTGGGTCCCTTTCAGGGTTTTGACGGTTCCTAGATTCGAAACACTTAAAAAGCAATTTTTTAAACGGTTTATGCTAATTTACTTCTATGAGCCCAAGGTTTTACTCTTATGAGCGTTTTTAAAAGAAATGGGGAAGGGGAGGGGGTGAGCCAAAATTCCCTTGTCTTCCCAGTGAAACATGACCCACCACGCCACTGCTGGTGGGAGCGAAAAATAATAAGAAAGGCGACAAAAGGGACGTTTAAACAAGCAGTGAATGTAAATGGAAGAAGTTTAGAAAAGTTTCCCTAAAAATGTCTGAAAAAGAAAATAATTTCCCTAAATTATTCAAAATGAACGGAATATTGCAAAAATCAATGAAATTTTCCCCCCAATTGTCCAAAAATGAGAAAAAAATTCCACATTTTTTTTTAAATCCGGAAAAGTTTTCTAAAATTTAAGAAAATTGTCTGAATATCAAGGGAATTTTCCGAAAATGAATGAAATTCCCGAAAATTGTCCAACAATGAGAGGAATTTCCGCCAAATTGCCCGAGAATGGAAGAAATTTCTCGAAAATTGAATAAAATTCTCCGAAAATGAAAGGAATTTTCTAAAAATGCAGGGAATATTTCGAAAACTTATTAAAAACATTTTCCGAAAAGGAAGGAAATTTCCAGAGTAGCACCATCCTACTTTTTCTGTGCAAATTTGTGGGTGAAGGACAAATTTGCTCACGAAAATTTGCATTTGCCTCACAGGAACGTATCCAGAGGGCAATAGGAGCGGTCGCTTCCCCCTTTAATCTCCCCCCTCCTCTGGCGACTTAATATATATCTGTAACATTTTGGTTATGGCATGTATACTGATATATGAGCTTCTTACTGTCTGATCTAATTTTATTGCCAATTATATTTAAAGTGATTGGTTAATTTTCCGAAAAATTCAGCCAATTTAAGAAAATAATTAGTCAATTTTTCTAACAAATTCGTTCAAATTCTAAAAAGAACTTGTAAAAAAACTTTTAATCAGTTAATTGTTGCTAATCACAACACATAATCAAAATTATTGATCAACACTTAAATGTTTTGCTACAAAATGCTTTTTAGAACGTATTTGGCGCCAATTTGAGCACTCGGCCTGTGCTCAGAAAGTTTCGCTGGGGGAAGTTGCTCCTGGTCCCCCTGCTACCACGCCACTGGTCCAGAAAATCCCACCCCCGAAATCCCATCGTTTTACGTGATTATGATTGGAGGATACTGCTTAATATTGCAATAAACAAATAAATCCAGGCAGGGTCTAAGCCTTGCGTTTCTTGTACTTTTGGTGACAGAAAATTGCATAAAATTGTGTCAAATCTATCGACAAATCCCCTGAACAGGGCCTTTTTAACACACTAACTCGAGGCGGTGCTCCCCTCCCCGAGTTGAGTATTTTGGCCTTTCAGTTTGGTGCCTATGTAACTAAAGAATTCTAACTAAAATCAACAAAACTTGTGCAGAAGTGAAAGAAATTACCCCAAAACTGGCCAGAAAATTCCCGAAGATGAGCAACATTTTCCTGAAATTAGTAAAATTTCTAGAAAATGAGGAAAATGTTCTGATAATTAAAGGAAGTTATCCCAGAAATTGAAAAGGACTACCCGAAAATGAAAGACAATTTTGAAAGGGAGGGGGAGGGGGAGGGGGGAGGTGAACGAGTCGAAAATTTATCGAAAAAGTGCCCTATTTAAAAAAAAAAAGGCACTGCCATGGAAGACTGGAAGCTCTGCATTTCTCGTAATGTTGAGAGCAGAAAATTGCTTGATATTGTCTCAACACTAATTGGTTGAAGACCAAGTCCTGCCTTTCTCGTGATTTCGATTACAGAAAATTGCTTAAACGCGTTTCAAATCCAAGGTGAAGCCCTGCGCTTTTGACTGTTTGATGGCAAAAATGCCTATACTTATTGTGCCCAGGAGGCGAAGCCCCGGAAACCCTACGTTTCTTGTGATTTGATAGCAGACAATTGCTTAAAATTGTGTCAAATCTTGTGGCGAAGCTTCCGAAAGCTTTGCGCACTTCGTGGTGTTGGTAGCAAAAAATTATTCAGCATTATGTCAAATCGTAGGGTGAAGCCCTGGTAGGATCAAGGAAACGAAGCTTTCGGAAGTCCTGCATTTCTCGCGATTTTTGGTAGCAGAAAATTGCTTAATATTAAGTCAAATTCAGCTGTCCAGGGTCGAAGCCTAGAGAGGCGGCGCCCAGGGGGCGAAACCCCCGGAAACTCAGCATTTTTTGGAGTGATTTTGGTAAGTTGGTATCGAAAAATTGCTTCAAAATTCTGTCAATTCCACACTAAAGTTAATGTTTAAATGTAGGATCCCATTGGCACACTATTGCAGTATTGTGTCTTTAGTTGGGCTCCAGGAATAATTATCATGTTTTTGATTTACAACGTTTGTTTTGTATATTGCAGAAGTTGAGAATAAAAAGTATATACAAATATATTCTTAGAGTATTTTTTTTGCCCTTGCATCATTCGGCGCCCTCTCAGAAATCTTCACCGGGGGAGTTTCCCCCTGGCCCCCGCCTCTTTGTCAATCCGGGAGAGGTCCTAATTTAAGGACCAAAAATTAGGAACTTTTCGTGACATACATGGACATCGCCATTTTGTGATATTTCTTATAATTATTTGCTATATTAACGTTAAAGTTTTACGCTGTGTTTTAAATTTCAAATATATCTTCGACAAATTTCATTGCCCGGCAAAACTTAAAACTCAGTGAATGCTGTCAGGGCTAAAGCATCCACTCTCTTTTTATATGATTACAACACCGTGTTTGAATTATCAAGAAAAATTTACAAAAAGCTACCATTTTTGGCGCGAAATAATCTTTTTAAAATTTCAAATATTTGTAATAGTATAACATTGTCGTTAAAATTACATATTCTAAGAAGTATAATGACACATCGCAAAATCTTACCTTTTATATGACAAAATGATCTCTCAGTTAATCTATCTGTATGTTTTTTTTTCATCGCAAACTATAACAAAACGGCCGCAGGACATTTATTATCTCAGATATTTTACAGGTTCCTTAAAATAAGAGCTCTCCGGGACGCTATTTTTTTTCAAACAGGTTAGTAAGCAATAAGTTATGGTTAAGTTAGGTTCCAGAATTTAAGCCAATCAGACAGAGAGAAATATGTTCCATTGCCCTCCTGTTTTGGAAAAGAATTCTCTTCCTGCCGACTCAGTGCTTGCACAAATTGCCTATTAGAATGACGAACACCTTTGCATGCACAGATTCATTTTAGATGTTATTTTTACTAATGTAACCAACTGACCTTTCTTGTGTACCAGGTATCTTAGACCATTTCCCCATTCTCGCTTTGTTTGATCAGTCTCCCAAAATTTGTGTCTCCAGTTCTTTTTTTAAAATATTTTTATCATTTGTATTTATTGTCTTCTTATTAATACCTAGAGAATAGATTGATTCATATTGTAAAAATCACCACCGGATACAGGAGTATACAGGGCTGGCAGTGGAGCTACTTTGGATAAGCTCCTCAAATTTGCACATCATTTGTTTTCGTGAAAATAACGAGATATAACAAAATCTGGTGTCAGCTCTTAGACATTTTGTTGTTTTATAATCCCTATCGTTCGATCAGTTGATAAGACTTGATAAGATACTTGATAAAAACGGTTTCAAACAACTAATGTCAGTGGCGTGCGTAAGGGGGTATCCCCACTTCGACGATCACTCGGGAAAAAATGTCCTTTTCGGGGGCATGGGAGCCTGAAAATGCCAATGATCGGTTGTGGTTTTTCAGTATTTGACTATTTCTAAAGCTTAATGTAACAAACTTCCCTAAAATTAATCCTAGTTACAGATAACTAACTACGATTTTGCAATTAAAGTAATTTTGCAATTAAAGGAATTTTGCTAGGGAGGTGTAGCAATGGAACTACGAATTCAAAGAGTGGCTAAGGTTTCAGATCGTTGCTTCAGCGCTTCCACTTACCCGCTTACAACAGAAGGCTACAAGGAAATTACATAAACTTTGAGAAATTTCGGGAAATAGAAAGTAATGCATTAACACGTAAATTCAATGAGCCTTTTCAATTTTTGGAGATAGTCAGTAAAATTCGGGAAATTTAGGAGTTCATTTCGGGAAATCATTTATGGATTTGTGGAAGCACTGATTCGTCTTATCATTTGATAGAATGCACTCTCAATACCACTGTGGTAATCATGCCTGATCTGAAGGTTCGTCACGGGTAAAGCTATAGCCAAATAGCTAGCTGCAAACGAAATGAAGTTAAAATAATATTTAAAACGTTTTGAGTTTTTATTAAAAATCTTCAAATTTGATTAAAAATCCCCGCTTTTGGATAAAAAAATTCGTTTCGGAATAAAAATCTTTAATTTTGGAACAAATTTCTCCCGATTTGAAGAACAAACTCGTCTCGATTTGGTCTCAAAAATCTTCGTTTTTTGATTGAAAATCTAGAATTTAAATTAAAGCAGGTTAAATCTAATTTCTCTTCATATTTATGCACTTTGTGTCTTAATGAGGTTTGGCTAAACTTGAAATATGGGGGTGTTGGTGTGAAAGGGACTGGGAGTGATACACACCTTGATTTTTAAACTAAATTTGTGGTTTGCGGCCCTCTCTTGCTGTCTGGCTACTCAAGTCGGATACATCAATAACTCTAACCAATGTACACCAAGATTAAGAACAGAAAACAATAGCGCAATGTTTTCCTTTTTACTGACAAAAGATGGTGTCAAGTACACCAAGTACCCAACATTTAGGTATATTTTCAAAGACAACGAATGACTTAAGTGCTTTTCTTAAACTAGTTCGTACTTTATCTTTGAATTTTTGCAATGCAGTAAATCCTAATCGAAAAAGATATCAACATGATTTGTACACTAACTGACTAAAGGGCCATGCTCTGGCTGGTCACACATAACTTAACAGAGAATGGGCTCAGCAGACCACTGGGACCTCCTAAGGATCCGCTTGGGTCATTCTCTGACTGGTCACACACCAACGTAACAAAGAATGGGCCCAATTGTTAATAGTCCTATATCATACAGTATAGGCGGCTAGGCCTATACGAAAATGGCACAAAAACCAAGTTTTCAGGTGGCTTTCTGTATGATGAGGGCTTCGTTGTCATGGTCGTATACCGCGGCACATCTCATGCACGAATGACTTGCTTGCATAGTTTGGGCGTAAGGGTTGTGTGAGTAGTCATAAATGGTTTCCAAATAGTTGTCCCGGCTGGTGTATCGTACATTGTGATTTTTTTGTTTGTTTGTATTTCATGAAAATTTGGTTTAATTGTTTTTCTTAAAGGTACATGTAGCAATCTTTATATTGTAAAATGTTTATTATAATCTGAATCTGCATTAATAATTTTTTGAATTTTGAAAATGGCCTTTTTAGTTGTTTGCGTTATGGCTCTTCACAATTTGAGCAATTATTAATTCTACAAAATCGGTTAAGTATGACTGGGTGGACAGCTTAAAATCTCTCTGTAATTCTTTATATCTTTTCTTCATCTTTGTCACTGAAAATAATAGGTCAAAGTCTTTTCATGCTAGAATTGTGTTTGAGGCATGGCAAAGATTCAAAAACGTTTGGTACAAATTTGTTGCAACTGTTTCAAAAATTTACAATGTGCATTTAAAATGCAAGAGATTTTCAAAAGCAGATACCAAGGTATTGCAAAGTAGTACTTCACATAATTTGCATAAAATATAAAGAATGATTCCTAAGCACTGTAAAATGGTTAATGTTTAACCAATGTTGATGACATTGTTCTGCTATAAAGGTTTTTTAGTAGAATTTGAAGCAATTGAGCTACTTGCATCTTACACGACCATGTCCTGTCAACCGTGCTTTTCACGGTAAAACATTATACATATCCAATCAACCAACCAGTAAAAAAATCACAAAATGTTTAAGATTTCTACTAAATTTATTGCATTGTGTAACATAACGGTTTTACAGATGATAGAATATGTAATAGATAATGTTTTAAGCATATCGTGTACAATTTATACAAAATGGAACGTCAGAACGAAACAATGGCAAATAGAAGCCATTTATAAGTTCATGTACTTTATCAAGTAGAAACTAGTTGGCATCCAGGCTAGGTCACCAGGTTTCTACTAGTGCAATTCTAAAATATGAATGCAAATTGTCATTACTTATCCTTTGTGTTCACAATTTGCCAAAATTATCGTTTAAAACTACTGGCATGACAACATTTTAGGGGTTTCAAATATCCCGCAGTGGCGGCGCGTATCCCCACGAGATCGCTTAAACCCCACTTCTCCACAGAAACTTTTGTACAGGCGACATATTTTGACCGATCTTTAGGACTTTGCCCTTCCCACATGACACAAAGCTGCCCCTCTTTTCCCCAGGGATGTCGAACGGAACTGGGGCAAGGAAAAAATCAAATAAGGACACTTTTTTACAGTAATTGGGGGGCACTTTTGTCAGTTTTGGGTGCACGCGCCCTACTGGACACCGGTTCCCACACATATAGTTTGAGTAGAGGCGCACCCCCTTTTTCCCAAATGTATACTTTTGTATGGTGATGTTTTGTATCTTAGCGTAATTTTGTGATTACCACCATATTTTTTTTGTTTGGACTTTTCGCGGGATTTTGTCAAATCTTGCCTACTTATGGGCTTGAGATTAGGGAGCCAGGACCAATTGCCCATCACGCCATAGCCTATTTTAACATACTAACTGGACAAATGCCCCCATTCCTATTGATTGCTCTAGTGAGTTTGTTGACCCCAGGAAAATATTCCTATAAAATAAATATATTAAGATGATAAATAATAGACATGATGAATAAAAATCGTCAACTCAATAGTCAACACTGAGTAACCTAACTGGGAAAATCCTTCAATTTTCGGAAAATTTCCTTCATTTTCGGGAAATTTCCTTCATTTTAGGGAAATTTTCGTAAATTTCTTCAATTTTCTTTCTTTTTGAAAAAATAGATAAAACTTTTGAAAATTACTGCTTAGAAAATTATTGAGGCCATGCCCCCTCCAACCACGGTCCTCGATGTCATGGTAAATGACATGCTTTAATTGTGCCAAATAAATAATAAATGTATGTTACTACTGCTGTACTATGTAGGATTTGTGAGAGTGGATTTTTATTTCTTTTCGAGCTTCAACAATGACCTAGAATAATTTCATATAACTTTCAAAAGGTTACCTCCTGCCCCAGTCCGTTCTCAACTTTTAAAAGGACACCTCCTGCCCCGTCAGTCCCTAACTGAATGAAATTCAAGAGGACTTGGCCCCCTTATTCTAAGGCAAGTAGGACAGTGACACCCATGGGTTTCTGCTCTTTTCCCAACATCAGAATCATTGCGCTGCCACTGTATCACTCTGATTCTTTTTCCCATTTCCCCCATCCTTCTAAATTTGACCCGTATTAAATTGATACTGGAAACAATTGCCGATAGTTTTGTTCTGGCGCCGTCTCTGAACTTTTTTAACAGCTTTATTTAAAAAAATATTGATTTTGTTCGTACTTCGTAAAAGTTATAAAAAGGTCTGGTACATGAATGAACAATTAAATAGTTTAAAGCCTGCTTATCATGCGAACATGAAGTATATACTCTGATATAAGCAACTAGCATGGAAAGTCCAGCTTTAACAACTAGGATACAACAAGAGATATTGATTAAATATGAACAACTCCGTTGGAAGTTTCTCCTAACAAAACACCTTTTTTGACTTATTCTTATATTCAAAATACATAAAATCCAAACAATCAATGTCAGCCTAAGTAATACTTTCATGCCCGTCGAGTCTTCAGGGCCCCCGACACGGGCGTGGGGGGAGGGGGGGGGCGCATGGCCCTAATAATTTTCAAAGCAATGGTTTTTAAATAGGCCTTATTTGTGTTAATTATCAAAAATATAGTTATATCGATCTTGACCACCCAATATGAAACCTGTGTCGGGGGCCCTGGTCTTGTAGGACATTGACATAGTAATACAAGAATATATAAATATGTGCATGATTAAATTTCCTTACAACATCCTTGTGAATCAAATACTGTTGTATTTTAAATTCGTATATACTGCAAAATTATATTCACATACTCATTTACAAATTGATGCTCAAAGGCAAATGCCAAGATCGAGGCAAATTGTCGAAATAAAAATCATGCATCTTGCTTAAAACTAATATATCGCCCAAGGTTTGTTAAGAATACTTGGATATGAAAATAAAATTGTTTACCTAAATCACTTTATTGAAACTTCAGTTAAGAATATCATCTCTGTAAACATGTTTCTTTTTATTGCTCTCTTTCAAGCTTTATGAGAATCCTCTCAACAACTCAGGTTTATTGTAAAAATAAAAACTTATCAAAAGTTTGGAGAAAAAAAAGTTTAAAACTTAGGAATCAAAAATACATATTATTTACTTTTGTTATGAAATATTTTTTTTGTTAAGCAAAATCGATAATTGATCACATCGTTTGCCACTTTCTTACCTGTTCAGATTATTTAGCGACACATATTAATTTTGTAAAATGAACTGATAAAACGATTAAATCTTCAAAAGCTACCAAATTAATAAAACAAGAGAAGCAACCAGAAAACCAACATCTTTAGTGGTTCCGATGCTTTTTTTTTCTTTTCATATGTTGACTCAAATCTTTTTGATTAATGAAAAAGTTGTGAAGTGTGAAATGGAGGACAGCTCCAAATCTGTGGCATGCTAAATTATGCCAGCGTGGAAGCACAACAGACATGGTTGTAAAAAAAATAAGTATTTGATACCCATGGGCTCACCACACACATCGACATTGTTGAAATAAGAAAGTACAAGACTGCTGGATTATTTTATACAGTTTTAGGTGCGAACAGTCATTTTAATTCATTTGCGTAGCTCACGTAAACAGGTAAATCTAAAGCAAAAAAAAAAAAAACACCCTTTTGCATTTCTCTTCTTTTGCAGATTACACATTCAAATTGAGAATGGTTACCTCAGTCAACCTCAAAATGGGTGAGAAGGCTCCTTGGAGTTTAAAAACTCAACAAATATTATTCAAGTGAATTAGGACACATTAGGACACATTTTGTACGTCGACGAGACCAACGGCGGTATGCTACTTCCTCTCCACCAGTCCTTCCTAATTTGTTTGTTTTTCACCTCCGAAAAAAACAAAAACAAATAGTTAGTCCAATTTATAAACAATTGATTGTAATGATTTGTACATGATGAATTAAATTGGATCAAGTTGCGTCTTTTTAAAATCTAGCAGGAGACATGGAATACACATTTACCACTTGACTGAAACGACCTATGAACGCAGTTGAGGGGTTATTATTACACAAATCGTCCCCCCCCCTCCCTCCCCCTTTAACACGTTAGTTATATCTGCCGCTATTCGAAGTGGTGTGCCGTGGCGTTGCCGCTGTGGCATGTTAACAGCTATTTGGATCCCAAAGGGTCCCAAAGGTTGGCGGAAACTACTCAGAAGGGCAAGACATACCCTACTACCATGGTACTGGGACTGAGGTATTACACCTCTAATACATTCCAGATACCACCAGTTTTTCTCAAGCTACAGTTTTGTTTCTGATTGCATGAATCAATTAAGAATTATGCATTCGTAGATATAAGATATTGGGTATAGAGGGAAAGGGTGCTTTTACCCTCACAAGATTTGCTAATAATTGTATTTTTGTATTAATTATATGTACAATAAGGAAGATGCTAA
>JAIGNY010001342.1:10000-29617 GCA_020152595.1 Chiridota heheva | reverse complement strand
ATAGTTTCGATGCGTTATTGCTACAAATGTTTATATTGTTCAGTTGTTATGAAACATGAAAAACAAAGACATGTGACTACGTCAGCGGCCGCATGGGACAGTAAGAGACTAGATATTATTATATTTATAATTATGAATTTCTTATCACGGTCCAAAACCAATCATTGTAAAGGGGGTGGATGGTTCGTAAAATGATTCAAATTTTGGCTACATATCCCGAAAATTGAAAGAAATTTCCCCAAAATGAAAGAAAATTTCACGACAATTGAAGCAAATCTCGCGAAAACGAAGGAAATGTTACGAAAATTGAAGCAAAATCCATGAAAATGAAAGAAATTGTACAGAAATTAAAGGAGCTTTCCCAAAATTGAAGATTTCCGGATCTGACTCTTCACGATCAATTCGTTTGACCTTCATTTATTGGGTGACCAAAATGGTACTCGCCCTCAATAAAATTACGGAGGAGGAGGGGGCTGACCTGGTTCCTTTGTTAGTTTAGAGTTGTTTTTGTTAGCTAGAATATTTTACCGATATTATTCATGTTTTTTCAGTTCTCCTTCACCAGTTCACTTCTTTTATAAATAATATCACGCCCTAATCAGATGAGATATTTTATATTTTTTTTAAATATCAGTTTTTAGTGGACATGATCCATTGTAATTGTTACAAAATTGCAGGTCATCCTTCTTATGATTTGCAAAAAAGTGGGGGGCACGTGCCCCGACCCCAAGGGCACCTCCTGCCCCGTCTGACCCCAAATTTCAAAAAGACACCTTCTGCCTCCTTCGCGTCCTTACTCCAGGGCAGTGGCCTCTTGCCCCGTGGTTCCGTCTTTGTTGTCAAGAACCTCTGCCCTCAGAACCGAGTGGTCATACTTATGGGCTGTAAATTATTTAACAAGATATTCACTTCTTTGGTTTTAGGGAGAAGTGTATAAATTCTCAGTTTTCAAATCTCTGATCGGTGGACACTTTTGCATAGTTTTGCACTGAATCTACAAATGCGCGTATAATTTTGAGAATTGTGGTTCCCAAATTCGCTTTAAATGGCCTCTAAAATATTCAAAAAACCTCTTAGCTTCATACAGGGAGTCGTGTCATTACCCCTTGGACCCACAGCAGGGGGAATTAAGCGCCAGGCCTTGGACCTGCCTGGGAGCTTTGGACCAGTAATTCCTCATTGTGTGGACGATGCGCGTGCGCTGTTTTTCTGTTTATGTTTAAATTGTTTATGTTGATGCAGATGCAACGATTTGGCATCCAGTACATGTTTATTTGGAATCCAATGCATGTTTATTTGGAATCCAATACATGTTTCACACATAATGTCACCTGCGCCAACTTGTACTAAAGTTATTTCATACAATTTTTATTTAATTATCATTTTAATTTATCTCAGCCAGATAGCCAGGATTAAGATATCTCAGGCAAACTTTTAAATAAACAGATGTAATTTCCTGCACCTGTGGTTCAAATTGTTTACTAACTAAATAGACAAAGTATTTTGTATTTTGACCATCCTTGGCTATTAACAACATTCGTATCTGTTTAGGACATGCTTGTCAAAATAAAACATCATTCGTCCGGCATTATCCATTAATAAAGACATTGGTGTGTTGCCTGTTGACTATACGTCGATGGCCTTTGTTCATAGTTTAGGTTAATATAATGCTTGCTTTTGGCAAACAGCATTCTTCATTATTAACAACATCAATCGCTTTGCAACTTTCGTGATTAAGAATAACCGTGTATATTGACGACATCCTTGCTATCAACGACATTATTAATATCCTCAGTGCAGTATTTAAAGGTGGAACTCTTACGAATCTCTGTAAATATGTGGATGTTGATTGATTCCATCAGCAATTTCCAATGAATTATTAAGTAGTAAGAGGCCACTATACAGACCCCGACCAATCAGAAGCCAGTATTGGTATCACGTGATAGCTCATTTGCATATACTTAATGCTGGCTTCTGATTGGTCGGTCGGGCTTGTTTAGTGGCTCCTGAGATTTACCATCGGGGTCATCGGATTGCCATCACAAGATATTATCGATTGTTCTGCAGAGTCCTTTTAACGAGGTGTATAGCTTTTCCTGACTAGGTGTGTCAGGTGATTGTAGGATAAAAGTACTTGCCCCCAACCAACGCAGGATACCGTAGGAGGCAAGCCATGGTAGCTCTTTTCCCTCCTTCCGCCCTCATTAGGGTTTCATCAGATCTTGAGTTACTAATGTTGGCATTCAGCAGTGTGGTCTAGTTGAATCACCCGATTGCCGTAGACGAACCTGTCCGTTTCATGTAAGGGGACTTGTGGGATAAAGGGTTTAATACCCCTACGGGAGGGTTGTGGGATCGGGCTGAATGACGCGTTTTGTATAGATCATTCGATAATCCTCGGTGATGCCTCTGGTGAGAACTTTACCGGGACCGTCTCTTTGGATGCGGTGAGAGTAGTGGACGGGAACGATGACTTCTTTATCATCGTCCCAAGCCCTACCGGTTCCTGAATCCACATGATTGACCATATTTTTCATCGCTTCAAAGTTAACCATTTGAATGGCATTGTGGTCCAGAGTAATGCCCTTCATTTTGCATTCTCCGACAATAACGGCGTCAGTTTTGGTGGAGTGCACTTTGTAAGCGTAGTTCTTTGGACCTCCCGATACGAATTCGGTGATGTAACTCCCGACACCGTAAGGTTTCTCGAGCCCATCAGTCATGTCGCCCAGAAAGTTTCCGACGGGTGGTTACCAATCTCCGGGTCGATGGACGTGGACGATGGAATTGGTGTCGAAGTAGACCACGCATTCCCCTAGTTTTTCCAGGTAGCTGTAAAGTTTGAAGCGGGCGTGGGCCGTGGTATAGGTTGCATTGAATATGTTGGTGTTAGGTGACACTTCAATATACTCATTGGTGTCAACCCACTGGATCCTGGCGGTGAACTTATCGTTGTGCTGCACATATTTCACTTCTTTGGATTTGTCCATCAGCAGTTTGTAGAACTTTTCCAGGGTGTTGACAAACTCTGTCTTGGTGAGTGTGTTGCGTTGACCAAACTTTCCCCAGAAGAAGTTCAACAGCAGCTTAGCCAAGGCATGCTTTCCCTCGTTTTTTCGATGTTTTGTGGGTCGAATCGGATACCTTCGAGAGCTTCGTAATCGTTGATGTACTGGCGACGTTGCTCTTCGGAGTCACATCCTGGAGGCCATTTGCTCGCTTCTTGTTTCATTTTCAGGAACGTATTGATATAAGTCGTGAATAAACCTGCTGCTCCGGTTGAGGGTTTGTAACGTACCGTTTGGTTAAAATGCCACACTTCTTCGACATGTATAACGCGATACCCCATCTCTACAGCTTCCTTCAACTCACAGCTCACCCAAGTTCTATGGAGAGCGCGTTGATCTTCGTGGTGTTTGCATGGTTCTTTGGCTAGTGTTTCTGCACAGGTGGCACATAGTGGGAACAGAGGTTTTCCTTGACATGGGTACGGGAGTACCGGATGGTACAGACCACGAGGAGGTAGGACGATGCATTTGATCAGTCCTTCATAGTCACTCACATCGGTCGTGTTCGGGATCTTGATGATAGTAGGATGGCCGATAGGATACTTGCAGCATTTTTTGACCCACGGGTAGAGTGAGCAGACATCGATGTATTTAATTTTTCCATCGTCTGCAACGACATGGTGCAGTTTAATGGCATTGGTACATCCTCCGAAAAAAACGTCCCTTGATTGGAGAGGTGGTGTCAGTTTCAGGTTATCGATGAAGTTTTTCATCAACGGATTCCTCGCCAGCTCATCTTGGAACTGGCATTCCCAGATCTCCACTAATTGCCAGCCTTGACGACGACCTTCGTTAATCAAGCACTCTCGTCGTCAGTTGAGCTTGATGAGAGCATCCTTGACGGTTGTTTCGACAGCTGGCAGTTTCTGATCTCTTCTTGGGTAGCAGGTTTGACAACCATGCCACAAACAACCGTAGAACTCGAAAACGGTCTTTGACGCTTCATCCCAGCCGTCAACTTTGTAAGACCCGATGTGTTTTTCTCCTCCACGAGACCGAGCATGCTGAATGCGTCGACCGTCTTGGTACTCCAACCATTTCAACCATTGGAGAGCTTTGACGGATTGGGTGTCATTATCGTAACCACGATGAGTAATTAGAGCGATCGTGTTAGAGCGTAGGAATTTTCGTCGAAACATCCGCATACAGGCCATGGAGATAGTGATGCATTTTTCGCGGGGATCATCTCCGGTGGTCTCCAAAAACTCTTTTCTGAATCTCAAACATCCTCGACGAAGCAGTTCTACGTCGTTGCAACAGTACTCGTACATTTTTTGAGCCATGTCAAAAATCTTGGCCTTCTGCTCCTCATACCAGACGAGAAAATCTTTGCGTTGAGCAGGTTTCATGTGATCGGGATTATAGGTATCAACTGCAGGCCTTAGACCGACGTAATTTTTATTAGCTCCGGTGTTAAAAAGGTACGGAAAATATCCCTTTTTCATCTCTGTCAATCCGAACGTCTCGGAAAGGATGAGAGCGGAGCCGGAATGAGGTTGCACGAGTCAATGATCCTCAAGGTTGTGACATCTTTTTTTTTTTTTTTTCTGGTTTTTTCTTTCAAGTCTATGCTCATCAGTTTGGATCCGTTCATCACGACATTGGGGCACATTCCGTTGTTGTTCATGTATTCAAGAATGAAATGGCCATCGTATTCTTTCATGTTGTGTGCAATAGTGTAACTGTTGGCGCTGTTGTGAGCTGCCGTTTCTGTAATTAATCAGCTAGAAATTTGCTTGTACATTTTTCGAGCCATGTCAAAAATCTTGGCCTTCTGCTCCTCATACCAGACGAGAAAATCTTTGCGTTGAACAGGTTTTATGTTATCGGGATTATAGGTATCAACTGCAGGCCATGGACCGACGTAATTTTTATTAGCTCTGGTATTAAAAAGGTACGGAAAATATCCCTTTTTCATCTCTGTCAATCCGAACGTCTTGGGGAAGGATGAGAGCGGAGCCGGAATGAGGTTACACGAGTCAATGATCCTCAAGGTTGTGACATCTTTTTTTTCTGGCTTTTTCTTTCAAGTCTATACTCATCAGTTTGGATCCGTTCATCACGACATTGGGGCACATTCCGATGTTGTTCATGTGGTCGAGAATGAAATGGCCATCGTATCCTTTCATGTTGTGTGCAATAGCGTAACTGTTGGCGCTGTTGTGAGCTGCTGTTTCTGTAATTGATCAGCTAGAAATTTGCTTGTACATTTTTCGCTTTTCATCAGATATTTTTGCAGGATATATCAACACTTCATTTGCAATATTGTAATTTTGCTAACACATCGGAAGCAGTTGCGATTTATAACTCAGATCTATCGTCCGTCCTTGATAAACATGCCCCATTATCGGTAAAAACCGTCACTGTGCGACCAAATACGGAGTGGTATAATCCACAGACACGGGAAACAAAGGTGAAACGCAGAAAACTTGAAAGGAATGCAGCTAAAACGTGTTTACCAGCTGATGTCTTAGCCCATAGAACCCAGGTCAAATTTGTTAACTCTCTATGTGATGATGCCAGAAAAGAGTACCATAAAAACAAAATTAAAGAATCAAAGTCGGATAAAAGGAAATTATTTAACACTGCAAAAGCTGTGCTCAATGGAAAATCCGAACCTGTTTACCCATCTAATTGTGAAGCACTGGAATTTCCCAACAAGTTTGCAGATTTTTTTTAAAGACAAAATTGAATTAACTGAATTAAAGGAAATGACCCACAGCCGCATTTGTGTTGAAAATTCCAATATTGGCAGCAAACTTTGTTCTTTTATGGAGACAACCACTAAAAAAATCAAATCACTCATTCAGCACTCATCTAATGCATACTGTAAACTGGACCCAATCCCTACAAAGATGGTCAAATTGTGCTTTTCCGAATAAGCTCCTTTTATTTCAAACATCTTTAATGTGTCTTTAAGGAATGCTACTGTCCCGTCTATAATGAAAGAAGCCATTGTAAAGCCAATTCTTAAGAAATCAGGTTTAGATACCAATGAATACAAGAATTATCGCCCAGTATCAAACTTAAGTTTCATATCAAAAATATGTGAAAAAGTTATTGCCGCTCAAATGAACAAATACATCGCAGATGATAATCCTGCCGCTTCTTTTCAATCTGCTTATCGCCGTTTCCACTCAACAGAGACAGCATTACTTCGAGTTCGTAATGATATCATGAGTTTGTTGCACAATAAGAAAATGGTTGCTCTCGTTCTATTGGATATTAGTGCTGCTTTCGACACGCAATAAATCACGATATCCTGTTGAGTCGCTTATCCACACGATTTGGCATCAATGATTCTGCACTTTGTTGAATTAAGTCATATCTTCAAGATTGATCCCAGCGAATCACTGTGAATGACATTAAGTCGGACTCTATCCAACTGAAAGTAGGTGTCCCACAAGGGTCCGTGTTAGGCCCTCTTCTGTTCACTTTATATACTACTCCGCTTGCTGACATCATTGAGAGATACTGTATTGCCTATCAATTTTACGCAGACGACACTCAATTATACATCTCACTTAATAACTCAGATTTACATAATCAGTTACTTGCTCTCGAAAACTGTATCAAAGACATTAAGTGTTGGATGATGAATAACTTTTTGAAACTAAATGATGACAAAACTGAACTCCTTCTAATCGGTAGCAAGTGCAATATCAACAAATTGCCATGTGTATCATTAAATGTCAATAACAAACAAATTTGGGGATCGCTGCTTTAATGCCTATGCACCAAATGAATGGATTAAACTCCCGTGCACTATAAGGTGCAATGTATCGCTCTCAGCTTTTAAACGTGACTTGAAGACAATTCTTTTTAGACAGTATTTTAGTCATTATTCTTGATATTTATTCTCTCGCTTTACTTACAGATTTTTATACTTCTTATCATTTTTATAATTTCAGTTTGTCTTGATTTATTTTCACATGTATTTTTACTTTTTCTATCCCAAATTATATAATAACCTAACTTTTGCAACTTTATATTTTTAAGATCTATACGCATTTAAACTTTTAAACTTGTTTTCCTTTGCTAGCTTTACATTATTCCTGTTGCCTTTATACTTTTATACCTTTTATCTTTTTAACACATGTCGTATATTATCTATGTTTACATTATTCTTAAATTGTATGTATTTTATATTTTCATTTTGTAAAGCATTTAGAGCTTATTGTTAGAATAAATGCTGTAGAAATGTAATTTAATAGTAATAATAATAATAATAACAATAATAATAATAATAATACGAATAATAATAATAATAATAATAGTAATAATAATAATAATAATAATAATAATAATAATAATAATAATAATAATGATAATAATAATAATAATACGAATAATAATAATAATAATAATAATAATAATAATAATAATAATAATAATAATAATAATAATAATAATAATAATAATGATAATAATAATAACAATACGAATAATAATAATATTAATAATAATAATAATAATAATAATAATAATAATAATAATAATAATAATGATGATGATGATGATGATGATGATGATGATGATGATGATGATGATGATGATGATGATGATGATGATGATGATGATGATGATGATGATGATGATGCTGCTGCTGCTGCTGCTGCTGCTGCTGCTGCTGCTGATGATGATGATGATGATGATGATGATGATGATGATGATGATGATGATGATGATGATGATGATGATGATGATGATGATGATGATGATGATGATGATGATGATGATGATGATGATGATGATGATGATGATGATGATGATGATGATGATGATGATGATGATGATGATGATGATGATGATGATGATGATGATGATGATGATGATGATGATGATGATGATGATGATGATGATGATGATGATGATGATGATGATGATGATGATGATGATGATGATGATGATGATGATGATGATGATGATGATGATGATGATGATGATGATGATGATGATGATGATGATGATGATGATGATGATGATGATGATGATGATGATGATGATGATGATGATGATGATGATGATGATGATAATAATAATAATAGCCGTGGCTCCTTTGTTCTCTGGAGAAAGTAACCATTGGCAAAAGTCTTTTTGAGTGTTTCTTCCTGAAAAGAGGTGTCCTCGCGCGCCACATGTCTTGCAACCTTGACGGATATCATTGTCGTGGATGCAGGTCAAACAAACACGATGCGCCACACAGTACTTCGGCACATGCATGTAACCACCGTTGTCGAGCTTATCTTCTTGAATGCATTCAAAATTGAAGTAAATGTATTTCAACGGAAGGGTCTCTTCTTCCTCCTCTACCTTGTCTTCCAGACTGAGAATAACTCGAGCCTCTTCGTCATCGATTTCAACGTGTCCTCCTACTTCCCCTCTATCCTTAATTACTTGCATGTAGCACAGATGGTCGTTTGGTTGGTAACTTTTCTCAGTTTCGACAGTAACGTTGACCACATTTGTGTTGATCCTTAACAGTGGTACCACAAGTAGGGCAACGACGGATACGTTGACAGATCGTACGTGGCGGTGGTCTTGTTTTGGTTTGAATCCTGGTTTGGCACTTTTTCGGAATCTTCTTGTGGTTTGCAAAACAAGTTGGGTTCTTGAACGATCAGTCACAATTGTCGCAATGCATCCATTCAGTCAATTGGTATTCCTCCTTCCCTGCATTGAAACAGCACTCGCAGACGTTACGGCAACGGTGATGTTCAAAGTGGTCATACCCTTTCAGGCAGCGATCGCAAAAGTTGGCCACATCCAATAACCCAGGTAGCGAAGCAACAACGTCAAAATGAGCATCGTGGTAGAGTAGATAAAGCTGTTTCTCACGAGGAGGCCCTCGGAACACAAACAAGTTGTAGGGATTCGTCATAAGGACGTTCACTTGGTAGTCAGGTAACACGGCTTGGAATTGGTTGACTTCGTCTAACCCACAAGATCCAAACGCCACGCCGGCTCGTTCGTGTAACTCTTTCGCTAAACATTGTTGGTCACATTTACCTTGCCGAATATTGTTCCAGTTGACAGTACGATCGGTCTCTTTATCAATGCAAGCTTTGGCGGTTACGAGGGCTCGGGTTAAACAGAGGTGGTCGTTGTTCGTAATGCGGATGATGGATTGTTTTCTTTGAGTCCATTCTTTCATGTTACTGCGTCCGCTTCCCGAGGCATTTCGACGTGGAGGACTCGGATTTCAACATTGCCGTCGAGTACGAAAGCGGTCTTGAATTGTAGTACTCGGGCGATTGCGGATAGGATACGTAGAACAATTACTTGGTCTCTCCGCATAAGTTGAATCCATAGCGGGATGTCTAACGCCAGTGCGTGAATTTCAAAACCCACACGATCGTGTGCTGCAAAGCCTTGGACCAGTCGTTCGATCAAACTTTCAAAAATAGCGTGTAAGGCAATGACGACGTCTCCCTCTCTATTGACCAGTTGGGCAATTCTTTTCCCATCAAAACGAATCACATGTTCGTTGGTTTCAGAATGGTACCTTGGAATCTGACGTCCTCGAGTCTCGGAGATGTGATAGCAGCTCTCGGCAGTGACTTTCTCGTCCCCCAGTTCGTTGCCTTCTACGTCCATATTCTCCAACTTGTCCAGTTCTCCTCCGACCCCCTTCCAATCTTCAACGTTGCCACCTATTCCTGCTTGCTCTCCGACATTGTACTGTTGTACCAAGTGGTCGACGAATTGGTGGAGTTCCTGAGGCAATTTAACCCCACTTCGAGCCACCATGTTGTCCAGTTTATTGGTGATCGGTTGACATTCTTGCAAATCGACGTCCCATTCTTCCATGTCCATTTGCTATTCGTAGTTTGGTTCATCGATATCCCACTCCTCCATATCCATTTGCATCTCATAATTGGGCGACGCCAAAAACAAATCATTGTCCTCAAGATCATGCTCATATTCCACCACCCTTGCTATTCTCCTACACGATGATTGGCTCACACCGTGCTCAAGGGTAAGCAAGGTGTGTGTTTCCTTGTGACTGTAGGAATGTATGCATCTGTCTTTCACACTATGAACCGACATCAAGTATGCATCCCCTAAATAAAAAAAATCAATACAATTTGTACACGTTCAAGTTTGAACATTATTATTTTATTGATTTAGGGGATGCATACTTGATGTCGGTTCATAGTGTGAAAGACAGATGCATACATTCCTACAGTCACAAGGAAACACACACCTTGCTTACCCTTGATACGCTAGAGTTGCCTGATATTAGACAGGGTAGCGACTGTATTTGCGTCAACCTCGCATAGGGCAATATAACTCGGGCGAAATCGGGTTTAAGTAGTGCTTTGGCATGGCGCAAGGTTCGTCGACGTTCCGTCGTCATGACGGTTCTCTCCGGACAGTCCTAGACTGGTCGATGTTCACATACATCATAATACACATCTACATTTCATAATGTCATAGATACTTTTGTTAGTGCCCCCATTCCCAAAGTAATGACGTCATTATGGGACTTTATCGCGTGTGCGCAATGAAGTACCTCGCTTTTTAACCCATTTTTAACCCATTTCCCTTGGGAAATAACTCGGGCGAAATCGGGTTTAAGTAGTGCTTTGGCATGGCGCAAGGTTCGTCGACGTTCCGTCGTCATGACGGTTCTCTCCGGACAGTCCTAGACTGGTCGATGTTCACATACATCATAATACACATCTACATTTCATAATGTCATAGATACTTTTGTTAGTGCCCCCATTCCCAAAGTAATGACGTCATTATGGGACTTTATCGCGTGTGCGCAATGAAGTACCTCGCTTTTTAACCCATTTCCCTTGTTTTTTACCACTTTTTTTATTCAAATTATTCTCTCAAAAGTTGATGGTTGAAAAAAAAGATCGCTCAAAGTCAAGGAATTTCAAAAACTGTTTCTAAAAGTACACGTCAAAACGAAAAATGCCTTCTCAAATTTGACTCTTCTTCTTCTTCTTCTTCTTCTTCTTCTTCTTCTTCTTCTTCTTCTTCTTCTTCTTCTTCTTCTTCTTTTCCTTCTTCTTCTTCTTCTTCTTCTTCTTCTTCTTCTTCTTCTTCTTCTTCTTCTTCTTCTTCTTCTTCTTCTTCTTCTTCTTCTTCTTCTTCTTCTTCTTCTTCTTCTTCTTCTTCTTCTTCTTCTTCTTCTTCTTCTTCTTCTTCTTCTTCTTCTTCTTCTTCTTCTTCTTCTTCTTCTTCTTCTTCTTCTTCTTCTTCTTCTTCTTCTTCTTCTTCTTCTTCTTCTTCTTCTTCTTCTTCTTCTTCTTCTTCTTCTTCTTTTTCTTCTTCTTCTTCTTCTTCTTCTTCTTCTTCTTCTTCTTCTTCTTCTTCTTCTTCTTCTTCTTCTTCTTCTTCTTCTTCTTCTTCTTCTTCTTCTTCTTCTTCTTCTTCTTCTTCTTCTTCTTCTTCTTCTTCTTCTTCTTCTTCTTCTTCTTCTTCTTCTTCTTCTTCTTCTTCTTCTTCTTCTTCTTCTTCTTCCTCTTTTTCTTCATTTTCTACTTCATTTTCTTCTTCCTCTTCTTCTTTCTATTCTTCTTCTTCCTTCTTGTCCCCGTAGACCCCCTTTTTTGCATTAAAGCGCAGTTCTGTCCTGTCATTCCCCGTTAGACGCCAGTTTTGTCCTCTCAAATGACTGTTTCATAAAGATTGTTTCTCAAGTGATGAGTTTCAGAAAAAAAAATGTCTTCTCAAATCATTCACGTTTTCAAAATATTGTCGCTCAAATTTTTGCTCCCGGTGCAAAGTCTATGGGATTTGAAAATAAAATTTCGTTCTGAAATCGTACACGTTCTCAAAAAGCGTCTTCTCATATCACACCGTTTAAAAATATCGTCGCTTAAATCTTACCTATTTCCAAAAACATGTTCTCAAACATGACAAGTTTCCTGTTTCTCAATTGTCAAGTACAATGTCTTCTCGAATGACGTGACTTATCAAATTATGACGATATTATCACGATATTATCGATAATCGTGACATGGTGATTTATCTATATTATTGATACCTTTTACAGTTTAAACTCTGTGACAAATCTAAACTTCTCATCGAAAGATTATCAGGGTTTATTGTTTTGAAATGGGCGACAATGAGTACCAGATAATACCAGGGTAGCGTACCCTGGGGGACCCATAGCCATTTTTGTGTTGTTATTTTTTCTTCTTCTTGTTTTACACCGAGAGGTGAGCAATACCCTCGGACACCCCTGACGGTATAGAAAAGATATAGACCCATATTACTCCCATAGAACCTAGATACCTAAACCACACAAATTAATCAGAACCATTCCAAAATGACCGTAAACGTACCGCAAACAACACTTCTCATATGGAAAAGCCTGCCCCTGGGGTGGGGTTCTCTGTGCTCTCTCCAAAATTACCGTCAATTCAGAACACTTCTTAAACGGAAAACCCTCCCATTCTCTGACGCAATCCGATAACCCAGATGAAGAAAACAATCTCAGGGGCCACTATACAGACCCCGACCAATCAGAAGTTAGCATTAAGTATATGCAAATGACTATACACTTCGTTAAAAGGACTGCGGAACAATCGATAATATCTTGTGACGCAATCCGATGACCAAGAGGGAAAATCTCAAGGGCCACTATACAGACCCGACCAATCAGAAGCCAGCATATACTTATATACAAATGAGCTATCACGTGATATTAATGCTGGCTTCTGCATTAAGTATATGCAAATGAGCTATCACATGATACCAATGCTGGCTTCTGATTGGTCGGGGTCTGTATAGTGGCCCCTTACTACTTTATTAAAAACAGAAATATTTGGGATTTTGGAAATTCAGTTAATTTGGTGTCATCAAGTAGTATAACTTTAAGCGGTGCATATTCAGAAGTAAATTTCATATTTTCACACCAAAATATGGTTCATCCAGTTGGTTTACTGTCAGATGTGCAGAAAGTTTTAACCATTTTTTCTTCATTATTTGATGACAACAAATCTATGATAAATCTGTAATAAAGGCATGAAGACACCTTTTGAATCAAAGAACTGCCACCTGTATTCCACCGTGAACAATCATTGTCAACTGCATTCCATGGCTTGTTGCCAGACAAAGCTAACATCCCTGTCAACCATGACGTCACAGCAGCTTCCATGTATTTGAATGGTTTAAAGACAGTGAGGACTACGAAAAGTTTATGAATAATATACCAGGGGGGGGGGGGAGGGAGGGGGAGGGAGGTTACACTTCCATACTAAAGTGGTAGGAAGGTGCCGCCCAGAATTTCAAAATTGGACTGCAGTATGAGATATTTTTCAGTGGTAACTGCAGTATAACAGTTTATGAGTTTGATACCTGCAGTATGAACATAAATGAGTTTTGATACCTGCAGTACGAAAATAAGTGATTTTTGATACCTGCAGTATGAAAATATGCAAATTATTTTGAGACTAAGCAGATAATATACCCGGCAAAAGTTCCGGGCTACTTTTTTATTTTAGATTAATAGATGATAATTAATGCTTTTTTTTCGGGTTTCTAGGTATTCTTACCTCCACTGTGCTAGTAACGACAGAATGGGAAGAGACACTGCAGATTCTGGAAATCATCAGTGCACAATGCCTTCCATGGCCTACTTGAATGACGGTTCGAAATTGAATAACAGTTTTACATTAACCTTCATCAGTTTCCTCGTGATTTTCAAGAAAGTCACTGAAAACATTTAGAAGTATTACGATTTTTTTTTGCAAAATATGGTTGTCCACAACATGTATATAGCATAGCATAGAACGGTTTAACGTCCCGAAAGCATCCAGTGCTGGACATTATATCATTTGATAACCAGTTGTGAACTCACTGGTTGTAGACCCACCGGGATACGAACCCGGGCGGATGAGAGGACAAAGCACTACCAGACTGTTTGCAGTGGTTTTAAAATTATGTTGTGAATGTCATATAAACAACACATATATGGATAGTAATAGGCAACATTTTTTAAATGGTTTTAAATCCTTGAACGCTATGTAAATAGCATAAAAACTTCATCAAGTATTCAAGTTCACTTATATCATGTATATTTTACATTTTGAATGCATGTATTGCAAATGTAACAGAACGATTTTGGGGAGGTATGTCACATTATTGTTAAAAGGTTCTTGGCCGTTGGACCATAAGTTACAGTAAGTGAAGAAACACGGTAGATATAATAGTCTTTATAAAACACAAATATGAAGGATGATTATTTTAGTGATCAGACATACATGTCTTGCATGATGGAAGGCAAAAAGACAAACAGTACTGAGTGTGATCTTCAGTTTTACACATATCTGTAAAACTGAAGATATATATCTTGTTCCAATCAAAACAGCTAAAACGTAAAATAAGTTAGTTTGAAAGTGACAGAATACCCACTGTATGATACTATACAAGGGTGACGTCACCCTCGCACATTTTTAGCAAATGTTAATGCCGTACATTGGCAATTCTTTATATATATATATATATATATATATATATATATATATATATATATATATATATATATATATATATATATATATATATATATATATATATATATATATATATATATATATATATATATATATATATATATATATATATATATATATATATATATATATATATATATATATATATATATATATATATATATATATATATATATATATAAAACATAATTGAATAGTAAATCCACGTGTTGATCCATAAAAGTAAAAACAAAATACAGGAAGATGATGATGTCTATAGAATCAACTTTATTTTAAAATCACAAAATTTTCGGACACGCCTGTGTCCTTCTTCAGTGAATTACAATATATATATATATATATATATAGTTATGTTCAAAAGTTTTCATATATTGTAATATATATATATATATATATCATCATATATATATATATATATATATATATATATATATATATATATATATATATATATATATATATATATATATATATATATATATATATATATATATATATATATATATATATATTTATATGTATATATATATATATATATATATATATATATATATATATATATATATATATATATATATATATATATATATATATATATATATATATATATATATACAATTTTAAAAGAAAAGGAAAAACACGCACAAATATATATATATATATATATATATATATATATATATATATATATATATATATATATATATATATATATATATATATATATATATATATATATATATATATATATATATATATATATATATATATATATATATATATATATATATATATATATATATATATATATATATATATATATATATATATATATATATATATATATATATATATATATATATATATATATATATATATATATATATATATTTTTATGCGTGCTTTTCCTTTTTCTTTTTATTGCTCGCTGAAAATTGTAGCTTGTTTAGATGCCAAAGGGTCAAAATAATGAGCCATGAATAAAACATGATCCGGATCCCGATGGAGACATGCACCTCAGCTAAATATCTCTGACGTGTGACTGTACCATTATCCTCCACTGCACGTAAGCTGCATGATCGATTGACAATTGTTCCGTAGATAACAGACTAATGCATCATCGATTGATAATTTTGCAGAATAATTTGTAGATAAATCATTGTACAGTCTATACTAAGCTTTACCAATAACAAATATGCATTGCTGTAATCCGTTGGTATGATTTTTTTTTTTAAATCTCTGCTACATGCAAGTAACTATACCCTGAAACCGGCACCAATTCGTATAGTACATTTTAACGTTCGTTTATTGTCTATTTGTATACTTCAATTTAAGCTTGACCGTGAGTCAGCATTTTCCATAAGAAAACGAAACTAATCCGAGATTCAGTTTTCCATTTGGTAGCTACGTTCAGATGTTGGCGTTGGTTTGTACCCTTATCGCCAGCTCAGCTGTCGCCCCATATATTTACGCAGTATTAAACTTAAGTTACAGATATATCAGTGTATTACTTCCGTAATATAATAATGCATGATCGATGACAATTGTATAGAACAAAAATTGCAAATAACTTACTTGCTTTATTAGTTGATTTGCATTCACAAATACCAAAATATTTGTTATTTCTTTACTCTGTACAAGTAAATACAGACAAATAATAGATACGCAATGTTATTATCCATGGGTATTATTTTTTTATATTTTAAAAAATCTCGGCTTATGTACAAGATACTTTTCCTTAAGACTGAATCGGCAACAATTTGTAGTCAGAGGTGGTCACATTAATTCGAAATGATACACTAACACTTAAAGTGTTACTAAAATGCCTTCTCCCTTCATTTAGCATACACATGCTTGACATATAAGGTTACAAACAGGAAAGAATAGATGATCTCATTCGGAATTATCAGTTCAGTAGATTTTCCTCTTATGGAAAAAAATATTTTCCCCCGAAGAGGGTAAAATCTCAGACGCCATTTTGAAGATTACCCATGATGCCTCTAACGAAACAGCGTAACGCTATGGCACAGAACTTGTATGAGTTCTAGAAATTTTATAGCCAAGTAGGTCAATTTCATTTTTGCATTTTGAAAATCTATACTTATTATTCTACAAATTATCCAGTTCCCAAATAGACATCCAAAACGCCGTTTAAGAGATATTTAATGACAAACATACAAATTCTGGCCTGTTTTTGCCGGGGATTATTGAAGGAACGCAGACACCATCCAGTACCAAACAAAAAAGAGAATGTTCATTGCACAAACAGGTATGCACACAAGGCAGCCTGATCACTTCGCACATACAGTGACCGCATACAAGCTAATTAAAAACCGTAGGTCAAAGAACTTGTAAATGGAAATCCGGAAGTTACATAATTTACATAGGTTTTTCCCTCTTTGGGAGAAAATATTTTTTTCTTCTGAAGAGAGGAATCTACCAAACTGATTATTGTTCATCAATGTAGTGTCATGTTTTGCACGGGGAATCTCAATTAAAAGGATGCACCCTTCCTTGTCTTATGTCACTTTCTATATCTTCGGGATGAATTTTCCTAAACAAAATTAGTGAGATGGAAAGGGTGTTATCCAAGTTATCTATGTATCATTTCAGTGGCTGTGCATTTGTTGTGAGCTGATTTTGAACTTTCCACAATATTTTTTTTTTAATGACGTAATCACTTAAAGAGAGGCTCGTCTCAGTTGGTACATCGTTGGTTTTGTAAAATTGGGGATACATATAACAATTAAAATTGGTCAATCTATGATTAACAAAAATCCACTTATTTGTACTGGTAATATTCATCTTCGCTGGTTACATTTTAGAATTGATAATAAAATCATAACAGACTACAAAATGCATTTTTATTCAAGATAAACCTAAAAGATAACGATAAATGTTCTTTCTGTAAATTGACACTGAAACTATCCAACATCTGTTCTTGTCATGTCTTATTCAACTCCGGTAGCATACCTATTCATGGAAAAAATGGGAACATTTTGCTACATGGAAGCCGCCATTTTGTTATATTTCCCATGATCCTTTGCTATCCTAACGTTAAAGCTTATGCAATGTTACATATTTTAAATTTGAAATGCATCTGGGAAAAATATCTTTGCTAGGGGAAACCTAAAACTCATGAAAATGCCTTCATTACTGCCATGGTTAAAACTTTTCCACTCCATTTGATATGTTCACTACGCCGTTTTCGAAATATTATAAATAATTGACAATAGAGCTAGGCTTTTAGGTGGGAAACAGCCATTTTGAAAATTCAGTTTTTTTAAACATTTTTTTTTTTATATTTCAAGTACATAAATTAGAAACTATGACATTCTTAAACACTGAAAACTATCCAAACCTGTTCTTTTCATGTCCTCTTATTCAACTCTGGTAGCATGCCTATTCATGGGAAAAAATGGAAACATTTTGCTACATGGAAGCCGCCATTTTGTTATAATTCCTATGGTCCTTTGCTATCCTAAAATTAAAGCCTTATGCAATGTTACATATTTCAAATTTGAAATGCTTCTGCGAAAAATATATATAAAAGCCGGAGTCTCTTTTATTGTTGTAAAAGAACAAAATTTGATGAATGATTAAGCAACCAGTGGTAAAAAAGAGACAAACTCAGGACTTTTGAAGATTTTAAACAGTTTGTTAAAGTTGTAGGAAACAATCATTTTTGCAGTTATTCATCTTTTCATGATTTTTGTTTCAAAAGACTATCCTATTTCATTAATTGAATCACAACCTTTTCTAACATACTAACTGGGGAATGTCACCATTCCTTTAGATCATTTAAATGAATATATTGTGTGCAAATTCTAATAATGAATTCCCAAACTGGGGGCAACGACTTATTTTACCATTTAAAGGGCCTCATGACTTGTCCGTCTCCTTCAAAATTTGTTTTAGCAAATCATAACCACAAACTTACTGTAGCAAATAGTGAGACCACTTTATTTTAATTAAAATAACCACACAATAAGGACTTGATCCATTGGTAATATGATACTCAGCACCAACTTCCACAACAACTAAGGTTTTCAGGATAAAGAAAATAAAGAGGAAAAATCTGACCCGACCTGGTTATTTATCAGGTCGGGTCTGACTGTTTGAAACTTTAAGGAGCAGAACAACTAATGTGTAATTTGAATTTTGAACTTCAAATAAGGTAGTCACATCATTGTGTAAGTATGTCAGCTCAGTTATAGATCCCTGTTTCATATGGTAGACTACAGATCCAATAAGACCACACACAGTATAGTATATGCCAACCAGTCTAGAAGTGCACGACTACAGGAATACCTTAAAAGAAGTATTGAAGTCTTTGGATATATATCTATATACAAAAATTGTATTTATTTATTACAGGCCCGTAGGTGGGGGTGGGGTAAAGGAGGGGTGGGTGGGGGAGGGAGGCGGGGGTGAGGAACGAACGAATAAACACCAGGAATTTCAGGATTTGTTGTCCTTTTATACGAAAAACGAACTCACCTTTTTAAAATTCCTGAACCCTTTTGTTGAAAGCGCCCTTTTGAAATCTAAACAAAGTATAAGGACTCGGATTTTCAGTATTTTTTGCCTTTTATATGACAAACGAACCCCATTTTCAAATTTCTGGTTACGGACCTGTAATAGTCATGTTTTCTGTCACAAATAATCCCTTGACCTGTTGGAAGGGTCATCCGCTAATGGCTGGTATTACTGAATCAACTCGATTGACTTAAAGGGGGAAATTCGAACACACTTTTCGTCCATGTGATGGTAATGAAAACCTTTGATAACAATTTTAAAATCGATTTAAATCATTTCTTATGAAGTAATGTTTCAATGACCCAATTATCACAATTGTAATTGTATTATTTGAAGAAAAAAAAGAAGACATGTGACGACAGAATGGGAAGAGACACTACAGATTCTGGACTTCTTCATTGCATAGTGCCTTCCAGGCCCTATACTCAGGTACTTGAATGGCGGATCGAAATTGCTTCTACAATAATCCTCATCAGTTTCCTCCTAATCCTAAAAAAAGTCGCTGATAAAAAATATTACGAAGAAAATGTGCA
>JAIGNY010001342.1:0-5000 GCA_020152595.1 Chiridota heheva | reverse complement strand
CTGGTCGTACCCCCGATTTGTACAGTAACAGAGTAATAATAATGCTTCTCCAGCCCCCACTTCAAAAATTGCTCCGCTGTCTCTATACGTTCAGCCACTTTTGACTGGGGCTCTGATCACACCATCCCACGTCCACTTTAGCTTACAATTTTGTATGTTCTTGGGAAACAGTGTAACTGCTTACCAGAGCATACCACAAAGATCGAGTTACGTGACTGCTTCCTTTGTCCAAGCACAATTCGAGAGAGGCGAAACGATTATGATTCAATTTGATATATAATAATAGGCTACCACTAATTTTCCAAGTGAAATCTTTTGGAATTATTCGAAGGTCTGGTTACGAAAAATGTGTTTGCAATCAAATCAAACAACTTGGTAAGTGCAACCATGGAGCCATGGTGCAACTAATGGTGTAAGGTGATTGATTCCAGGTTAGGTCGCGCCGTCAGGTACTTCCAGCCACCTGCTGTCAAGCTTGTCATCCATGGACCTCCAGCTGTTGTCTATGGACCAGGATTTCGATTACTTCAGACTTCTGTGTTTAAAATTATCGTTACAAGTAATTTGGCTTTGTATTTGTGTATGTGTGTGTGCTCTGATAGAGAGATAGGATAGTTAGGTCCTTATTGACTTTTAAGTTCATTTACAAAATTTCCAATCTTCGCACGCCCACCGAGCATATCAATGATTGTCTGTGTTTTTAAAGCCTAAGCATATGGGAAATAGCTAACAACACTTAATAATATGCATAAATTTGCCTTTTTCTTCCACTCCACCACAGTCACAAATAATATTACCCTTCAGTTTTTCCTATATCAGGCTCTTTTTACATCTTCTCATGTTTATTTCAGGAGAATATTCTTTTCAAGTGCATTCCACGTACGAATCTAAAATTTCCAAGAAGGGCGAACACGCAAGAATATTTTGACTTTTTTTTCTTCCTAAATGGAGCTACTTATCTGAGTTTATTTTGAATGAAAATCTATGCAAGACAATAGAAATAGACCTGTATGTATGCCTACATGTAGAATTTGTTTCCCTTAGTGGAGACAGTCCGAATTGCCAAGGACATCTAGACAGCCAATTTCACACAACAACGCACAAACTACCTTTCTCTGACCTGAGCAAGGACACACATGCAATCCAATCACCTAGGTCACTCATTGCTTTTTGCACGAGTGCATTTTTAGTTGAGAGCTCTGTTACCACTATAGCTTTGGGTATTGTCTTCATTACTAATAACTTGCAAGTTTTAGCAAGGAACTACACATGGTATAACTTGTTTTCTGTTTTTAATGCACACATGAAGGATGTATAAACCTTTATAGATATTCACTGAATTACAGATAAATTCAACATGGTTCTTTTCTGTTACTTCATTGTGATTTTTTTTTCAGAGGCAAAGATAATATTTTGTTTTCATGAAATCCTTAATTGTTTGGGGTTTTCTATGTCATGGTCTTATATTTTGTTTTTCAACTGCTCTCATGGATATGCATAAATCACATACATTATCTTCATTTCTCAGACAATCCTGGACAAAAGTGTTGACCATTTCCCCCCTTCTATCCCGTTTCCATGTTGGGACATGACTTGAACCTGCAACTTTTTGACTTTCAAAATCATCTTCCAACATTGCAATGGGGTGGAAAGGGTGAAGAAAAGGGTCAAATAGTTTTGTCCAGAATTGTATGTTATGGACACGTGAATTTTCAATTTAGATTTGAACAAAGTGGTAAAAGCCTTCAAAAATCGCATTACGGACATTTTTGGTTATACAAAGAACGTATTCCACTTTTGACCAGTCTTCAACTATTGTAGTAAGATCATCAAAATGGTCCTCGTCAATTTTAGGTGGTATATCACCTTTACGACATTTACATAGGCATATAAATTCAAATGTGGATTATCATGTCTATATTTGAATCTGTAGAGTCAAACAATTTCACAAGCTGACAAGGCAATAAGTCAAAGCAGGAGGTTACTAACCAAGTCAAGAACTATTGGAAAGCAGTAAATTCAAGTTGTATTATAACAATTCCCCACTGATCTGCTGATAACCGTTATAGATTATAAACGGAAGTTTTTGGTAAATAAATTAAGATTCCATACAATTGAAAGATCACAAAATGATCAATAATCACATAAAAGAACGTTTGAATGCATTGAACTCAAGTATTATTTTACAACGCCAAATCTCCACATTATAACCGTTATAAATAATCAATGAAGTTTTGAATAAATAAATACAAATTATATATTCTTTGAAACAAAATGTCACACAAAAAAGATTAAATAAACAGATAAAGGTTGACACAAGCAATAAATATCTAAAATATGACATAAAATAAAGCGTCCCTGTTAAGATTAAACTTAAACAATCATTCAAAAAATAATTATATACGTTTAAATATTTGTGTTTGCACTTCAAACAGGGACAGAGTAAACTCCATTACATATATCTTTGCTCAATGTGCCCAAAACGCAATAAATCTGCATGTAAGCCAAAGGTTAGGTTGCAATAAAAGAAGCCTTGCCTTTAAACATCTGAACACGACGCTCTATGGCCAGATGGCTTACAATGCACGTGTTAGAAGTATACTGTTGTTAAAGTGCACACGCATCATCATAGTTTCGTCATCTTCATCGTAGCAGCAATCAATATATTCGCAGGCTGTGCCTGATATCTTCAGAGAATGATAAGATAATGTTCCATTTTTATGATTCCATTTGCCAAAAGTTTGTCTCTTTTATCACGTTTACCAAGACACAAGCGTACGGGACAGGAGGGACGGTGGAGGAGGGGGGAAGGGGCTGTCGCATTTGGGAAGCATGGGCCTATACGCAACTTTTTTAAATAGTTCAAAAATCATGTTGGACAAATGTGTCCGTGTTATTTTCATCGACAAGTTTTACTTCATAATATATGCATGGCGGGAGTAAATTGTTTTAAAATTTCGTTGCTGACAGTATTGACCATTTCAGTAATACATGTGAATTATCTGATATGGGAAGTAACGCACCAGCACCACGAAACTTCACTTTTTGCATGCATGTACAAACATGCAGTGGCGTGGGTAATATGGAGTGGGAAAGGGGGCAGCGTGGTAATTGCCCCCGGAAATTCCGAAAACCTTGGAATATATGCACAACATAATTGTAGGTAATGTTTATCTCGCTGACATGGCTATGGCGACAGTCCCCTTCCCTCCCTTCCCCTGCCCACAACCCCAGTCGGCTGGATACCCATTTTAGTCGGGCAGATAATCATGTCCGACTCTGTTATATATCTGGGTCATGATGATGACAATATGATACTTGCAGGCACCGATCTTACATAGTCAGGCAGAGATGTAAAATTTACTTTTTAAATCAGTGATTTATTAGAATCATGCCAGACTCGGCTAGATTTCCCGATAGTTAAAGAAAATTGTATCGAAAATTGAAAACTGCGCGGAAATGGAAGAAAATGTTCCGGAAAATTGGTCAAAAAGTTCGCAAAAACTTCCCTAAAATCGAAAAACCTGCCCAAAGGAAACGTTAAAAAAAACCTTCCCTGAAATGAAGAAAATCGTCCGGAATGTTTTCCGATAGCTAACCCCCACCCCCTCCCCCCTCCTCCCTACAAAGTCAAAAACCCTACTCAAATATATTTGTTTATTCACAGATTCATTGCAAATAGACTTCCAAGTCAGGCAAAAGTCACTCCCCATTTCCCCCTGAGTAAGATGGTCCCGTATGGCCATGGTCTGATACATTAATAATGTGCACCCTGACATTAATTACCACAATCTCAAATCTTTGCTTTTCTCTTAAAAGAATATTCCCATGTATTTTTGTTTTCTCATATATGATAGAGAAAATGATAGAAAAAAAGTGGTGACAAGACTATGTTAATATCTTATCCCGCTTAAAAGTAATAACAATTCAAAAAGTAGACAATTATTGTTAAAAATATGCCTTGTACAGTATTACTGGTATATGACCTTTAGCTTGATGATGTCACAGAGGCACATTCCAGCACAATTCTTGTGTATTTCTTTATATATCTAATCACATTTTGTACGTTCTCAAACTAACTTTTTTGGGGTTAATTATAGAGAATATATAATTGACAAGAAAACATTTTCTTATTTTTTCAGGTACATCACAATTTCAATAAGAAAAAAGATCCAAGTTATTTTTAAGGAAAATCAATGCAAAGACTCTGAAAATGAAATTACCAATATGCTATCACAGATGTTGCCGATGTACCACGTTTTTTCCAAAATAAAATATCTTTAAAATCTCATAACTTCTAAACAGAATGAGATATTAAGATAGTTATTTCACCTTTGTTTCTAAAAATGTTCTCTATCATATATGAAAAACTGAAAATCCATGGGGATATTTCTTTAAATGCAGTAAACGTTACGCAACGTTTTTTATGAAGACACGCGCCAGTAAATGCACAGCTGTTGGTTTCCTACACTACATTTAAACACATGATGGGAGTGAACGTAATCTTTCAATCATGCACCATGCGCCTTGAATATAATTTTGCTTTTGAAAATAGATCTACAATAATGTTTTTGTAAATGTATAATAGACATGCACAATAGACAGGTCTTTAAAGTTTATCTCACAGCCCAGTTCCCGGTCTCAAAATGTTCGATTACGTGGTTGGACTATACTGATCGGGAATGTTATCTATGAAAAGTGACTAATGACTAATGAAAGCAACGCAGCATTGTTAATGGTGGCGCTCTTTCTGTATCTACACGAAAAGTTTGGTGCGTGATCGTATACGGCTTGAAGATATGTTTTCGACGACCGTATAATCAATACGGATTGTTATGTCATTTCTTTCCAGCCAGATATGAAAAAGGTTGTGGCATGCAGTCGTGTACTTCATCGTCTCTGTACAATCTACAACTGAAGTTTTGTAAAATCTGTCGCAATTCATACCACCCTTCCTCGAGATGAAACACACGCGAAATACAAGGGATCCATGTACTTTT
>JAIGNY010001348.1:760000-968412 GCA_020152595.1 Chiridota heheva | reverse complement strand
ACATTCGTATCCCGTTTGGTCAAACGAATTACCGACTGGGTTCTCGCCATGCATCGTTAACTCCTGTTTTGGCGGTAAATATGTCATTTGCAATTTGAATTTCTCTCACGAATTATATTCTATAACCAGATAACGCTGGAAAAACTTCGCTTCGCCCTGCAATTTCTACATTACCAAAATAATAAGTTCTAAAATCTGAGCAGGTCAATCGTTTTAAAATAGCACATTTGGTTTTCAAGTTGTGGCTGTTTGATAAGGTTTTCATTTATCCTAAGTTTGTAACGTACAACCGTACAACAGGGCAGACAACTTAGTCTTTTAATTTCTTTCCTAAATCTCTTGCTCTGAAAGTGACAGAATGATGGAAAGTTAATTCCTGCCAGAATTTAAATAGTTGAGAGGGGGTATTGTAAAGACTTAAAAAGTTTTGGTCCGATTTGATGTGCTCCTTTAAAGAATTACGATAAAAAAACAAAAACAAAAAATTTACATAAGAAAATACTCTACCACAGAATAGCATAACATTGCATGTGTGCCTGAAAATTCAAAGGCTGTAAAATTATCAATTTCTAAACGATATGGGATCAAATTTGTTGCTACTCATGGTTTTCAATCTTTTTTGTAACGATAATTTGGCTAATGTTGTCTGTTACATGTCCATATACTGTAGACAGCGGGATGATAATGCTCAGCTCTTCATGCATAATTGCAAACTCGTTTTTCTATTTCCCCATCAAGCACTCATTCATGGTCACTCAAACGTTGTCATTTTCTAAGATCATCGATCTGTATAGCTAAGCATGTATGGGTGTGTGTGAGTGTGTTTGAGGTGGGTGGGGAGGGGTCTATTATACCAAAGTAAGTTGCTAACTTAAAGGTAAGATTGAATGAATCTATGACATGTATTTTTCAATCACATTTGATGTCATCTTAGCCCACAATATTTTGAGATCTCATATGAACCGGGGGAAGGGGGAAGGAAGGGGAAGGGGAGGAAGGGGAAGGGGGAGGAGAAGGGGGAGGAAGGGGGGGGAAGGGGAGGAAGGGGGGGAAGGGGGGGGGAGGAAGGGGAGGGGAGGGGAGAGAATACTTGCCTTGTGGGACTCCCATTTTTTGAGCGCAGGTACCAGATTGAGACAATCTTTTCCTATTTGGACACAGATAACATCTGTTTTCAAGGAAATTTTGTATAAAGAAAGGCTTTAATTGTCCTTTCAGACATGCTGAGTGAAGGTCTTGGGTGATACCAAATTTTCAGGTGCACAGGCTTTTATACCAAGTCGAAGAAACCATTTTGTATGAGGTATCAGTATATCTTTCAACATAGCACTTCAAGCCTGGCAGCCACAGACGGGAGGGGAGGGGCACTCATCTAAATTTGTATTGATCCTGACATTAGTAGTGTTGGGCGTTCGCATGTCAAGAGAGGCTGCGAAATCTCTCCAAGTTTTCTTTTTGTTCTCTGTAATGATTCTTTCTTGCAATGATGCGGAAAGTGGGTTAGATTTTCAATTGTAGGCAGGTAGGGCAGTAGGGTGAACTTTCAATTGTTTTTCCTAAAGGGGTGGGGGAGCAGTACGGGGAAGGTGTTTTCATGGAGGCATATAATTTTAGGATTTTTTTTATTGAATAAGTTGTTAAAGCTCTTCATAGTTGTTAAGTCTGATGTATGATATCCGTTTACTGTATGATATCCGTTTACTGTACGATATCCATTTACTGTACGATATCCGTTTACTGTACGATATCCGTTAACTGTACGATATCCGTTTACTGTACGATATCCGTTTACTGTACGATATCCGTTTACTGTACGATATCCGTTTACTGTACGATATCTGTACACTGTGCGGTATCCGAATACTGTACGATATCTGTATACTGTACGATATCCGAATACTGTATATCCGTTTACTGTACGATATATGTTAACTGTACGCTATCCAGTTACTGTGCGATATCCGTATACTGTACGATATCCGTTTACTGTACGATATCCGACCACTGTATGATATCCGGACACTGTATGATATCTGAGTATGGTATGATATCCGGATACTGTATGATATCCGTAAACTGTATGATATCCGTAACTGTATATATCCGTTTTCTGTATGATATCCGTGTACTGTACGATATTCGTATACTGTACGATATCCGTATACTGTACGATATCCGTGCACTGTACGATATCCGTCCACTGTTTTATATCCGTTTACTGTATGATATCCGTTTCTATGATTGCGTTGATATAAAAAAAATATATAAAAAAAACTTGTAATTTTGATCAATGAGGTTATTCACAAAGAGAAGAGTCTTGGTTTTGTTTTGTGTCTGTGTAAGAGTGTGAAAGGTATTTAATTGTTTTTATTTCTAACACTCTATAATAAATGGTGTCGAATCAGGGGCATGCTGGGCAAAATGAATCTACTGATCCAGGGGACAGACCGGCCTCCAGAAGCTAAGTTGAAATAGGCCTCCATTCACAAGCCTTACATGAATTCTGTTTGAATTATTACATACAGTATGTCAGCCAACAACAACTAATACATCCTAACAGTGGAAGCGAAGCATATTTTGATGTGGGGGCACAGGGCATACAGCTGTTAGTGTTGGGAATTTGCCAATGCAGGTAGGACTACCGGCCTCGGGTCACTTTTACCTCCGGCCCACCGATTGCGGATCTGTTGATCGCCGGGCCAGCATGCCACTGTGTCGAATCCTCCCAAGGCTTGGTTTCTTTTCCTGTTTGAATCTCCTCTGTGTGTCGCTTAGACGGTTGTGGGTACCTTGTGTGCAGTGTTACATAATGTGGTCTTTGAGGTTGTTTGTTTGTATATATATATATATAAATATATAAATATATATATATATATATATATATATATATATATATATATATATATATATATATATATATATATATATATATATATATATATATATATATATATATATATATATATATATATATATATATATATATATATATATATATATATATATATATATATATATATATATATATATATATATATATATATATATATATATATATATATATATATATATATATATATATATATATATATATATATATATATATATATATATATATATATATATATATATATATATATATATATATATATATATAAATATATATATATATAAAGCATGGAGAAGGGTAGGAAAAGTTATTAGTAAAGGCACTGAATTAACTTTGCATCATAACATCGAGGTATGCTCATAGATCATTTCACCTTTCCCCAGCAGCAAAGACAAACAATGCCAGCATTGATTATGGTTACTATACTTATATTACAAAGGATTGCTATTATATTCAGATGTGTGTCACTAAAAATACCTTGTAACACCAGTGGGAGTAGTTGTTATCTTGAAGGAGCCTTGGAGAGGTGAAACTGTATACAGTTTTGTGGTTTGGGAAACAAAGAAATATATAACTTTTTCTTTGACCAGCCCTGCTCAATTGGAGGGCAGGTTGAGATGTTCCTGGTTTCAAGCAGAGTCATTTCTAATGATAAATTAGATATAGACATAGTAGGCAAGTATGGCGTGGGAAGGAGATTTTTGCAGAAGAGCTACGTAATGGAGTTTGTATGAGCGAAGCTGTGGGGTGGGTGAAAAATCTGCAGTCATTGATGATGTGTTTGACAGTTGGGGTCTGCAATAGTTATTGCAGAGAGATGGGGAAGGGGGGGGTCAGGAAGCGGGTAAAAATGAGTAAAGTGTGTCATGGTTGTTACAGGAGAGGATGTGGGTAGTGGGAATGGAAGGCTGGATGTTGTGGAGTTTGTCTACTGTGTGGGTGTCCCAATTTGATTGCCGTGATGAAACAATAAACGGTTTGATGTCGGCATGTACCTACAGTACATTCACAGAAACATTAACAATAATACATTAATATTCCCACACTGCATTTTCATTAATTTTTTTCTTTTATATATTGGGTAAAAATCTATTTGACATCAATTTTGACTTGTATCTTATCCTTGAAATACACCTTCTTCTAATGTGTTGGGATGCATTTTTTGCCCTCAAAATGTCAATTTTTTAAGGGCTTCACCCCTGGACCCCTACCGCGGACTCCACGTCAAATTGACATCTTTGGTGACACATAATAAGTTACAATTAGAATTCACCAAAGAGACTAACACCATTGAGTTTTGTCCTCATAATCTATGTGAAGTTTGAGCAGTTTTGTCCTAATTACGTAAGTTATGATTGATTAGTTTTGAGTAGCTTCCGTCCTCATTATCAAGCTGAGTAGCATTGTCCTCAATATTTAGTTGACGTGTCGGTAGTTTGTCATTACCTTTTGAGTAGTTTTGTCCTCATTACCTATGTGACATTTGAGTAGTTTTGTCCTCATTACCTATGTGACGTTGCAGTAGATTTGTCCTCATTACCTATGTGATGTTTCAGTAGTTTTCTACGGCTTTACCTATGTGACGTTTCAGTATTCCTCATTACCTATGTGACGTTTCAGTAGTTTTGTCATCATTACCTATGTGACGTTCCAGTAGTTTTGTCATCATTACTTATGTGACGTTGCAGTAGTTTTGTCCTCATTACCTATGTGACGTTTCAGTAGTTTTGTCATCATTACCTATGTGACGTTTCTGTAGTTTTGTCATAATTATCTATGTGACGTTGCAGTAGTTTTTCCTCATTACCTATGTGACGTTTCAGTAGTTTTGTCATAATTACCTATGTGACGTTGCAGTAGTTTTGTCATCATTACCTATGTGACTTTGCAGTAGTTTTGTCTTTATTACCTATGTGACTTTTCAGTAGTTTTGTCATCATTACCACCTATGTGACCTTGCAGTAGTTTTGTCCTCATTACCTATGTGACGTTGCAGTAGTTTTGTCCCCATTACTTATGTGACGTTTGAGTAGTTTGTCCTCATTACATATGTGGCGTTGCAGTAGTTTTGTCCCCATGAATTATGTGATGTTTGAGTAGTTTTGTCCTCATTACCTGTGTGATGTTGCAGTAGTTTTGTCCTCATTACCTATGTGACGTTTCAGTAGTTTTGTCATCATTACCTATGTGACGTTGCAGTAGTTTTGTCATCATTACCTATGTGACGTTTGAGTAGTTTTGTCCCCATTACTTATGTGACGTTTGAGTAGTTTTGTCCTCATACCTTATGTGATGTTTGAGTAGTTTGTCCTCATTACATATGTGACTTTTGCAAAGTCACAAGAATTTTGAAATAACACAGGTCTAATTTTTGATACTCGTGTGGTGCCAAAAAAATTGCCATGGGCAACCCTATATACATTCAGGACAATCACATATTCATATATCCCTGCCTGGTGGGCAAGTTGATTTGTCAATTCCTGGCTCAATGCTTATGTTATTGTTATACGTGTGAGCAGAGATCGCATCAACGACAAATTTGTCGTATATTACGCCATGACTAAAATTTCTTACAACACAGGTTGTACCTGCGTCGTAAGATTTAGATATAGCACATGGAATTTTACGCAAGAGGTTTTCATTAACATAAATGAAAATCATGAACATCTTCCTCTCTGATGCGATTCAAAGTTTTATTTCACACAAAAACAGTGTACATGAAAGTTTTGATGTTGTTTTGAATCCTGGCTGTCAACTGTCAACGATATTATTAGCTAGGATTCTACTTTCCTCCTGTATTGTGTTGATCATGTATCTGTGTAGTGATCACAATCTGCAAGTCAAGTTACTATACTGTAAAGAAGTACTGTAGGCGTGTTCGAGATCTGAATAGTATATTATCGTTTACAATTGGTCAAAGTTAACTAAAACCTCATGAAAGTTTGTATACGATAAACAAAAGTATTTTCTAGTTTATTTGGGATTGTTAACCCAAATTTCAAATTCAAATTTCAAATTCAACATTATACAAGGATTGGGTATGAACTTTTTCTTAATGATTTTTATGATAGTAGCAGTCTGATTTGTTAATGTTTTTGGTATTCTAAGCGCAATTTTCATTCACTTTAGCAAGGCAGGCCTACACAAGTGTGTGTGTTAACAATTACTTGCATGCTTTGCTAGCGTGCAGTGCCCTGTACATTACACAATGCCCTGTACATTATACAGTGACCTGTACATACAATGGCAAATTTACAAAATACACCGAACTCGTAACCAAATGCGCCAGGCAAAAAATTATAACGCAGCCTCTGCGTGTGAGTTAGTAAAACACTTAAGATGACAATGAGTTCATAATTACCCTGTCTTACTCTACAAACACAAGCGATCATGTTCCTGCAAACTCCTGCTTCCCAGTATCACCTGATTCGCTAACAGTTTCACCTGATTTGCTTATAGTATCACCTGATTCATTATCAGTTTCAACTGATTCTTCATCAATAACACCTGATTCTTCATCAGTACCACTTGATTCTTCACCAGTACCACATGATTCTTCACAGGTACCACATGATTCTTCACCAGTAAGACCTGATTCTTCACCAGAACCACCCGATTCTTCACCAGTACCACCCGATTCTTCACCAGTACCACCTGATTCTTCACCAGTACCACCTGATTCTCTACCAGTACCACCTGATTCTTCACCAGTACCACCTAATTCTTCATCACTACCACTTGATTCTTCACCAGTAATATCTGATTCTTCACCAGTTTCATCCAAGTCTTCAGCAGTAACACATGACTCTTCAGCAATATTAACTGTGTCTTCACTAGTACCAGCTGAATCTTCACCAGTACTACCAGATTATTCACCAGTACCACCTGATTCTTCACCAGTACCACATGATTCTTTACCAGTACCACCTGATTCTTCACCAGTACCACCTGATTCTTCACCAGTACCACCTGATTCTTCACCACTACCACTTGATTTGTCACCAGTAATATCTGATTCTTCACCAGTTTTACCCGAGTCTTTAGCAGTAACACATGACTCTTCAGCAATATTAATTGCGTCTTTGTTAGTACCAGCTGGATCTTCATCAGTACTACCGAATTCTTCACCAGTACCACCTGATTCTTCACCAGTACCACCTGATTCTTCACCAGTACCACATGATTCTTCACCAGTAAGACCTGATTCTTCACCAGTACCACCTGATTCTTCACCAGTACCACCTGATTCTTCACCAGTACCACCTGATTCTTCACCAGTACCACCTGATTCTTCACCAGTACCACCTGATTCTTCACCACTACCACCTGATTTTTCACCAGTAATATCTGATTCTTCACCAGTTTCACCACAGTCTTCAGCAGTAACACATGACTCTTCAGCAATATTAAATGCGTCTTTGCTAGTACCAGCTGGATCTTCACCAGTACTACCGGATTCCTCACCAGTACCACCTGATTCTTTACCAGTACCACCTGATTCTTCACCAGTACCACCTGATTCTTCACCAGTACCACCTGATTCTCCACCACTACCACTCGATTTTTCACCAGTAATATCTGATTCTTCACCAGTTTCACCAGAGGCTCCAGCAGTAACACATGACTCTTCAGCAATATTAACTGCGTCTTTGCTAGTACCAGCTGGATCTTCCCCACCAGTACTACCAGATTCTTCACCAGTACCACCTAATTCTTCACCAGTACCACCTGATTTTCACCAGTACCATCTGATTCTTCACCAGTACCACCTGATTCTTCACCAGTACCACCTGATTCTTTACCACTACCACTTGATTCTTCGCCAGTAATATCTGATTCTTCACTAGTTTCACCAGTCTTCAGCAGTAACACCTGGCTCTTCAGCAATATTAACTGCTTTGTTATCAATGTCACCTGATTCTTCATCAGTACCACCTGAATCTTCACCAGTACTACCTGATTCTACACCAGTACCAACTGATTCTTCACCAGTAACACCTGATTCTTCACCACTACCACTTGATTTTTCACCAGTAATATCTGATTCTTCACCAGTTTCACCCGAGTCTTCAGCAGTAACACATGACTCTTCAGCAATATTAATTGCGTCTTTGTTAGTACCAGCTGGATCTTCACCAGTACTACCGGATTCTTCACCAGTACCACCTGATTCTTCACCAGTACCACCTGATTCTTCACCACAACCAACTGATTCTTTACCAGTACCACCTGATTCTTCACCAGTACCACCTGAGTACCACCTGATTCTTCACCAGTACCATATCTTCACCAGTACCACTTGATTCTTCACCAGTAATATCTGATTCTTCACCAGCTTTACCTGAGTCTTCAGCAGTATCACCTGACTCTTTAGCAATATAACTTGATTTGTTATCAGTGTTACCTGATTCTTCACCAGCAACACCTGATTCTTCGCCTGTACCACTTCTTTCTCAATCAGTACCACCTGATTCTTCACCACCACATGATTATTCAACAGTACCACCCGATTCTTCTTCAGCAACACATGACACTGCAAGTATCATCTGATTTTGCAAGTTGTCACCTGATTTTAAGTGTTGTTCTCTAGGTGTCACCATGCATCGGTTGTGCTTGCTTGGTGAAGGAAATTACATTTTTCCCCCAGCTTGCATCCTTTTGGTCCAAAGAAATGTTTACAGATATTCTTATTTGGCCGGGAACCTGCAGACGAAAGATAAGAACAGGATAATCAACCATGCCTCCATGTACACAGAAATCCCACCTCTCTAAGGTAGCGTATAGACCATTTCAAGTGTAAATCAGCAATTTCTGGAAAACTGTATTCAAATAATGTTAAATCGCCTAAATTCAAGTGTCCATAATGAGCCAATTGTACACTGGAGAATCTTGTCAACCAATATACTGGGGATTCTGGACCATCTTCAAAATTCACACAGGGTATGACCTAACATATCCAGGATAAGTGTGCCAGCTTAAAAGTGAATACTGTGCCACTGAACAAACCTGTCGGTATACAGGAATATACACAAACCTTTTCAGATTTAGCACAATACAACTCACCTGCCTTCTTTCTTCCTCTTCCTCTACCAGGCAACCTGGGTGAGGGGCTACATGGACCCATGCCTTCACCATAATTGTGACCGCTCTTCTCCAGTTCTGGCAATAGTGATGGCAAGCCGTGTTGGTACCTCCCTCCTCCACTGTCAGGGAACCTGAGTGGGGGGCCAAGTGGGCCCATGCCTCCTCCATAATAGTAGCCGCTATTCTCCAGTTCTGGCAATAGTGATGGCAAGCCGTGTTGGTACCTCCCTCCTCCACTGTCAGGAAAGCTGAGTGGGGGGCCAAGTGGGCCCATGCCTCCTCCATAATAGTAGCCGCTATTCTCAGGCTCTGGAAATAGTGGTGGAGGGCCTTGCTGGAGGTACCCTGGATCAGGAAAAACATCATCAGACATGATTCTAAAATATTCTGTTTAATTTACACTTGTTATTAAAGGGGAAAGATGATAGCCCATGCTCAATGTATAAAGTGGATCAAATCAGCTTCACCAGATTGTGTTTTGATAGCACAGATTGTGATACACCATGGTAATTGGTAAGCAGTATCTAGAACATGAGAACACATAAAAACATCTAAGGGCGTGATATATCTAAGGGCGTGATACATCTAAGGGCGTGATACATCTAAGGGCATGATATATCTAAGGGCGTGATACATCTAAGGATACATCTAAGGGCGTGATACATCTAAGGGCGTGATACATCTAAGGGCATCTAAGGGCGTGATACATCTAAGGGCGTGATATATCTAAGGGCGTGATACATCTAAGGGCGTGATACATCTAAGGGCGTGATACATCTAAGGGCGTGATACATCTAAGGGCGTGATACATCTAAGGGCGTGATACATCTAAGGGCGTGATACATCTAAGGGCATGATATATCAAAGCATGCACACCCCAAATGAGTATGTACTTTCATGTGAGGATCAATATTTATTTTCATGTTTTTGGATTTTTACCAATTTTATGCTTAATATTGTCCTGCAATTATTTTACTGTTGATATTGTATATTAAGAGTTTTTTCTATGTATTATCAATTTGATTGTAAAGCACCTCGATCCACGGGAGAGGCGCTATTTAGAGAGTGCAATAACAATCGTAAATAACATAAACTGTACTGAAAAATTGTCAACAAACTTTACCAGCGCAAACTTCCTTGTGTAACCTCAAATAAAACAAGTTTTGTCAAAAGATTTTACTTTTGGAAGCAACTCAAACATTCCCCAACTTCAAACTTTTTTCCCACCTTCCACTTTTTTCCCACCTTCCACTTTACTGCCATGTTCACAATAATCATGTGGGGTAATAACTTCAGGAGATATGGGGTCAAAGAGTTTACACAGAAAATTCATTCAAATAGAACAGATTTAGATGAGCTAAGAAAATATTTCTTCAGATTTGTTGAAATGCTATAGTATTACTTACGTGTTTAATTGCATTCGGGATATCATTCCACACTTTTGGATCAGTGTATCTTAAACTATGCTGAGAGAGTATAAGCCTAAATCTGGGAATTTGAAAATCAATAGGTCTTCTTGTTTCGTAGGATTGATAATGTTTAGTACGTATGATGGTGTCTGGCATATGAAACAAATTGTTATGGCTAAGGGTATACATGCAGGCCTCCCAGTGACCCTTTTTTTAAATAAAGGTTTTTTTTAAGGTTGGAAAAGTTGAAATAAAGGTTTTTAAAGGTTTTGGATCTAAATAAAAAGGTTTATAAAGGTTAACTCATGGAATAAATTTTCATACAAATGAGCATATTTTTGGGCAAAAGGCAGTTGGTGGCGCCAAAAGTCCATTACTTGCGTGAAGTTGGATATTTTATTTTGGTCCTGCTACTTTTTGAATGTGTGTTGAGAACAGATATGCTATTAAATGAATGTGTATTCTTACCAATGAAGCTAAAACCTTGGCACTCGAATCATTTACCATAAAGGTTTTTAAAGGTTTTAAAGGTTATTTTGAAAGGAATAAAGGTTCAATTTGTCAATAAAGGTTTTTAAAGGTCTTGAAGGTTTTTAAAGGTTTACTGGGAGCCCTGTGGTAACATGAAATCCCCATTTTAAAGTAACACGTCAAATCAGTTGGAAATTAGTCTGTTAACACATTTACAACTTAAGCATTATAATATAATAAAGTGTCCTGAATGTTTAAGGTAGCCAGTTATGTATATAGATTGTAAGAGACCCAGCTATATAGCTCTAAAAACACCACTGAAATTCTTTAAGGTAGCCAGTTAAGTATATAGATTGTAAGAGACCTAGCTATATAGCTCTTACCTGGTGGAAGTAGACTCGGCAATGGGTTTATGATATCTTTTAGTGTATTCGTTAGCTCAGCACTTATCAGATTGGGAAGGGGGCCTTCCGAGGCTTGATGATGGGGATTCTGAAATTATCAAAGTGGAAAGTTGTTTAAACGTAGAATAATAATAATAATATGTATACTTATATAGCGCCCAATCACAACAAACTTTCAATGCGCTTTACAATGCTAACTATAGTTACACTTAACATAATAACATAACAGGGTAAGTTCATTTGGTACACATTTGTTCCAATTGTCACCTTCCACATCCCTAATTGAACAAAAACTAAAGCTTGGCCTGAATCACATCTTGATGATATAATACTCTGCAGTGATGGGCCATATACCTATAAAACAATTTTTATATATTTTTCATCAATTTTCATAACATGAATATTTTTCACTTTACACATACGGTAAAAGTGTTTAAAATAGTTTGGAGTGAAACGTGGCAACGTGTAATGCTATGCCATCATCAACAACTTAAACATTAAACAGATTGGAAAAGATGTCATTTATGGTGAATGAGGATATTTGAAAGTGGCAACCCTTCTATGTATTTGTTCATATCTCTAAATGTATAAGTACAGAAGTACTTATCTCAAAAAGCACTTGTTCAAAAGGACTGATCACTAAATGTACTTGTAAAAATGTACTGATCTCTAAATGTACTTGTACACAAGTACTGATCTCTAAATGTACATAAGTACTGAGCTCTAAATGTACTTGTATAGAAGTACTGAGGTATAAATGTACTTATGCAAAAGTAATGATATCTAAATGTACTTGTACACAAATACTAATCTCTTATGTACTTGTACAAAAGTACTGATCTCTTAATGTACTTGGGCATAAGTACTGAGCTCTAAATGTTCCTTTACAGACAAACTGATTTCTAAATGTACTTATACAGAAGTAATCTCCTAATGTTTTTGTACATAAGTAATGCTCTCTAAATGTACTCATACACAAGCACTAAGCTCTAAATGTGCTTGTACATAAGAACTGAGTGATAAATGTACTTGTATGTAAGTACTGATCTCTAAATGTACTTGTACACAAGTACTAATCTCTAAATGTACATAAGTACTGAGCTCTAAATATACTTGTATAAAAGTACTGAGTTACAAATGTACTTATGCAAAATTAATGATCTCCAAATGTACTTGTGCAAAGTACACATCTCTAAATGTACTTGAACACAAGTAATTGGCCTTATAGCATCTCCTTACCATGACAGTGTTGATAGCTTCTTGTACATTCTTCCATGAGGGCACTGTACCACCCATAGGCAACTGGCTGACAATGTTTGCCAAATCAAGAGGTAAGTTAGCTGGTACCTGATTAGGGTCCCTTTGGTAGGGAGGGTTGGCTGTCTGACTGTCAGCCATTTGATCTACCTCTGCTATAGACTCCTGAAATAAATCAAATACAAAAATCCAGTCCAGTCTTGACTTTGATATTCCAGTAGGAAGTTTGTCAGGAACTTAATCCTTACACCAAACAGAACCATTCTTTTGCATTTTGAGAAACCATTTATCATTCCTAAAAAAAAAAAGTTGTCTTCACACATAATTTCTTGTTTGTTTGTTTGTTGATGAGGGCTTAACAGCAACACAACAATGCGGGTCAAATTGTGCCTGAGAGGTCAGATCATTCTAGAGGTAGGTACTGTAGGAAAGGAAACAGGGGGAGAATGAGAAAAATTCAAGAACAAAAATTAAGAAAGCTGTGATCGAGAGAGGAAGTGCATGGGTGCATAAAAATAAACTACAGAGAGGGGGTGGAAGAGGAGAATTAAATATGGTTATAGAGGGAAGCATGATGAAGGAAGGAGATAATTCTATCCGGAGGAATTTTCTGCAAGAACTCAGAAATTGAGTTGTGGGGAGCGAGGGAAGCTCTGGGAAGGTTGTACAGGGGGCAAGCAAGGAGAACGTAATGGACTGTGAGAGTGCAATGGCAATTGTTGCAGAGGGGTTGGGGGGAGCCAATAAGGAGGTGGGAGTAAGTGAGGTGGGTGTGACCTATTCTAAGATGGGTAATATGAACGTTGTCGATACGCAAAAGGTTGTTTATGGTGGGTTTAATCGGAATGGGGGGCGGGATGATGTGGAGTTTCTTATCAATTTGGGAGTTCCATGAGGTTTGCCAGCGGTCACGAACAAGGGAAGCGATAAGCGGTTTGATGTCAGAAATGGTTTTGAAAAAGGGGTAGGCGAAGGTTGAGGGCACGGTCAGGGTTCTGGGTGTTGGTGAGGACTCTAAAAGCATAGGAGAGAAAGTAGAAAGGGGGGTTCGTTGGCTTCAACATGAAGGCTGGTGATTGGGGAGGTCCTGTAGGCACCTAGACAAAGCCTGAGGGCTTCATTTTGGATGGAATTGATGTGGTTGAAGTATTAGTTGTGAGCGACACAGTAAACAATATTGCCGCAGTCAAGTTTGGCACGAATGGTGAGCCTGAAAATTTTGAGGGGAGCATGGTGGTTCGCACCCCAAGTGGTGTTGGAGAGGAGGTGGAGAGGTTGAGGGAGTTGTCGCATTTTAGTTTCAGGTTAGTGATGTGTTGCTTGTAGGGGAGCTTGGGGTCTAGAGTTAAACCCAGGAACTTTGAGTGTTCAACTTCAGGGATACAATTGCCATTGAGCAGGAGGTTCAGGTTGGGGGTGGAGATTGTTGAAATGACAGAAGTGCATGCAGACTGTCTTGTCTTTGGAGAATTCAAAACCGTTATTGTTGCACCAGACTTGCAGCTGGTTGAGGCTAAATTGTAGTCTATTTTTACAAGAGGAAAGCTAGGGGAAGAGTAGAAGATGGTGAAGTCGTCCATGTAGAGGGTACGTTTGATGTTGGGGCCAAGGTTGTCCACAATGTCATTAATGTTCAGGTTAAAGAGAGTGGGAGAGAGGATGCTGCCTTGAGGGACACCATCTTCTTGGGGGTTGGGGTTGGAGAGGGTGTGGGTTGGAGAGGGTGTGGCCAATACGAGCTTGGAACTGCCTGGGTGAGAGGAAGTTTTGAATAAAGACAGGGAGATGGCCTCTGAGACTGATGGTGTGAAGTTTGCAGAAAATGCTGTATTTCCAAGTAGTGTCGAAAGCTTTCTCGAGGTCAAAAAAAATGGCAATGAGGTGTTCCTTTTTTGCAAAGGTTTCCTGGATAGCGGTGTAGAGCGTAAATAACTGGTCTGGGGTATTGCGACATTTCCGGAAGCCGCTTTGGTGAGGGGATTGGCCTCAAGGAACCAGTTTAGTCTCTGATTAATTATCCTTTCCATAATTTTACAGAGACAGCAGGTGAGGCCGATGGGGCGGTAGCTGGAGTGGTCGGTACTGTCCTCTCGCGGCTTAAGGACAGGTGATACTGTCCTTTCCCGGTTTAAGGACAGGGGTGACAATAGCTGTTCTCTAGATAGGGGGAAAGAAGTGTGAGGACCAAGTGTGGTTAAGGATGGTGTGTGGGGTAGTGGTGGCCTTGTTGGGGGGATGTTTCAGGAACTGGTAGGGGATGTTATCTGGGCCCTTGGAGGTGCAGCCAGCGTCGTGGATGGCTAAGTTTAATTCAGAAAGAGTGAGAGGGATGTTGTAGCTCTCGGAGTTGTCAGAGGGAAAGGTGATACTCCGTGCTTCATCGCAAGCTTTTTTGGTTTTGAAAGCATTGGAGTAGTTGGCCGAGGACGAAATGTTGCTGAAAGAGGCGGCAAGGTGGTTAACAATGTCCTTTTTCGCGGTGAGAAGGTTACCATTCCAGGAGAGATGGGAGAAGGAGATGGGAGATTTGCCCACCCTGCCGTGGAAGCATTTAACCTCTCTCCAAATCATCTTAGTGGGGGTGTTAATGGTGAGAGAAGAGATGAAGTTGTTCCAAGTGTTGGTTTTACTGTCTTTGATAGTGCTTCTGGCCTTGGCACGGCTGATGCGAAAGGGGTTGAGGTTGTGGGTGGTTGGGTTAGTTTTGAAGTTCCCGAGGGCTCTTTTTCTGTTCTTGATGGCGGTTTTGCAGTCATCAGAAAACCAGGGGTTGGGGGGGATGATGGGTTGGGGGGGGGGTGGTAAGGGGATTTAGAGCTTTGGGGAATTGAGCAGGCGGCAATGTTGATAAGGATATTACTGAAGTTTGACATGGGATGCTCACCCTCGAGGAGATGGGGGGAGAGGTGTGAGTCACAGAGGGTTTCGGAAAGGGGCCAGTCAGCCTTCTCCAGGTTCCACTTGGGGGTTTGGTCAGTGAGGGCTTGAAGGTTGGAGTGTAAAGAAGAGGGTAATGGTCACTACCATAGAGATCAGCAGTGACTCTCCAGAGCTTGGGGGAGCAGATAGACAGGTCAATACAGGTAAGGGAGCCTGTGGCAGGGTGAAGGTAGGTCGGGGAGTTAGTGTTGAGCAAGGAGAGGCTGTGCTGTCGAAGAGTGTTTTCGATGAGCTTGCCTCTGGGGGTGGTGGTAATAGAGCCCCAGAGAGAGCTGTGGGCATTGAAGTCACCAAGAAGGATGAAGGGGGAGGGGAGCTGAGAGATGAGATTGTTAAGGCTGGTAGGCTGAATGTTGGCGTTGGGGGTAGGTAGATATTGCAAAGAATGAAAGTTTTGTGGAGGGAGATAGACATACAGATGGCATGAAGGTCGGTGCGCACATGAACAGGACTGTGTGAGATATCGTGTCTAATGAGAATGGAGATGCCCCCACAAGCCCTGTCGGCGTCCACTTGATGTTTGTGATAGTTCTTGAGGGAATAATGGTCATGGTTTTCAAGAAGGTTTCTTGTAGGCAGAAGACGACCGATTTGAAGGTGGTGGCCAGAAGGTCAATTTCTTCAGAATTGGCCTTAAGGCTCCTTATGTTTCATTGTATAATGTTGTGAATTGTTATTGTTTGTGTTGCATGCCATAAGGAGGCAAGGGGTTATCTTGAGGAAGATTTGTTGGGTCTGAGTTGGCTTATTTTTTCTTTGGATCTGTCCCTGTTTCTTTGGGAATGGTTGTTTTTGAAAGTTGGACGAGAAGTATGTTCGGTAATCGAACAATCCATGTTCTCTTCCATGTCATATGTGTGGGTTTGGATGGTGGGCTGTTTGTTGATTGGTTGTTTCTTGGTTTGTTGTTTGTTGATTGGATGATTGTTAGCCAGGTTGGCTTGAGTTTGATGTGTGTTGGCATTAGAGGTGTTGGGGTAGGGGATGGCAGGAGTCTTAGAGGAAGAAGGAAGGTTAGGGAGAGAAGTAGTGGTGCTGGACATGGTTTGGGTAATGGGTGTGGTTTGGTTGTTGGCAATGGTGATGGGCTTAGTTAGGACTGGGTAAGAAGAGCCAGGTGAGGTCTGTTTGGGTATGTGAGTCAGTTTTAGTTGTGTTAGAGGAGCAATATTGGTGTTAGAGGAGACTGCGCTCGAGTAGGATGGTTTAGCGTGGAGTGAAGCGAGAAATTGCTTCCTGGCCTCCGGGTAAGTGATGTTGGGATTAAGGGTTTTTAGTTTGGTAAATTGTTTTTTTTAAAGGCAAGGTGGGACAGTCTTTTGAGAAGAAGGAATGGTTAGCTGGATGAGTACCACCACAATTGGTGCAGTGTGGGGTGCTGTTGCAGGAGGTGCTGTCATGGTCCAGGGCTCCACAGTTGCCACAGCGTGCTTAGCAGCGGCAGGAGTTTTTACCATAGCCATACCTCTGACACTTATAACAACAGAGGGGGTTCGGAATATAAGGGGTGACTGGGTTGCTCAGGTAGCCAGCAGTGATGTGGGAGGGGAGATGGTTTTGGAAGATGGTTTTGGTAGGTGTTTCGGCAGTGTCTCTCTTGAAGACGAGATGACGGGCTTCAGTTACGTGTTGATTTGCAAGTTCCTCTTTGAGGTCTTCATTGGTCAGGTAGGCTAGGCCTATGTTTATGACCACACCTTTGCTGGAGTTTAGGGAACAGTGGGGGGTAACTGTAACGTCAATACCAGTATTGGCTAGGATTTTGGTGGTGAGGAGAGTTGTGGCTTGAGTGTCTCTGATGCAGTGCACCAGGAGATCGCCGGATCTGAGGGTGGAGACCATATACAAATGCAAAATAGATGGACAGAAATAGAAGTGGAGGTCTTGAAGGACACCTGATAAAGCCAACTGACTGGTCACTTTTACATGAAAATAAAAACTTTGAACAAGAAGTTATATGAGTAATAACAAGATACTGTACATTGCAACACTAAAATTGTTTTAAATACAAGAATATATTCATGAATATAGTACAAGCATTATCACAAACCAATTACATTAAATGACATCTCCCAACCCACCACACTCTCTCCATACCACACACCCCTCTCCTCCACATCACATTCCCTCTCCCCCACACCCACTCATACCACACACCCCTACCCTCCACAACCCCTCCATACCACACACCCCTATGCTCCACACCACCTCCATACCACACACCCCTACCCTCCATACCACACACCCCTACCCTCCATACCACACACCCCTACCCTCCACAACCCCTCCATACCACACAACCCTCCACCACACCCCTACCCTCCATACATCACCCCTACCCTCCACAGCACACACCCCTACCCTCCACAACCCCTCTATACCACACACCCCTATCCTCCACACCACCTCCATACCACACACCCCTACCCTCCACAACCCTCCAGACCACACATCCCTACCCTCCACAACCCCTCCATACCACACACCCCTATCCTCCACAGCCCCTCCATACCAAACACCCCTACCCTCCATACCACACACCCCTACCCTCCATACCACACACCCCTACTTTCCACAACCCCTCCATACCACATACCCCTACCCTCCACAGCCCCTCCATACCACACACCTACCCTCCACAAACCCTCCATACCACACACCCCTATGCTCCACACCACCTCCATACCACACACCCCTACCCTCCATACCACACACCCCTACCCTCCACAGCCCTTCCATACCACACACCCCTACCCTCCACACCACCTTACATGTACATTAAAGGAAAGAGACACTGCAATGGCTAATATTTGGAGGCAAGAAAATCCAATAGTATATTTTTGAAGGAGGAAATACTACCTTTCTTTAAAGCAAGGTCTTAAGTTATCCCAAACAGGTTTGTACAAAAAGTAATAGGATGTGACCTTCTAGCCCCATGAAGAGAAGTATGTGAGCCAATCTAAAATGATCAAAGTAAGTGATCATGTGAGACCCAATCTAAAAGGATCAAAGTGAGTGTATGAGAGCAAATATAAAGGACCAAAGTAAAGTCCACCTTGATGGAAGATGGACTTGCTTGACCACTAAACTAATCCTTTTAGTTTTATGGAAGCTGATTCCATCTTTCAACATCAATCACTTTGATTCTTTTCAATTGGCTCTCATATGGTCACTTACTTTGATCTTTTAAGTTTCACCAGTTTGTTTCTTTTGAAATCCACCTTGATATAAGAGGGACCAGCTTGATCACTAAGCTAATTCTTTCAATTTCACAGAATCTGAATCCATTTTTCAACATGGCTTGTACATCGCTTCTTTTAGATAAGATCTCATACTCTCACTTACTTTGATCTTTTAATATCACACCAGTTTGTTTCTTTACAAGTCCACCTTGATATAAGATCACCTTCCTTGACCACTAAAGTAATCCTTTAGGTTTGATGAAATCATCCTTTTAGATTGGTTCTCATATGCTCCCTTACTTTGATCCTTTAAGATTGGCTTGATATGCTCACTTACTTTGATTCATTTCTTTTGGCTTCATACTTGATCCTTTTAGATTAGCTCTAATATACTCACTTACATTTGATTTATTTGAGATTGATTTCATGAGATGGACTTGCTTGACCACTAAACTAATCTTTTCAGTTTTCAATCAACATCACCTATACATCGCATACTTTGATTGGCTCTCATATGATCACTTTATACTTTGATCTTTTAAGTTTCACCACTTGTTTCTTTTAAAATTCACCTTGAAATAAGATGGAATTGCTTGACCACTAACCTAATTCTTTCAATTTGATAAAATCTGATTCCGTCTTTCAACATGGCTTGTACATCACTCACTTTGATTCTTTTTGATTGGCTCTCGAATGCTCACTTACTTCGATCATTTTAGATTACCTCTCATACTCTTACTTACTTTGATCTTTCACTTTTAAGGTTCACCTTGATATAAAATGGAATTGCTTGACCACTAACCTATTTCTTTCAATTTTATAGAATGTGATACCATCTTTCAACATGGCATGAACATCGCTACTTTTTGATTGGCTCTTATATGCTCACTTACTTCAATCTTTTTAGATTAGCTCTCATACTCTCACTTACTTTGAATGTTTTTGTATTACACCAGTTTGTTTCTTTTGAAGTCCACCTTGATATAAGATGAACTTCCTTGACCACTTAACTAATCCTTTCAGTTTGATGGAATCATCCTTTTAGATTGGTTCTCATATGCTCACTTACTTTTATCCTTTCAGATTGGCTTGATATGCTCACTTACTTTGATTTTTTTAGATTGCTTCTCATAAGATGAATGCTCCTTCTCAGAACTTTTGCTAAAATTAGATCTTTGACTTTCTGGACTTTTTCTTTTCCTGACAAGATAAAGAAGTTACAATGTACGAACATGAGAAAGTGCAAAACTGCAGTACATCTTTTGGCAAAAACTGACAAGATAGAGCTACAAAAAGTAAGAGAGCAACAAAATAAATGTATCAAAATTAAGAGATGTTATGTTTGAAGACAATCTGCACCAACCCCCACCATTAGAATGTCTCTGATTGGTTGGTTTGTAAACCCTTACTCTACCAGAAGTTTGAAAAATGCAAGCCCAATGCTGGTAACTTTAGTTTTATATGCATTTATGACAACTTTCCTTCATTACAAGGTTTGTATGGAAGCTCAGATATTATGATCTTTTGAGTAATGAAAGCCAAATCAGGAAAAATTTAACAAAAATATTCAAGTGCAGCAATTTTTGGCTAAATTTGGTCGATCTTTGCACAAGTATAATTTTTTGAAACAATATTGAAAACAGAGATTTGTTTGTTTGTTTGATGAGGGCTTAACGGCACCACAGCAATGAGGGTCAAATTGTGCCTGATAGGTCAGATCATTCTAGAGGTAGGTACTGTAGAAAACGAAACAGGGGGAGAATGAGAGAAATTCAAGAGCAAAAGTCAGAAAGCTGTGATCGGGGGGAGGTGCATGGTTGAAACAAAAACAAAGTAGAGAGAGTGGGTGGAAGAGGAGAATTAAATATGGTTGTAGAGGGAAGCATGATGAAGAAAGGAGATAATTTTATCCGGAGGATTTTTCTGGAAGAACTCAGCAATTGAGTTGTGGGGAGCGAGGGAAGCTCTGGGAAGGTTGTACGGGGGGCAAGCAAGGAGAACGTGATGGATTGTGAGGGTGCAATGGCAATTGTTGCAGAGGGGTTGGGGGGAGCCAATAAGGAGGTGGGAGTAAGTGAGGTGGGTGTGACCAATTCTAAGATGGGTAATATGAACGTTGTCGATACGAGAGAGGTTGTTGATGGTGGATTTGATCGGAATTGTGGGCTGGATGACATGGAGTTTGTTATTAATTTGGGAGTTCCATGAGGTTTGCCAGCGGTCACGAACGGAGGAGCAATAAGCGGTTTGATGTCAGAGAGGGTTTTGGGAAAAGGGGTAGGGAGGAGGTTGAGGGCAAGCTTAGTGGCTGCATCAGCCCTGTCATTGCCAGGGATGCCAACATGGCTGGGTATCCAAAAGAAAAGAACACTTTTCCTACAGCAGAGGATGGGCGAAAGGAGTTTCCGGAGGAGGAGGTGGAATGTGAAGTTATCCCATTTAAGCTTGAGTAAAGAAGTAAGAACAGCCTTTGTGGTACATATTAGATTCTTTACCAAATTTCCTTTCCAATAATGCTAATCTACGATTTTTAGTAACAAGGGAAAGATGAAAAAATAAACCAAAAATGATTTCAATCAAATGACCCCTAAAAACCACAGCATAAAAATTATAATGCAGTAGTCTCGGCAGGACTCGAACGAACCTGGTGCGCTCGCTTGCTAGTCGCGTTCACATCCACTACACTACATAGTCATTGAAAATGCTGTCGTGAAATGGAATTATTATAGGAGAGAATCCAAATAGAGAGGGTATGCCTTTATTTATATATCAAATAAAATGAAATTGCAGGCAGTTGCGAATGGCGGTTCTACGAAGTATGTGCAATGTATGGTTTTGGTAAACAATTTTTGAAAAAATAGGGTCAAAAATGGCAGAAATTTATGAAGAAATCTCTCCAGAACAATAGAATGCAGGTAGGGTTTATAAAAATTAGATCAGAAATCAATACTATAATGTCTTAGGACTTATGTGCTTGATTTTGAAGCAAAAATGTGATCTTAAATTTATTATAAGATTTGAAAGAAAAAACAAAACACTTTTTGTCAAGTTTTGAGTTTTACCCATTTTCAAGTTACTTTTTCTCAAAAATCTGTAATATGAATCCTATAAAAAAAAAGTTACATTTTATGAAAGGAATATGTGATTACTTTAAAATGATACTAAGATTACTCCTATAGAATTTTGGTAAAGTTCTATTTTATTTTGAGAAAAAGCGGTTTGAAAACGATGATAATATCGCCACTTGGTATAGTAAGGCTTAATTAATGAGATTTTAAAGATATGATGATCAATTTTCACAAGCCATCCCACACAATCTAAGGAAAATATATCTTATAAAGCAACAGAATCATATAAAACGTAAAAATATAATATATATAAATACATGAAACGATAACTTGAGGAACTCTTACCTGATCCTTATACCCATTTCATATCTACTTCCCCAAGGCTACTTCTTATCTGAATCTTATACCCATTTCATATCTACATCCCCAAGGCTACTTCTAACGTAAACCTTATACCCATTTCATATCTACTTCCCCAAGGCTACTTCTTACCTCAACCATATACCCATTTCATATCTACTTCCCAAGGCTATTTCTTACCTGAACCTTATACCCATTTCATATCTACTTCCCAAAGCTATTTCTTACCTGAACCTTATATCCATTTCATATCTACTTCCCCAAGGCTACTTCTAACGTAAACCTAATACCCATTTCATATCTACTTCCCCAAGGCTACTTCTTACCTGAACCTTATACCCATTTCATATCTACTTCCCCAAGGCTACTTCTTACCTGAACCTAATACCCATTTCATATCTACTTCCCCAAGGCTACTTCTTACCTGAACCATATACCCATTTCATATCTACTTCCCAAAGCTATTTCTTACCTGAACCTTATATCCATTTCATATCTACTTCCCCAAGGCTACTTCTTACCTGAACCTTACACCCATTTTATATCTACATCCCCAAGGCTACTTCTAACGTAAACCTTATACCCATTTCATATCTACTTCCCCAAGGCTATTTCTTACCTGAACCTTATACCCATTTCATATCTACTTCCCCAAGGCTATTTCTTACCTGAACCTTATACCCATTTCATATCTACTTCCCCAAGGCTACTTCTAACGTAAACCTTATACCCATTTCATATCTCTTTCCCCAAGGCTACTTCTTACATGAACCTTATACCCATTTCATACCTACTTCCCCAAGGCTATTTCTTACCTGAACCTTATATCTATTTCATATCTACTTCCCCAAGGCTATTTCTTACCTGAACCTTATACCCATTTCATATCTACTACCCCAAGGCTACTTCTTACCTAAACCATATACCCATTTCATATCTACTCCCCCCAAGGCTACTTCTACCTGAACCGTATATCCATTTCATATCTACTTCCCCAAGGCTACTTCTAACATAAACCTAATACCTATTTTACATCTACTTCCCCAAGGCTACTTCTTACCTGAACCTTATACCCATTATCACTTTAAAAAAGCAACAAAAAGGATTAAGCATTTCACCTACTTGGAGCACTTTGTTTAGAGCCTTGTAGATCATCTTTCACCCTAGGCTTCTTCGTATCCAGCCTCTCTTTCAAGCCTTTAATTTTCTTCTTCAATTCCCTTTCCCTGTTTAAACTCTCTTGCTTCATCTTCTCAATCTCTTGCTGAACTCTTGACCTATCGGATGAATTTTCTTTGACAGGCTTTTTCTGCGTCTTATGTTCTCCAGGTCTTGACTTCAAGGGTCGATCTTTCATTTTTTCTCTCTCCTCCCCATCTTCCTCAGTTGCTTCCACTAAATTCTCTGGCATGTCTGTATCCTTCTCTTCATTCAATCCATCATCCTTGTACTTTAATCTAAGAAGCAGCCTCCGCTTTTCCCTCTCAAGCTCTCGGATATTTTGCTTCTCTCGCAATGCCTCAATATTTCTCTGGATCTCCATCTTCCTTTGCCTAACTCTTTCGAGTTCACTTTCTTTTTCTGACAGTCGTCCTTCTGGTATTTCTTGTAACGTACTGCTTTTATGTACAGTCGTCTCTCTGGTTGGTATTCCTGTATCTCTAGTCATCTCCATTCCTCTTTTATTCCTAGTCCTCTTGACGGATGTGTAATAAATAAACTAAGAACTGTACTGTTATTATCTCCGCCAGTACTTCCTGGCTGCATCTTTACTTCCTCACTTCCTTCTAACTGTCTCATCATCTCTTCATATTCATTTAATATTGTCTGGGCGCTTGAACTTTGTCTTTCATATACATTACTTTCAGTCCTACCACTTGATAAGCTCTGACACAAAGGAGACGAGCCCTCCAGCTGAAACATACTTTGTTCTGATCGCAGCAACTGCTCTCTTTGATTCTGAGGCTCTTGAATGAACATTTGAGATAAATTTGAATTGCTTCCATGTAAAGATGATGCAGGGATGCTCTGCATGCTTCCCTGGTTTGCATAATGGTTCCCGCTTTGGACATTCTGACCACCAGAGTATCCACCATGAGACAGCCCTGAAAGTACCTACAAAATAAAATCATGTGTTAATGTGTCAGTAATATTAAAAGACGTCTGAGACACCAAAATAGTTTTAAAGAAAAGAAAGGACTCACATGCCAAAAAAATGATGGCCATTTCGATGTGAAACTATTGTGTAAAGAAATATCTTAAAATTAAAAGTTGCAGTACAATAAAAGTAAACATGATAGACAGCCTTCCATTACTTTGGCTTTGTATCTGAATCTTGTAAGCTTCTATAATAGGACACTGGTATCAATATCTTCACAATTAACCTCTTGAGTGCTAGAATCGGATAATCAAATAGAATTATAACTGACCCTGTACATATCCATATTCCTTTCCATATTCCCTGTACATGTCCTTTGTACATATACATGTTTCTAGCACTGAAGTGGTTAATTATTTAACTCCCTTGAGTGCTAGAATGGGATAATAGGCAGCTTCCCCTGCCCATACATATATGTTTTTAGCACTCAAGGGGGTTAATTAATTAACCCCCTTGAGTGCTAAATCGAATAATATGCAGCTTCCCCTGCCCATACATATTTGTTTCTAGCACTCAAGGGGTTAAGCCTTCAGCAAAATAAAATTGTAGTTCCATCAGGTGGACCTTATAGTTTACATAAAGTAATATACTGTAATAATTTAAAAATATACAAAACTAACCATTTTCTTCTTTTTCTTAAATTTTTATTGACTACGTTTTTCAAGGATTTGCATGACAAATTTCCTAAAACAATAAAGCCTCATAAAATTCAACCATTAGCTATCAAGATGTGTCTCATTGCTCATTATTTAAATACCCAACCATCAGGATTTTACTTACTTTATTTTCTTCTTGTTGTTGAACAAGATCAGCTATTTTAGCCATACCCAAGTCTGTAAAGTAAGCCATTTATTCAAGATGTCACTTTACACCATATACTCGCAAGTTCTGTTGAAGCACAACACAAGGGACAAATTTTAAACCTGCAAATAAAAACATGAAAAGTTGTCATTTAAAAAAATAAAACAAAACCAATCATACTGTACAAATAAACATTAACATAACATAACAAGATTACAGGCTAAGAAAGGTTAGTCACCCCATAAAAAGCCCAAACTAACACCACCACAAAAAAATCTATAAAAAAATCAAAGACCTAGAGTTAGTAAAGAACTTATCAATGTTGACTTTAAAATCATGAACAGAATTGGAGCTAACTACCCACTCAGGCAAACCATTCCACTCATTAACAACTTTTGCAAAAAGCTGAAATGCCAAATATCTGTCCTTGAGAACTCTTTGGTCAACTTCAAACTGTTACCACATGTCACATGAGGATTAGCTGAAACATGCAAGAAATAACAGGAAGTCAAAGCATCACTACCAGATAGGAACATAAAAACCTAAATCATATCGCCATGTACTCTTCTCAATTCAAGCATGGTCAAACCAAGAATTTGCAACCTAGATTCATAAGAGAGATTCCTTACTTTGGAATAAGTCTAGTGGCTCTTCGCTGAACCTGCTCCAAAATTAACTTATCCTTCTCATAAAAGGGATTCCAAGCCTGAATAGCATACTCAATGTAAGGCCAAACTAACTGCTTATACAAATTAAAAACAACCTCTCTACCAAGAAAACATAAACTTCTTCTAATCAAACCAAGCATCCTATTTGCCCTTGCAGCTGCTAAAGCATACTATTTAGAAGGCTTCAGATTGCTGGTAATGACAACACCTAGATCCCTTTCTTGATCAACACAGCCAAAATTGGAAACATTCATGCAGTAATCAAAAGCCAAATTGTTCTGACCAAAATTAATACATTTGCATTTATCAACATTGAAAAATAACATCTGCCATGTTTGGGACCAAGAAACAAACTTATCTAGATCAGTTTGCAAAAGTGAAGAATCCCTAGCATGATCAACAATCCTGTACAGCTTAGTGTCATCAGCAAATTTACAAATCCTGGAGCCAAGGGAAACATCAAAATCATTAATGAAGATTAAGAAAAGAAGCGGATCGAATACAGGCCCCTGAGGAACACCACTTGTAACCTTCTTCCACGGAGATACTTCACCATTAACAACAATTCTTTGTGACCTGTCAATTAACCAAGAATATATCCAACTGGCACACTTTCCCTCAACACGAAGTGCTCTTGTTTTCATCATGAGCTAAGCCTGCCCAATGGAACCTTATCAAATGTTTTTTGGAAATCTACATTACATCCACATTATGACCAGAATCAACTAGTTTAGTAACATCATCAAGAAACTCTAATAAATAAGAAACACAAGACCTCTTAGGTAAGTAAGAACCCATGCTGGGACAAGTTCAACAAACCATTGACCAGTAAATGATCTAGTACATCCTTCACAATGGACTCCATGACCTTGCACACGACACTAGTAAGACTCACTGGCTATAATTACAAGGCAAACTGTGGTCACCCCTTTTTAAAACATGAGTGACATTAGCAATTCTCCAATCACTAGGAACAACACCAACATCAAAGCACTTTGAAAAGATAATACTCAGGGGAACAAAAAGAACATCAGAACACTCACGTAAAACAGCAGGATGTATACCATCTGGACTGGGTGCTTTATTTGAGTTCAAACCCTTCAACTTCTGAGAAACAACATCAACTGAAAAATCAACATTCTGAATGGATACTGGAGAGTGCACACTAAGATAATCCACAACATCATCAGCAGGGGACTCCTTAGTACAAACAAACACAAAGTAGTCACTCAAAACTTCAGCCATATCCTTACCACTATTGATAGTAACACCAACATTACCCTGAGGGGGACCAACAACCTCCTTGGTGTTTTGTTTTGAGCAAACATAAGATTGAAACGACTTAGGATTAATCTTAACCTCTTTAAACAAACGTTTTTCAAAAAGCACTTTAGTATCTCTTATCAAACCCTTTGTGAACTTTTCATGATCCTTTATACCTAGCAAGCTCTGCAGGACACCCACTGTGTTTAAAACAATGTCACAAATCCATATTCTAAGCAAATGTTTAACTGATGCAACTGTTTGAACAAATAAGGATGTTACAACAAACCCCTAGCTTGATCCAGAAAGGGGCAGGGTTTCACTGACTAAAAGGGGCATTTACAAGGCATCAAGGGCACTTTAAGGGGCAGGGTGTCACTGACCAAAAGGAGCATTTTCAAGGCATCAAGGGCACTTTAAGGGACAGGGTGTCACTGACCAAAAGGGGCATTTACAAGGCATCAAGGGCACTTTAAGGGGCAGGGTGTCACCGACCAAAAGGGGCATTTACAAGACATCAAGGGCACTTTAAGGGGCAGGGTGTCACTGACCAAAAGGAGCATTTTCAAGGCATCAAGGGTGCTTTAAGGGGCAGGGTGTCATTGACCAAAAGGGGCATTTACAAGGCATCAAGGGCACTTTAAGGGGCAGGGTGTCACTGACCAAAAGGAGCATTTTCAAGGCATCAAGGGTGCTTTAAGGGGCAGGGTGTCATTGACCAAAAGGGCATTTACAAGGCATCAAGGGCACTTTAAGGGGCAGGGTGTCACTGACCAAAAGGAGCATTTACAAGGCATCAAGGGCACTTTAAGGGGCAGGGTGTCACTGACCAAAAGGAGCATTTACAAGGCATCAAGGGCACTTTAAGGGGCAGGGTGTCACTGACCAAAAGGAGCATTTACAAGGCATCAAGGGCACTTTAAGGGGCAGGGTGTCACTGACCAAAAGGAGCATTTACAAGGCATCAAGGGCACTTTAAGGGGCAGGGTGTCACTGACCAAAAGGAGCATTTACAAGGCATCAAGGGCACTTTAAGGGGCAGGGTGTCACTGACCAAAAGGAGCATTTTCAAGGCATCAAGGGTGCTTTAAGGGGCAGGGTGTCATTGACCAAAAGGGGCATTTACAAGGCATCAAGGGCACTTTAAGGGGCAGGGTGTCACTGACCAAAAGGAGCATTTACAAGGCATCAAGGGCACTTTAAGGGGCAGGGTGTCACTGACCAAAAGGAGCATTTACAAGGCATCAAGGGCACTTTAAGGGGCAGGGTGTCACCGACCAAAAGGGGCATTTACAAGACATCAAGGGCACTTTAAGGGGCAGGGTGTCACTGACCAAAAGGAGCATTTTCAAGGCATCAAGGGTGCTTTAAGGGGCAGGGTGTCATTGACCAAAAGGGGCATTTACAAGGCATCAAGGGCACTTTAAGGGGCAGGGTGTCACTGACCAAAAGGAGCATTTACAAGGCATCAAGGGCACTTTAAGGGGCAGGGTGTCATTGACCAAAAGGGGCATTTACAAGGCATCAAGGGCACTTTAAGGGGCAGGGTGTCACTGACCAAAAGGAGCATTTACAAGGCATCAAGGGCACTTTAGGAGGCAGGGTGTCACTGACCAAAAAGGATATTTATGAAGGCATCAAGGGCACTTTTGAGGGCAGGTTTCAGGGCACTTGATGCTGTATGTACATTTGGGAGTAATCAATACAACATGTAGTGTTCCTGCATCTTTTTATATTGGGAAACTGTACTCAGCATGAAAAGATGACAAAAATAACGACACACATGTCTCATCCTTACACTCTTTTTGGCTTTATTCCGACAAGCTTGCTAAGCCTGCCTAGTTTGCATATTGATATAATACACTCCTCGAAAGCGTCTGATTACATATTGCAAAATTCTTTATCATGTCAAAAATGTCCGCCAAGGGCCATACAAAATAAAAATGATTATTAAAAAAATCAAATATAAAATAAATATTTACTAAATAATTTGTATTATATAATAAAAGTTTATTATTGATATTTTGGGATTTGAAAAGTTGCCAAGTATGTAATTGTGTTCCAGCCATAGAAACATTTAATACACTCTGTACCAGAATAGCAAACAAAAAGTTAGTTAGATATTCTGGTACAGAGTTTAAGTACCAAAAAAGGGGTATAATGGCAATGTGAAGGGTTTATTCCAGTCCATTTGACAATAGAAATCCATTTTGAAAGTAGAGGCAGTTTTTAGTGGAGTATGGTCATGGTGCAAATTTTGCTTTTCTGGGCATAAAGCATTTCCTCCCCATCTGTAACTTCAAAAGCCATAGGCCTACCAAGACACTGCATCCATGAAAGCAAGAGGTGAATCAGTCTTCAGTATATTTTTCCAAAAAAAAGCTACAGGAACCATTACGGAGAAGTATCAACAGTTGTGCAGTCAACACGGGTGAATTGATAAAAGAAATGTTCAGCAACAAATAATAGGTCTAATACAAATATGTACCCACAGTGTGGTGCAGGTTAGAAACATTAAAACACAGGGACAGTTGGGGCGAAGGCACCAACTGTTTGTAGCTCGGTCTTTAATGTGAAGGAGATATCTGTAGTGTCCCATTGTTATGATGATGGTGGTATTTTGTACATATTTGATCACGGATGAGCCTGTTTCGATGACGTAAAGCGAGGTAAATTTGGGTGTTGTACTCTCTCTTGCCTTTTGAAGCTTGCTCAGATAAGACGTAGTTTCTAAGCAATATTATCTAAACATCAATCTTAACTTTAACTAATCAAAATTGAGGCTCAGATTAATTTAATAACCAAGCCCACTCTCTGGAGTGGTTTAACTCATTTAGTAGCAACTTTACATAGGTTTTTAGGAGCATTTTGAAACATCTTTTGCCTTTGGGCGTTAACGTAACATTACTGTATTACCTTAGTGTAGGCCTGCCATAACATACCCTTAGGCCTGTTTAATGCCAGCTTCCGCTCTGTTCTAAAGTAATTTCCTAAGCCTTAAATTCCTTAACCTGTATTCTAATCAACAATGTCTTAATTGTTGATCCTTGTAACAAGCAGCAAGCACCTGCTTAGTTTATTTGTTCAATTTATGTGACCAGCAAGTAGTGGTCCTATTTAACTGGCTAGCGGTAATTTTGATATCTTGTTGTATTATTCGACTGGCAGTTACGGTCCAAGCTATAATGATGTACTTAGAGGACCTAAATTACAGACCAACCTGTTAAAAACTGATCCAAACATAATAGAGCGAATCTGTTTCAGTAAATAACAAAATCCAAGTTCTGAAAAGCCTCACTGGAGGCTGATGAAATGTGGCAAAAAAAAAGATTCAGTTATAGCAGCAATGAGTGAACAGCTTCCAAAACAGGCAAAGAAGGATCACAAAAAGTGGATGACCTAAGAAATCCTGGAAACAAAAGGTTAGCAAAGGATGATGATAAAAGATATCATGAAATAAACAGAGTAGTAAAAAAAAAATGCAATGAAGCCAAAGGAACCTGAATCAAACAACAGTGCAAATAAATTGAAAATACACGTAACATAAGCAGTAAATACATGCATGAAAAGTCAGAGAACCAACAGGAAAATGTACCTGTACACAGACAGGTTGCATTAAATCAAAAGGTGGTACCATTCTCATGGACAAAGAGGACATTCTGCACCGATGGTCAGAATGCATCGAAGAACTCTTTGATGATAACAGAGGAGAAAAATCTACCATTAAAAAGAACATGGAGGGCCCACCAATACTAAAGTAGGAAGTGCAAAGAGCCATCAGTAACATAAAACATGTCAAAGCAACAGGATATGACAAAATGCCAATTGAAGTTTTTGAGGCTCTTGATGATGTAGGCATTAAAACTATAACTAGGCTTTGAAATATGATATATGATACAGGAGAGATACCACCAGATATGAGCAAATCTATCTTCATAACCTTACACAAGAAACCAGGTGCAACAGAATGTGAACTACACAGGACCATTAGCTTGATAAGCCATGTCACCAAGGTCTTGCTTCATGTTCTAATGTCCAGGATGAGAAATAGTATCCAGCCAGAAATTTCAGAAACACAATTTGGTTTTGTTGTGGACAAAGGCACTAGGAATGCAATATTTACACTATTAATGATCATGGAAAGGTGCATAGAAGTACAGAAAGATTTGTATTCATGTTTCATTGATTACTCCAAAGCCTTTGACAAAGTCAAACATGAAGATCTCTTTGAAATACTCAGTAATTTAAACATTAATCGAAAAGACCTAAGAGTTCTAAGAAACCTATACAGGGACCAGGAAGCAGCAATAAGACTTGAAGGAGATTACAGTGAATTTAAGATAATCCAAGAGGAGTCAGGCAGGGGGTGTTTTGTCACTAGATTTTTTCAACAATTACAGTGAAACAAACTTCATAACATACAGTCTTGAGAAGCTGAAAGTTGGAGGCGATAATATGATTAACCTACGCTATGCAGATGACATGGCAGAATCAGAAGAAAAACTGCAGTCTCTTCTGGATAAACTTGTAGAGGAAAGTGGAAAGAGAGGGCTGTCTCTAAATGTAAAGAAAACAGAATGTATAGTGGTTTAAAAAAAAAGCCATGAACCCATTATGTAGTATATACGAGGCCAAGGACAAATAATTAAACAAGTACAACAGTTTAAGTACTTGAGCTACACACTAACATCAGACAGTCGGTGCATTAACGAAGTTAGAAAACGCATTGCAATTGCCAAAGACATGTTTACAAAAATGAATCCAATTCTGAAGTATAGAAATATTGGAAAGGACATGTCTGTGTCTTAAAGGCATATGTATGGTCTACTCTTCTCTATGGCTGGACAATTACCAAAGACATCAAGAAAAGATTAGAAGCTACGGAAATGTGGTTCATTAATATGTTGAAAATGTCTTGAACAGAAAGGAAAACAAATGATGATGTCCTGATAGCTTCAGACATGGACATGCCATCGGAAGGAGACAGATGGAATTTTTCGGGCATGTTTATCAGGAGGGTGGGTTGGAAACAGCTTGCAGTATGTGGGAAAATTGAGGGCAAAAGAAGCAGAGGAAGGCAGCGAGTTAAATATGTCCAAAGCTTAAACAACTGGGCAACCAACAACAGCCTAAGTAACAATAGGTTTATGCATTTAGCTCTAAACAGAAGTGACTGGAGGGCCATGATCGCCAATGTCTGTTCCAGACTTGCACCTAGAGAGAGAGAGGACTTCATTAAGTCCTGCCTTAACTTGTAAATAGCTATTAGTGGCATTGCCAGTGTGGATAAACTAATTCCTTAATATAAGAGCTTATCTATGAATAATTCCTGAAAGTTTACTAAATTAGTCTAGGCTAGGTGCTAGGCTTATTCTAAACATAAAACCAGAGCTGTTCTCCTGATCAGCCTTGGCAGTGTTTGCTCCATAATTGTGACAGGGGCAGTCTTTGTGTTTAAAACTAATTTTAACCAAAGTAAATTAAGCTATTAGTAAACAGTAAGGAGCAGCCAATTTGGTGTCTTCCTTTTTCAATGGTTGCCATGGTTATTTTGTGACAACCATCTGCTGCATTTTGGGATCTGGACAGATTCAATTAGAATTACAGGCATAAGTTTCATTAGTATTCTTGATTCTCTATATATCCACTGAGAGACAACTACATAAAAGGAGTTAACTGATGGTTTGTTCAAAACTGTTGAGGGACAGTATTCCAAAGACGTACACTTCTGACAAAGAACTTGTATTTGAAGGCTTCAGAATGTAATGATTGAATGTGGTTATATACGGTAGCCTTCATGGAGGGGTACTCACGAAGTTACCCCCTAACTTACCCGTATTGTTAAGTCAATAGAGAACAACCAATCGAAAACCACAATTTTTGCAAATGTTTTCCGAAATCCACTTTTAAACCTCCCCCAAGTGAAAATCCTGAATATGTTATTGAAAATATACTTATTATCAATATTTACAATGACTACCGACGCGAAAAAGCATTAACCCTGTCAGAAATCCTTCAAAATAGAGCAGCTTTTACGTTCCTATGTGCTCTTAATGAATCCAAGTCGACAATGAATATTCATGATAAGAACTTCTTCTTCTTCTTCCGATAAAGTAGTCCTCCAAGGATGTGAACTAAAATGCATTTTCAGTGCGAGGTAAAAGTGTGTAGTCAATATACATGGTGCAAGTAAAATGAAGCCCACCTTAGGCCGAAGCTGGATGTCTGGTACAACCTTCTTGAAGCATTCAAGTGATGAGCTCTGTACCAGATGATGAGGTAAGCCAATTCATAGTCTGATGGTGTCTGGGAAAAAAGAGTGTTTGTAAGTTTGGGTCCTGGCGATAGGAATGAGGAAGTTCTGTGTGTGATGATTTGCGGTTGGTGTTATTGGCTGGAGATAGGTGGTAGGTATAGCAACAAGTTCATGGACAACTGTATCCTGTACATCATTATTGCTTAACAGCGGGCTCTCCTTTGTGCTAAAGAGGGCCAGTTGAGGGTTTGAAGAATTGGTGTGACTCTGTTGTATGTGAAGTAGTCATTAAAAGTGCTGCTCTTCTCTGTACTGTTTCTAGTTGCTTGATGTTGTCTTTTTTTGATGGGTCCCAATCACACTTGCGTACTCCAGTAGGGGTCTGACAAGCATCTGGTAGAATAAAGCCTTGGTGCTGCATGGACAGTGATGGAGATTTTGTTGGAGAAAAGCTCTGGTAGAATGAGCCTTTTTTGTGAGGCTTTGAATATGAGTGCTCCAGTAGAGGTTTTGTGCAGGGTAACTCCCAGATACTTCACAGTTTCCACCTCCCTTAAGACACTACCATGTATCGTGCAGTTGGCCTTTAGTGAATGCGCTTGGTAGAAATGCATAGGACTTCCATCTACCAGTCTGCTTTTCAATGTTGAAGACCATCCAGGTCGAGTTGGAGGGCCCTTGAGCAGAGGCGGCGATAGATGTTTGAATCTGAGGACACAGGATCTAAGGGGCACTTACTGTCATATTTTCAAAGCATGTAGCACAGCAGTATATCTTTATAGGGTCAAGCCTCCCCCTCATTGGACAAATTCTAAACTTTTATCGATCCAATAATTACTGATGGCCATTTTCCCTTTTTTTTTGAAAAAATTTCAGCTTAAAAATTTAAGATATTTTGGTCCAAAATTCAATAGAATAAAACAAATTTATACTAAAATTTAGAAAAATGTATTAATCATGAGTTTTAAAATTGGAAGGATTTAGACTATAGATCATGATTAGCCAATTGTATTGGTCATGAAGCAGAATATATTTATATCAAATTTAGATCAGTGGCCCAAATTTATCAATGAGTCAGTCAGTGGCAGAACCCAAATATAAGGCACTCAAACGAGTGAACTTTGTGGTAATTTGTGGTATTTTGCTTTATATTTGTGTTACTTTCTTCAATCTGTCAATAAAAAGATCAATATGGAGACTTAAATATTATTTTGATATTTCACTTTTTTTGTTTATCTCTGTAAAGGGGCAACTTTAATATTTACATAGAAAATAATGTCAGTTAATGCCATGGCAATGGCCCAGGTCCAAATAGTAAGTTCTGCCCTTAATGGCCTATTTCAAAGATGCCCCACTGATGAAATTTGTGGTGGCTTGCATACTCCAGAAATACCCTATTTCAAAGAGTTTTTACAAATTATAAGCTGGAAAAACAAAGGTTAGCAGTGGTAAAGGTCTTTAAAGTAATAAGAAGTCCAATATGTAGGGCTGTATGGCCCCCAAATTTGTCTTTAGGGAAATAAGTGTATGTGCATGAAGCATGTCAGATTTCACAATTTTAGTCTTTTGGTAATATTTGTGTTAGTTTCTTTAATGAAAAGATCAGATAAATATTCTTCGAAGAAAAAGTTTTTCTAAAAAGGGCCTCAACTTTGTCTTTAGGGGAAATAAAGAAAAGTGTATGCGCACAAAGCTCATGAAATTTAATAAATCTAAATGAAAAGATCTGATATATAGTCTTTGAAGAAAATGCTTTTGAATATTTGAAAGGGCAGGTTTCTTCTCTATGCCCTTGAGTGTTCATCATTCCCTATAAGATGATTGAGAAACCATATGAAATGACATGTCCTGGGAGGTCGTTGATGAAGAGGAGGAACATGAGTGGACCTACTGTACAACACTTCCTTGGGGTACCCCTGACTTGACTGGAGCTGAGCTGGAGACTGAAGTATTCACCATCAAGGAGAACACGCTGTTGGCAATTAGTCAGGAAATCTTGTAGCCATTCAAGTGTTGGTCCTCTTATCCCGTAGTACTGTGCTTTGTAAAGTAATCTGTGGAACTTTGTCCAAAGTCTTGAAGAAATCAAGGAGGATGAGGTCTACCTGGTCCTTGTTGTCCAAGTTTTTGCACAGTGAGAATCAATTGAGACTCACAATAACATTTTCTCCTGAAGCCATGCTGAGCATCATTCAACATGTTGTGTCTGTCAAGGTGTTTCATGATGCTGAGAATCTTAAAAGAAACAATGGTACGGGAGATCGGACAGTAGTTAGCAGCCCTGCAATGATCACCTTTCTTGAATAAAAACTAGGGCAGGAGAATTGGGATGCTGTCTTAGCAGCAAATGATGTCAATGTATCCTACAACTATTTTATCAATACTTATATCAAATTATATAATGATTGTTGTCCAGTTAAGAAAATTTGTATCAGTGATGGAAAAAGGGATAAACCTTGGCTTAGCAGAGGCTTGAAAAATGCATGTAGAAAGAAAAAAACATTTGTATAATAACTTTCTGAAGAATAGAACCAATGATAACAAACAAAGGTATAAAAAATATAAAAATAAATTAACTACTGCTCTAAGATACTGTGAGAGGGAATACTACTCTAAATTACTTAATAAACATCGCAACAACATTAAACAAACATAGACAATTTTGAATGGAATTATTAAAGGAAAGAAGGGCCTTCCTCTGACTTTTCCAGATTCTTTTAGGCATAATAACAAAATTATTAAAGACAAAAAAGCCATTGCAAATGGTTTTAATGACTTCTTTGTGAATGTTGGGCCAGACTTACATTAGCAGCCAAAATACCAGACATTGACAGTGTTTCCATTTATGATTATCTTGTCATTCTTTTCTTTTGAAGAATGCAGATGAAGGTGAAATATTAGATATAGTTAATAATTTGAGTAATAAAACTTCAAGTGATTGTAATAGTATGAGTATGTCAATGGTTAAAAAGGTCATTAATGATATTGCTAGACCTGTCACTTTTATTTGTAACAGATAATTTGTTACTGAAACTTTTCTTGATGGTATGAAAACAGCTAAGGTTATACCCATTTTTAAGTCTGGTAAAAAAACAACTTCACAAATTATAGGCCAGTTTCACTTTTGCTACAATTTTCTAAAATGTTAGAAACACTTTTGATAATAGATTAGACAATTTAATTGACAAACACCATATACTGAGTGAAAGCCAATATGGTTTTAGATCAGGTAGATCTACTCAATGGCTATATTAGAATTACTAGAGGAAATCACAACTTCGCTAGACAATAGGAAGACAACTGTTGGTGTTTTTATTGATCTTAAGAAAGCTTTTGACACAATTAACCATAAGATATCATTATAGAAGTTACAGCACTGTGGAATTCGTGGCATTGTGTATAACTGAATTGATAGTTATCTAAGTCATAGGAAACAGTATGTACAGCTAAATTATGTTAATTCAGATCTTTCTAGTATAGTTTGTGGTATTCCCCAAGGCTCAATCCTTGGGACTAAATTATTCATTATCTATATTAATGATATATGTAATGTATCAGATGTGCTACAATTTATACTATTTGCAGATGATACAAATATATTTTGTTCTAATAGTGACGTTGAAATTTTATGTAAACAGGTAAGCAGTGAATTGAATAAGCTTCACCATTGGTTTAATGTCAATAAGCTGTTACTTAATATAAGTAAAACTAATTATATGTTATTCACAAATTATAATTTAAAAACAAATCTATGTTACAATTAATAATGCTAATATTAAAAAGGTCCAAGACACAAACTTTTTAGGTGTATTAATTGATGATAAGCTTAATTGGAAGGACCACATTTCTCATGTATCAAGTAAAGTATCTAAGAGTATAGCAGTACTTTATCGTGCAAGCCATTTATTAAATAGGGAAGCTCTTTGTACTTTATACTGCACTCTTTTCCTACCATATATTTCCTATTGTGCTAAGGTCTGGGGTAATACATATTACTCATATACATGTATATTACCCTTATTCTTAAAACAAAAAATAGCTATTAGAATTGTTTTTAAGGCAAATTTTCTTGATCACACTTCTGAATTATTCTATAGTATGAGATTATTGACTTTGTTTCAGATTATTGAACTTAAAACTGCCATTTTATGTATAAGGCTTTTCATATGTCATTGCCATGTAATCTTCATTTGTATTTTTGGATAAATTCTACAAACTACAGTTATAATACAAAATATAAGAATACATTTAAACAGAAATATGTCCAAAGAACCAAAAAGCAGCACTGCATTTCTATCACTGGGGTTAAACTTCGGAATACATGTGATGAAAACATTACCAACTGTAATAACATTAATATTTTCAGAAAAAGGTATAAGGAAAAATTAAATAAATCTCACTTAGCAAATTGCCAAACATAACGATGTTTGATTTTTTTTTCTTCCTCTCCCTTTTCTTAACTTTTCTTTCCAGCCATTCTAATATTGTTTTGAGTTTTTGTATGTGAATTGATTTGGAGGAATTGATTAATAAGTATTATACTTCCTTTTTCCTCCTTTTACAGTTATGTTTATTTATTTTGTTATATATGCAAAAATTAGTTTGTTAATGTTTTTGATATTGATGTATAAAGCTGGAAATAAACTGTTGTCAAATGTTGTCATTGTCAATATCATTATCAGATCAACATATGCCAAACTTCTCAAAATATATAATTCGCCTGATTAAGAGAAAACAACTGCGTAAATTACAACAAAATCAAAAACCCTTATTGGTTAGTTAGCGTGCATAAAAAAAAAAAAGAACTTTAATGAAATGCCAGGCTGACCAGATAGGCCTACTCGAATAATCAACTTCAGTTCAATTAAGGCCTATTTTTGAGCCAAAAACTTGCACTAAAAAGTAAATCGCAGAGCTTTGGGGCACCCCCTTGTTCCCCACCAGAAATTCACCCCTGGACCCCATGGTCCTTCTTCATGACGTCATCGCAACGTTTCTTTGGTTTGCAGCATATTGTTGGGCTTTTACACTGTCATGACTGTAATGTCGGTAAAAATCCATCGTTTGTACATCTCATTAAAAAATAACAACAAATACTGTGGCTTATTAACAAAAAGGGAGTTTTTAGCAAAAGTGAGTTTTAGTCAAAAAATGTAATTAAGATTCGCGAGTGGTTAAAAAAAAAGGAATTTTCATGTACGGTTCGAAAGTTGCGTTAGAAAGTGACCTACTCTTTTTTAAATATATTTATTAAGCATATAGGTTGCCATAACGCTAGGAACACCTGTGCCCCCACTCAACTTAAAAAGAGTGATTTCGCAAAATTGGTATGAAGGATTTACACACACTGTTTTTTGGTCACCAGGCTAAAGAAACGTAGGCCCTACTGATTTACCTTTATTTGAGACTTCCTCCTACCGTGCTTACCTCTTTCAGGCTATATTATCACAGGTCCTATATGTAGATCTTCAATTTCACAGCGTCAATATTTATGAAGTAAGAAAATTAAATTCCTTCTTAAATTAAATTTTCTTAAATTTCTCCCGTCATATATCAGGTTGCAAGTAGCACAGTACTAATTAGGTATTACTGCGCCAGCCTAAAATGAGACATCCTGTGGGGACTGACTTATTGTCCACCGGTTTGGATGACGTGATGTGGCCCTGCAAACTGCAGTCACCCTAGGGGTTCTGTAGATAAAAACACAATATGATCCCTATGAATACAAGCATAATTAAGTAAACAGGCAGTGTGTGTGTGTGCTACTAATTAGGTATTACTGCGCCAGCCCAAAATGAGACATCCTGTTAAGACTGACCTTATTGTCCACCGGTTTGGACGACGTGGTGTGGCCCTGCAAGCTGCAGTCAAAACCTGGGGGTTCTGTAGATAGAAACACAAGAGGAGTACAAGCGTAACTGAGTAAATAGGCAGTGCGTGCGTGCTAGTATAAGAACGCGCTACCATACAAAGATGTAATGGTAAATAAAAACAAGGGGGGCATGTCGGTATACCTAAGCTACCGGTAAAGCGAGATGTCGCAGGTAAACTAAGTGGGAAATGCCAGAACTAAGTTAATAGGATGTACCAACATTACCACAGCAACAATCCAAGTAAGTTAGGAACATTCCAACTGAGTTAGGAATGTTTTGCTGTTTGGTCGATTGACCGAATAAGTGAATAAGCAGACAAGATTACCTGTGTGGTCGGCAGGGCAGGTGATGCTCATGTGCTGGGCAGAAGGTATCCATTGAAATTTGGTACGTAATATGCACTGGCTTTACCGTAGGCACTAATGCCAAGACCAAAGCATGGGACCTAATGAATGCAATAAGTAATGCATACCAAGCAGGTGAGTTAGCTTTGGCACACAATGCGTTGATACAGAAGATAATGTATGGTACATATCATGATTGATGTACATGTATATAGGCCTAATATAACTTGCAACGGTAATAGAACCACAAGGCAAAAGTACATGGTATAATAAAGACATGATAACCATAAGTACATAGTAAAGGTACTAAGAAAATATAAAGGTACTTAGATGAAGTAAAGCAACTTAGCTGGCACACTGGTTAGCTCCAAGATAAGACATGTTCTCCCTATTCTGCTGCAGTCAGAAATGATAGAAGGGACATGTGCATGTAGCCCACAAACTGAATAAATAGCAAAAACTAAGAACTAATCAAAACAATTCACAACACACAAAACTGAAGTGAACCTGGAACACAAAGGGAATGTATAACAATAGCTACACACAACCAGAGACAATGCAATTGAGGGAAGTACCAAACCGCTACACTCCCTCACCCCCACCCCACCCCGGCCAGAGAAAAGGCTAATAACAATATTTTCGAGCGGTCCAATTTCATTCCAATTCCACAGGAAGTTGAAGTGTGCAAATTTTACGAATGGTAGAAAATAGATAGGTCTTGACTATGTACATCCAAACTTGACGAGATCTGCTTCAGAAAAGTTTCATGGGGAACTATTTTACCATGGAACCATTATTGTTATTATTATCATACCGAATATTATAGTGCTAAAACTCATGAAAAAACATGCTCATCAGCACTGTACATGAAATATAGTATAAATTAATATAATAAGAAGTTATAGTCCATATGCTAGCTTAAATAGATATGTTTTTAATAAAGATTTAAAAGTGTTCAAATCTGACTTGAACAGTCTCGAACATAACTTGGAAGGTTGTTCCAGAGTGCTGATGCTATTGTTCCAAAAGATTTGTCACCATAACTGACAGTTTTTGTTCGTGATACCACGAGACTTGAAGATCTACATGACCTGAGTGCACGCGCTGGAGTATACAGTCTAAACATATTTGTCATATAACAAGGTGATAAGCCACATCTTAACACGGTAACCCACGGGAAGCCGTCTTCCTAACCTCATCCTGTGATGCTGGTACCAGGTCCAGCAACCTAGCAGTAGTCTGCTCTTCTTCAGAAGAGTCCATAACAAAATTTGAGTGATTTGGTGAAGGTGTATAACACCTCTTCACTTCGGCCTAAAAAAATGCCCCAAACCTCCAGAGACCCCTATTGAGACTAACCTCATCAAAAGATATATTTCTTTTTGGAAAACATCACGAAACATCTGAACTCGTTCGCGTTCTGCTACAAAAAGGACCCTGAACTTGACTCTTTCATCATAGGTTTCAATCAGGGGCAAATAATTAGTTCCGTGCTACCTGCAACGCAGCGTTAACTGGCCGGCCGAAAACAGAATGGGAAGTATGCTAATGCCGTAAATAAGTCTATCTTCAATATGTAAAAAAATTATATATATTTTTCTTAAAGGGAATATGACTTAATAATTGGTCAAAGGTAAATTTATTTAGAGTTGGGCTTAGGGTTAGGTTTCTTAAATGTTCACTTTTTTTTTCTTTCAAATTGCTTTTGGGGAAATCTTTTTTTTTAAATATTGAAGGTAGACTAATTTGCGGTATGCGCATTCTTCACATGATTCTACGCACTGCAAGGATAGCGTGTGTAGCTTACTATCCTCAGCGATGTCGGAACCACAGGGGCAAGAGAGTGGGGACTGTCCTCTTTCCCTTGGAGTACCACGTGAAGAAGGTGCCCTTTTGAAAGTTGGGGCGGACGTGGACAGAAGGTGCCCTTTTGAAAGTTGAGGCGGACGTGGACAGGAGGTGCCCTTTTGAAAGTTGAGGGCGGACCGGGGTAAGAGGTGCCCTTTTGAAAGTTATATGAAATTATTCTAGATCATTCTTGAAGCTTGAAAACAAATAAAAATCCACTCACTCACAAATCCTACAAAGTACATAAAAGTTGTTACATAAATTTAGTATTCATTTGACACAATTAAAGCATGTCATTTGTGTGTGTATGTGTGTGTGTGCGCGCCAGAGGTCACAAAATCACGCAAAGATACAACACATAACAATATAAAAGTATACATTTGGAAAACAGTGGTGGTGGGGCAAGACCCCTAGCTCCCCACCCAAATCCCGCCTAGTACTCAAACCGTATGTGTAGGAAACCAGGGGGTACCTTTCTCCCACTTTTTTGAAAACTGACAACAACAAAAAATGAAAATGAAAAGTGCTCCTCATAATTACTGCAAAAAGTGCCCTCACTTGATTTTCTGCCCCTTGATCAAGTTTCTTCCGACACCCTGACTATCCTTGGCATATGGTGTCGTACTGGTAAACTAGAAAGTAAAGTGGTTCCACAAATAAGTCTAACTTAAATAGTTTTACACATCATATTCACCTCTTTTTTTGTATTAAAAACATCTTAAAATCAGATTAACTACATCCATACAGGAAGCATTTGATGCGCTACTCCTTGCCTCAGTGTGACAAGCTCATAGCGCTTACAATGAATTTTAAAATACCTTAAAACAAATAAGATTGGTAAACAAGTAGAATAATCATGGGAATAAATCAGCTGCGACAGATTTTTTGACATTGTGGATGGATGAAGACTGTCTAATAAATGCAGGAAGTTTATTCCAATCCCTAGAAGCAGACACAATAAAGACCTATTACCAGCTTAAGAACGAGCTCGTGGATACTGCAATTGAAGATAGTTTGCGCTGGATCTCAAGGACCAATTTAGCTGGTAAAATTGAAGACAGTTACGAAGATACAATAAGTGGCGGCGCTACAGTGGGCATTTTTTCCCATGAGATCGCTTTGCCCCCAACATCCCTATAAAAGTTTGTAATGTGACATATTTTGTTCGATTCCCCCTCCCCTACCCTACCCCAGCCCCACCTTACAAAATTTCCTCTCTTTTGCTACCTCAGGACCAAAATCCGGGCGCCACCACTGCCAGTAATTGAAATAAATTGGTCTAAAAAGGCAAACTTGCGAGAGAAAATAATTATCCACCTCTTTATTACATTGTTTACTCAAACACAAAACAGCATGAGAAGACACAGAATTTATTTTGACGTTTGTTGCAACCTTTATTGAAAGTTAACATTAACAGCAAAATTATAGCCTAAAAAGTTAGGGTGAAAAATCAGGTCCCTGTGTAAGTCAACAAGGCAAACCAAAAAGCCACCAGGGAAATCCCTGGGGCCACCATATTTGATAATTAACAAATCCATGGGGATGTAAAAACCACCAGGTAAATTCCAGGGACCACCAAGGATTTAATACAACACAAATTCCTGGGAAACAAAGCTTAAATATTGTAGACCAAATCAACAGGGCCCCCTGCTGCCCTGTGTATGTAAACAGGGTAACCAAATCTTTAAAACAGGCTCATACATACATACATACATACATACATACATACATACATACATACATACATACATACTTACATACATACATACATACACACATACATACACCCATACACACATACATACATACATACATGCATACATACATACATACATGCATACATATATGCATACATACATACATACTTACATACATGCATACATACATACATATATACATACATACATACCTACATACATACATACCTACATACATACATACATACGTGCACGCATGCATGCATACACACATACATACATACATATGTACGTACGTATATGCGTACATACCTACGTACGTACTTACATACATTTATACATACATACATACACACATACATACATACATACATACATGCATACGTACATACACACACACATACATACATACATACATACATACATACACACACACATACATACATACATACATACACACATAAATACACACATACATGCACACATACATACATACATACATACATACATACACACGTACATACATACATACATACATACATACATACATACATACATACATGCATACATACATGCATACATACATACATACATGCATACATACGTACGTACGTACGTAATGACATACATACATACATACATACATACCTACATACATACATACATACATACCTACATACATTAATACATACATACATACATACATGCATGCATACATACATACATACATACATACATACATACATACATACATACATACATACATACATACATACCTACATACATACATACATACATACATACATACATACATACATACATACATACATACATACATACATACATACATACATACATACATACACACATACATACATACATACACCCATGCATACATACATACATACATACATACATACATACATACATACATACATACATACATACATACATACAGGAAGCATTTGATGTGCTACTCCTTGTGATAAGCTTATAGCGCTTACAATGAAACTTAAAATACGTTAAAACTAATATGAATGGTAAACAAGTAGAACAATCATGGGAATAAATCAGCTGCGACAGATTTCTTGACATTTTGGATGGAGGAAGACTTGTCTAATAAATGCAGGAAGTTTATTCCAATCCCTAGAAGCAGACACAATAAAGGACCTATCACCAGTTTGAGAACGAGCTCGTGGATACTGCAAACAAAGAGAGTCTTCGCTGGATCTTAAGGGCCGATTTGGCTGGTAAAATTAAAGACAGTTACGAAGGTAATCAGAAGAAATATTATTGAGTGACTTATAAAGATACAGGGGAAGTTTAGAAATGATACGTTGTTGTATTGGAAGCCAGTGAAGTGATGACATTTGCCCAACTACAATGTATCAAATTCGGACAAGCACACGAAGGAGAGATTCCTTAAATTTATGTTAAGCAGCGAAAGAGTAATTGACTGCCTACTGCCACGTATTGTTTTATCCCTCCTAAACCCTTCCAGGAGTTAGCGAACTGGAAAATCACTTGTAAAATCGGGCCCAATTTCTTAAGAAAAACGACAAACCATATCAATAAGTAGCTACAGAAGCTGATGAAATGTTCCTCAATGACAAAAATGTCACACATGTAGCCAACTTCTCAACAGAACTTGGCAAAGTTTTCCCACCAGTTGAACCAGTAGTTACCCGAAACTCATGAAATGCCTTAATGGCCCGACAATAAGTGGCATAGGTGCTTTTAGCTACAGATAAACCCAGCAACCGCTTAACTACGTGGTTCAGACTAGCCAGTGAAGAGGCGGCAGAGGAGACATCTGATGCTCTGCATGAGATACCAGCTTTCGAAAGATTGCCATCCGGGAAACGAGATAAAGCATCAGCAACACCGTTATGCAAACCTGGAACATACCTGGCTTTAGAAAAACAATGTTGTGCGTCAAGCAGTGAAGCACCAAGACTCGCATCATTAATATAACAATGGGACACTTTGAAGTTTGCCTGTTAATGATTGACACCACAGACTGACCAAAAATGTACCCTTTTATTTGCCAGCAATGGAGCCAAAGCCATAACTGCAGCCACGACTGGCGCAAACTTACAAGCTGCGATAGGAGGGGACCGAGGTAAGAAACTATTGGGCCACTTGTTTTGCAACCACTTACCCTGAAAAGGGGCACCAAATCCCAAGCTAATTGCAGCATCAGTAAAAAGCTGCGCATCTGGGCTGTTCACCCAATACTGTTCCCAAAAAAGTGATGACCCATTAAAATTCGCCAAAAAATTGACCAAGCGAGCAAATCAGACCTGGCTCCTATATCCAGGCGAATAAAATGGTGGGGTTTTGCTATACCAATGGTGAAATAAATCAACCTGCGAAGAAAACACCTGACAGGTGAAACATTCTTACAAACAAAATTCAAAGACCATTAATAGACTGAATTTCCTTCAGTGTAACCTTCTTTCTATCTAATGCTGACTTTATGGCTTAATGGAGTGTAAGTAATTCTCCTGAGGGACTTTAATCAAACCCAAATGGGCATTAATTTCCAACCCAAGAAAGTCAACAAAAGGAACCTGAACTCTAAAAAGTGCTAAACTTTTCGAACAAGGAACAAGAAATTGAACAACCCATTGGCAAACATTTGTCAAAATAAAAACTACCTTCGAATTTAAATCTAAGCCAATGAAAATCTGAAGGATGAACTGGTGAAACACGAAAAGCTGATTTAATATCAGCATTTGCTAAAAATGGACCTGGGCCAGCTTTCTGCGCCAAAGATAATGCATAATCAAAAGAAGCATACTTTACTTTGCACACATCATCATCAATACCATCATTACCTTCTGACACCCAGCTGGAAATGAAATATGCTGAATTGGACGAAAAGCACCTGGTCTCTTTTTGGGAACAACACCCAAAGGGGAACAAATACAATCTGGTAGAGGTGGAGAAATGAAAGGGCCAGCAAAACAACCAAGTTGAACCTCATTTTCAACCTTGTGTCGCACAGCTGTCGGGTGCTCTATAATTGAGGTAAGTTTGGAAGCGACCTAAATGATGGCAAAGCCTTTGAAATCCTAAAACCATATGAAAATCCCTTAGGTAGCTCACTTGCCACCTTCTGATTATGATGTTGGTACAGTTTTTTTAGTGAGATAAGCTTGCTCTTTGTGGATTCTGATTGTTTAATCCCACACCGCAAGCTTGGGTGCCCAAAACCACATTTTGCACACTTGTGTGGATACCTGCAATCTGCTCTCCGGCAGTGTACCTTGCTGTACTAGAAACACCCCCAATGATGGCCTGTTACCCCCGAGCTTCCCTTTTGAGAGAGTTCCCAAAGTCGAAAGGGCCGGCGATTGGGCGTTGACAAAATAGTTAACCAAAGCTTGGCGTCCAGGGTTGCCCAGGACCTAGCAGCATGTTGGGCTTGCCTCAGTCGAAACTGCTCATCGTAAAGTTTCCACAGACCTAACCTTCCAAACGACTTATGTGCCCTACGAATAATACTAGCATACTTTAAACGTTCAAGTGACCTAGAACTATGCTTTACTGGAAAACAAACACTTGTGAAAACTTAAAAAGGATCCATCCAATCGTCATATGAATTGACCCCTTTTTGAGGAGAAGCAGGCCTCAGGATACCCCCTTCCTTCTGTATTACCTGATGATAGAGCAAGCGGAAGTGATTAGGTAGTAAGGAAACAAGCCCCTTTGAAAGTAAAAACCCAAAGTCCACGTACTCACCCTTCTAGATCTTCTCCTTAATACCCAATGGCAGTTCAGAGCCTAAAACAAATTTGCAATTTGTGGGGGTGGGTCGGAGTTGACCCCAGGCTCAATTCCAACATGGTTTTCAGTAGCAGATTTAGGATTTTTGAAGTTGGCCCATCGATAACATAGCTTAAAAAGAGGTACAATGATGGCCACTAAAACGTGATTTTGGCTCAAGGGGACGGAGAGGGGAGAGGAGGGGGACGCTTTCCTTGGACGCACCAGGAATATTTTGGAGAGGGGCACAGCAAGTTTTCATTCTTAGCGGCACCGCGCATTATAACACCTATCGCCACAGAGTCCAGGGCATTCGACCGGCCAAAAATCAGTAATTAAAAACAGCAGCAACGTCTGGCGTACAGTGCATGTACATCTACTTGAATGATCAGAATGAAATTTAAGAGCATGAAGACATTTACATAAATTTATCTAATATTTTGGGACTTGCTTATGCATGTTTAAGGTGCCATAGGGCGTTTAGCGTAGTACTTTGGAATATATTTTTTCCTATCTAAATTGAAAGTACTACAAACAATTAAGTAATGAAATTTGTCAACAAAATCTTTAGAGTTAAACAAAATTACATTGTTTGTCTGATTCCAAATTGGTAAATCGAGCAGTGTTAGACGGCATTGGCAGTTTTAGGTACAATGCTGACACGTTGATGAAATATTGCAGTGCTTCAATTTGTCATTTTATGGTTGCGTCCTTATTTCATAATTTTAGTTGTAATTTCATTGAATATTCAAAGATCGTGGATTAAGTGCTTTTAAGGTTTGTTTCCTTTTATCAAGAAAAGTACGATGTAACGACAAAGTTTCTAATTACAATGGGTTGCACCGTTGCAGTAGGCCTAGACCAAAATGAGCTTAATGTAGTACGCTTAGGCCTAGCAGCTAGGCTATGTCATATGATGTGTAGCTGTAGCCTAGCCTAGGCCAACTAGCATAACTTGTGGGAAGAAAAAGTTATGGACACCTTTTAATTAATATTTAATAAGATTTTACGCTTTTTTTTGCCATGAATTAAATATTAATATTTATATTATTTCATATATCATCATGAATGTATGCTGTGTGACGGAGCAGGTTAAACATACATGTATTAACAATAAAGATTACGGCCTAAGAAGGGTAAGTCACCCCATTAAAAGCCCTAACTAAGAGTAAGACCACCACCACTACAAAGAAAAAAAGACGCACAGAGTTAGTAAAGAACTTATCAATGTTGACCTTGATATTGTGAACAGAATTGGAGATAACTTAACACTCAGGCAAACCATTCCACTCATTAACAACTGCGAAAAGCTAAAAGTTCAACTTCAAACTGTTACCACGTGTCACATGAGGATTAGCTGAAAGTAAAACATGCAAGAAATAACAGAAGTCAAAGCAGTACCAGATAGAAACATAAAAACCTGAATCATATCGCTACGTACTCTTTCAAGAATTCGCAACCTAGATTCATAAGGGAGATTCCTTACTTCAGGAATAAGTCTAGTGGCAGTGCTTCGCTGAACCTGCTCCAAAATGAACTTAACCTTCTCATAAAAGGGACTTTAAGCCTGAATAGCATACTCAAGGTGAGGCCTGACTAACTGCTTATTAAGAACAATCTCTCTACCAAGAAAACAAGAATTTCTTCTTATCAAAGCAAGCATCCTATTTGCCCTTGCAGCTGCTAAAGCACACTGTTTAAAAGGCTTCAGACTGCTAGTAATAACAACACCTAGATCCATTTCTTGATCAACACAACCAAGATTTGAACCATTCATGCAGTAATCAAAAGCCAAATTGTTCTGACCAAAATGAATATCTTTGCATTCATCAACATTGGATGACATCTGCCATATTTGGGACCAAGAAACTAAGTTATCCACATCAGTTCGCAAAAGTGAAGAATCCCTAGCATCATCAACAATCCTGTACAGCTTAGTGTTATCAGCAAATTTACAAATCCTGTAGCCAAGGGAAACATCGATATCATTAATGAAGATTAAGAAAAGAAGCGGACCGAATTCAGAACCCTGAGGAACACCACTTGTAACCTTCCATGGGGATACTTCACCATTAACAACAACTCTTTGTGACCTAACAACTAACCAAGAATATATCCAACTGGCACACTTTCCCTGCATACCAAGTGCTCTTGTTTTCATCATGAGCTTGCCTAATGGAACCTTATCAAATGCTTTTTGGAAATCTAAATAGATAACATCCACATTATGACCAGAATCAATTTGTGTAGTAACATCATCAAGAAACTCCAATAAATTAGAAACACAAGACCTCTAAGGTAAGAACCCATGCTGGGAAAAATTCAACAAATCATTAACCAGTAAATGATCTAGTACAACATCCTTAACAATGGACTCCATGCACACAACACTAGTAAGACTCATGGCCTAAAATTACAAGGCAAATTGTGGTCACCCTTCTTTAAAACATGAGTGACATTAGCAATTCTCCAATCACTAGGAATAACACCAACATCAAAGCACTTTGAAAACCATAATATTCAGGGGAACAGAAAGAACATCAGAACACTCATGTAAAACAGTAGAATGTATACCATCTGGCCTGGGTGCTTTATTTAAATTCAAACCCTTCAACTTCTTAGACACAACATCAACTGAAAAATCAATATTACTAATGGATACTGGAGAGTGCACACTGAGATAATCCACAACATCATCAGCAGGGGACTCCTTAGTAAAAACGAACACAAAGTAGTCATTTAAAACCTCCGCTATATCCTTACCACTATTGATAGTAACACCATCATTACCCTGAAGGGGACCAACAACCTCCTTGGTTTTTTGCTTTGAGCGAACATACGAATGAAACAACTTAGGATTAATCTTAACCTCTTTGGACACACGTTGTTCAGAAAGCACTTTAGTATCTCTTATCAAACCCTTTGTGAACTTTTCATGATCCTTATACCTAGCAAGCTCTGCAGGACACCTACTACATTTATAACAATGCTGCAACTTCTTTTTCCGAACAGCCTGCAAAACCTCTGGAGACATCGACACTGGCCGACTATGCCTACAGACTTTCTTTAATAGGACAAACCTATTTACACCTCCAAAACTATAGTTCGGAAAACATCCCATGCTTTAGAAGGATCTAATTCACTTACCAAAGAAGTTCAATCGAATGACAAATTATCCTGAAGTGCAGCAGTCGGCATTCTTAAAATCTAAAACCAGTTTATTAGCTAGAAAAACCTTTGTGAAGCAATACAGATCAAAACTAATGAGGTCATGATCACTACACTCTACCTTACCGCTACTCCGCACATTTCTAACCTTACTTTCTTCACTACTGAAAATCAAATCCAGACAATTTCTACCATGCGTGGGAAACAACACAAAGCAGTCAGACACAGCTTCCAGAAAATCTTTACCATGTGGACCACTAGTACAAAGATTTCATTCAATGTCTGGAAAATTAAAGTCCCCAAAAACAATAACCCTCCTAGAAGCAACTTTCCTGAAGCAGTCAAGCAATTTCTGATTGTTCTCAGGACTAGAATTTGGTGATCTATACACAACACCAACAACCACTAAACTACCAACATCGCCATCAACAATAAGCTCACACCATAGGCAATTTGAAAAACCAAAAGAAAACTGAGCAGTCCTATCTATGCAATGAAAACTATCTTTCACAAACAATAAAACACCACCTTTTTCTACCATTGAGAGTATCTAATCTGTCTTGCCTGAAACTGAGTAATCTGGAATATGTATCTCTGAATCACTAATTTCACTATAAATCCAACTCTCAGTAATACCAATTATATCAGGTCTACTAATTGAAACTTCAGCCAGAAGCTCATCACGCTTATTCAATATGCTACAAACATTTGAAAACATAACCTTAATTCTACCACAAGAACAATCCCTATTCCCAGAAACATGCCTGACAGGTGGGTATAAACTCTCACTCCCCCCATGACTAGTTTAAAGGACTCCGATCCTTAATTGCCCTATTGACACCTCTAGCAAGAACACAAGCACCTTTTCTACTTAAATGCTAACAATCTCTCATGAACCAATCAACCCAAGATTCAAACTTATGCCAGAAATTTACAAAACCGAACTCAAATAGAGGACGAATACTCTCTAACCAACTATTGATCAACAACATCTTATCTATCATGAAAGAACTACCCCTACGCGGCAACAGACCAACAACTAGAACCCTATAACCTGTGTCCTTCAACTTAAATAACAAATCTATGAAATTATGCCTAAGAGAATCAACTTTTCTCCTTAAAATATTATTTGTACCAATTAAAACTACGACGGTATCTTCACCTTTACATAAAGTCTCAACACTAGAATTAACATCATCAACCCTAGCCCCTGGAAGACAGACCCTAATCCTTCTACTAAGATCTACTCCACAAAACTCTTGTGTTAACAAACCTAACAAGTGAATCCCCTATCCATAACACCTTGTCCCCGACAGAATCCACAGGCAACGTACCAGATGAATCAACAACCTCACGACCAATGGTACCAATCATCAACTACAGACAACTCTACATCAGGCCTGTCAACAGAATCTGATCCATGGCTATCTATCTGAACAGAACCCCTATTAAATTCCTCACCCAAAGAACTATCAACATCACATGTCTGACTACCCACATTTAAGCCACAAAACTCAGTCTGCACATTAGCATCAACCTTTTTAATGATGCAACTACAACCAGAAAGTCTCAACTCCAAAGCCTTTGACCTACACTTTGAACAGTCAAATGCAAAACTATCAACTGAAGCTTCATCAAAACTACATGTCATACCGGACTTCTGGAAATCAATCCACATTTTACAACTATTACAGTAAATCGAACTCTCCATCATCACACAATATGATTAACAGAAGCAGAAAACCAAAAGCAGCAACCTAAAAGAGGAACAATAGGTCCAACAATACCTAAAGAAATACCTTCGCTTCAACACACAATATACTAGCCTACATTTAACACATAAGCCTATACACTTAAATAAAAAAAATAAAAAAGCCTAACACAACAATTTTAAAGCCTAGCTTACAACAACTGTAAGGCCTAGCTTACAACAACTGTAAGGCCTAGCCTAGCTTACAACAATAGCAACAATGTGTGTAATAGGATAAAGTTATTATACCACACAAACCAGCAACAACAAAAATTTAACAATTGAGGAAACTTAATGAAAATAACAAATATGCAGCAAAAATGTAAGAAACAACAATATGGTAAACTCAACCTGAATAGAATCCAACATCCAGATGAAAATATCCACAAATTGAGACAAGAATTGAAAATTCTGTATACAGTCACTTAGTCCAATCATCGTGATTGGTTAATTCACTTCCGAAAAATACTTCCTGACTCCTGAACTATTATTAAACAGTTAAAGTAACGTTAGGCCTAGAGGTGAATGGGAAGTCGTATAGGGGTAAATTGCTATATAGGAATTAATTTCAACATTCTTAATAATTATTGGTGACTGATTTTCTTGAAACTTTCAGGATTTATAAAGGAAAGATTGTAATAGCTTTAAAAATCAATTTCAGTTAACAAATTTAGGGCAAAAAACAGGTTTTTAATTTAATCTCATAAAATTTGGAGAAAAAATTTAAGGCTTCAAGAAAATCATGCATATAAGTCATTTTGAAAAATTTCTTACCTTCTTTCAGCAATTTTACTGTTCTTTATTTTCCCGTTCTTTATTTTCCCATCCAAAATAATTTAAAATGTATACCTTTTCGAGCAAATTTCTTTAAAAAAGGATAATGAATCACGAGCTTACAAATTTTGCTTTCTTGTCGGCCATTTTGCACGAAACTAAAGAAAAAAAGCTGTGTAATGGTGCGGAGGAATTTTAAAAATGTCAAAATCCTAAAACCTAATCCTAAACCCTAATCCTAAATCGTAATTCTAAAACCTAATCCTAAGCCTAAAACCTAATCCTAAAACCTAACCTGAAAATGAGGATCTACATTAAATATGCACTTGTTTAAAAAAAAGAAAAAATCACTTTAACTGCAAAATGGCTTGCAGACTCCACTCGTCAGTACAGTAGGCTAGTAGTATACACACTGAAGAGTAAATGTTTTGATCGGAAAGCCAAAACGTAAGAATTCTTCTTTTTTAAACAAGTTTGGCTTAGTTTCTACTTAAAAGACCCAAATCTAAAAAGGAAAATAGTTCAAATACATCAATACAACGGAATAAACTAAAATTAAAAAATCGAAATCAAAAATCCTTATATAGATATTTACCGCTATACTAAGATTTTACTGTGAATGGTGTAATCTTATAAAATGTCTTAAATGTTATGACTCCCATACAGTATCCCCAGCTTGGACAGTTTGGTCGCGCTGTCGTGAGGATTGTACTAATCTTATTCAATTTAAAGAACGATGTTTTTAAGGTTGAAAGAAGTTCGATTATTCTTATTAAGTTCAAACTAGTAGTATGGCATATCCTAGTTCTTATACACATCAGTCAGTACAGTTGACATTGGGATTGCTATACAACGAGGACGGACAGCTATCAATAAGTGGCAGCCATCACCAACATGGCTAGCATCAGTCAGACGGTACTACGGGGAGAACTACAGTGGGCGTATCCCCAGCTGGGCAGCGAAATTGTGACTCACGATGATTGTACTATGCTTAATTAAAGAAGGACGCATGCTCATGTGATGATGGGATCATTAGAGCGTGACTTCACTGCCAGCAGCCAGGAATAAACTTTAAAGTAAACCTGTATTTGCCGCCACACTTGAAATGGCAACCATAGGGGTCATTAATATTTAGGCTGTATAGCAAAAACCTCAAATTTTGTTTTATTTCTATTCTTATTTAAAAATTCATCAAACTCTTTAAAATTGCAAGATAGATTAATTAACAATTCATTCCCTGCAAAAAACTTGTTTATAAACCTTCCTCTTTAGGTCTAAAATCTGGGACAATAGGAAGTTATTTTTAAAGATATGTTAGAATTAAAACAGCCATTTGTTTTTGCACCCAAGGAGGAAAGTTTTGAATTATTTTTGCAGGGAATGGATTGCTACTGAACTTATATTGCAAGCTTTAAGAGTTTTATCAACAGGGATGAACATGGAGAAAATAAGATTTCCACTGTGGCCTGTGATGAAGTCATAGGCCTATTTGTCACAGTGGTACAATTATAGGCCACACTTACCATAATTAGTGTTAGGCTGCATAGAAAAACCTCAAGTTTATTGAATTTTGACTCTTGTATCCCTGGTCATGAAACTTTTAGATTTTACATATTTTAAATTCCATAGCAATTTAATATTGAATACTAATTTGAGAGAAAACTACACCAAAATTTGTCAAACTGACTAAACTTCACCCTAAAGATCTTCAATGTAACATACATGTACATGTACATTCACATACTTTCCAGACTAGATCACAGGAACCTGGAGCCTAGGCTGGATTTGAAATTAATTTTCCTGTTTATTAGTAACAGTTTAACTTAAATTTTACTGTTAGTAGGCCAATTTAGGCTAGTTGTAGCTTGAGTTACTACACATGCAATTTGAACCTAAAGTGTGGTGGCAGTGTACAGCTTTCCTTCTATCTGGAGTTGTAAGTTTATATATAATAGTATCTCAATCTATTCATCATTTCATCATATTCATGTTTGTCTTGGTATCTAAGGAGGAACCCTCAATAGAAAAAAATGGTGAATAGACTCAAAAATATTGTCTTTTGTTTTGAAATGACCGATATGTCTCTAGTACTCTCTAGAAAGATTGATCATTAAAGGATTAGTTCAGGGGTCAAGCAAGTCCATCTATGAAAGAGGACTTCAATAGAAACAAAATAGTTTAGAAAGCAGTAAAAAATCTTATTCCATTAAAGAGATATCTAAGTTTAAAGTGTGGTATTATTTGGGTAGAAATGACTGTGAAATCAGACTAGTCGTGATGTCACAGCCTCAGATTCCTCAAAGTCTTTATGTATTCTATTATATTTTGACCTGCAATTTTGTGGCTTAAAAACCATGGGATATGTCAAAAAGTAGTAAAACTAAATCTAGAAAAGGCATTTATTATAGACCACCTGAAGAAATTTCGAGGAAAAATAAATTTGAATAGTGTAAAAAGTGAATAAATTTTCTTTAAAATACATTAACAAAGAATGTGAGGATGATGACACCAACTTTTCACAATAGACTTACTACACCAGTCATTTCTACACAGATAATACAGAGCTTTACACTTGAATATTTCCTTAACAGAATAACATATTTGAATGTTTTCTTCACCATTTTGTTTCTTTTGAAGTCCTCTTTTATATAAGATGGGCATGCCTGACCACTGAACTAATCCTTTAAAAACCAAATTACAGTTTAGGACCATAGTGAGATAGAATTTACAGTACCAATTCATAATCATGTTGTGGAATGTGCATTCTTAATCATTGCATTCTGTGAAAAATTGATCATGAAAATTGTGCCACTGCATGTGCGTCTAAACATGTTCTCGCGAAGAAAAACGTGAGAACCATCTGTAATGTTCTTTTTTTGCTTGCACTTCATAAATACATACAAAAAAATCTTTACCTTTCTGTCTTGATTTATTAAAGGTACTGACAAGAACTTTGCATTCCACAATTTCCATTGACGACTTCTCTGAAGCTACGGAAAAGTATGCATAGCATGAATTATGCTGTAGATCAGAACCAGCTACAGAATGCTCCAGCTATTACCTGTGGGTTTTATGGTATGGTGGTTCCACCAGATCCTACTCATTTGTCACTGGAGCAGCTTCAGCGAGAGCAGCTGTTTATGTCCGATAGAAGAAGTCTTGATGCATCTCAAGTCCTGCCTAGGTCACATTCACAAGTGAATCCCATCAGAAATGTTCCTGAGATCACTGTAGGATATGAAAACCAAAACATGAGTTTACTAAATCAGAGGGATATGCCATCTGCCCTCGTTGGTGAATCACAGGCAATTAGCTCTTCTTCCGAAATCTCCAAAATGTCTTTAATAGAACTCCAGCGTAGAAGAAGAGAGTTGCTTCAATCACATGCCACTCGAGGTACATCTCAGGTCTTCACTAGTAGATCAATGGATATCATTACAACAGACACTAGCAGTCATTATCAGCAAGGTAGCAGTGATGCATTAAGATCTAGAGAATTCACTGGAAGGCAAGATATGAGCCAAAGAGAATTGGAACTAGAAATGGCAAATGGACACAGAGGAAGTTCAACTTCGTCATTGTCTTTGCTAGATAAGTACAGACTGAATCTCTTAGAGCAATCAAGAGGTTCGAACCTTATTGATAGGGATCGAAACAGTCGGTCAATGGGCTCAACATCTTTATCAAATGCAACTTTAGATTTAAGTAGTGGTGATAGGTTTATTGATCAGAGTGAAATGAGAATTGCTGATCACTTCAGAGGCCTACCTTAACCTTAGGCTTGCTTGATTCAGGCCGAAGCGCTTTGATAACTGGAAACAAATTTATTGACAGTCACAGCTCAGAATTGGGTGCTTTTCAGGCTGTTGGAGATAACAGGACAAGTCTTGCATATGAAGACTTGATGTTGCAAATGGAAAAAGAAGAAGAATTTAAAAGATTAAAACATTCGCCTGAAGATATGATGAGTGCATCGTGGAGAGGTAGGGCTTTACCTGGTAGAAGTTCACAACCAGAGCTGTCGCAGTCAAATTTGTTACAGAAAGATAGTTCTCTTGAAGGAGTCAGGAGGAGGAAGTTAGAAATTCAGCAAGAATTAGAGCAATTGAAGGCCAGACAGAAGTTAAGAGACTTTGAAAAAGGGAGGCAGAGAGTTTTGATGAAAGAAGCAGATGATAGATTGATTGAAAAGGCTAGCCTTATAGGAGACGGTCTTTCATCACTTTATGGGTCAAAATTTAATACAAACCACAACAGGGAAGGTAAAGAATTCAGCCTACTTTCATATGAAAAAACACTTCAAAAAACTAAGCCTCAAGAAGTAAAGGACAATAAATTGTCAGCAAGTCAACTGAGAATCCAGCATGAGCTTGAAAAGCTTAAACAAGAGCACAAGGCAAAAGAGATGGAACTGCAAAAGAAGATTGAAAATTTAAAGGAGAAATTGGAAGCAAAGCAGAAACTTGAGACCAAAGAGAAATTGAAAGCTGAAGAGAAATTGAGGGCCAAAGAGAAATTGAGGGCCAAAGAGAAATTAGAAGAGAAGCTGAAATTGGAAGCCAGACAGAAAATGCTGGCTGAAGAGAAATCGAAGACTGAAGTGAAATTGAGGTTCAAAAATACATTTAAATCTGTACAGCATGTTGCGAAGATTGATTCAAATGTCATAGACTTGACAGAAAAAGAGTCAAAGTAAGTTTTAGTTTCAATGTTGTGGGAATCAATTCAAGGTTTTGCTGGACTCGGACTGGCACAGGGGGCTGGGACTAATATTTGGATGGGGTAGAATTAAGTCTGATTTTGTACTCAAATCAAGACACTAGTTCCATTCGACTTGGATTGGGTGAAATTGATCATGAGGACTCTTGTCCAGTCTCAGACTCAAAGTCTGACTGTGGTCCTACTTGGCTAGGTGCCAGACTTAAACTCGGCACCACAGACTTGGAGGTGGAGGAGGGGAGATATGGGTGTGGAATCGACTGAAAAGTCTTTCAGATTACAGGGTGTTTCAGAGAGTTAAGGGGATTTGAGGGTGATTATGGGCCTGACATGGGAAAAAGAAAGGGATTATATTTTGGCATCATTTGAAGAAGGTTAAGATGGAAGAGTACCTCAGTATGTCAAAGAAGGATTATTCTATTCTGGTGCATATTCACAGTGCTGTAGAAATTTATCATTTTATAAATACTGGCATTTAACCATATTCTGCATCAGGCCTCAAAATAATTTAGTATTTTGTGCTTGCCTGTTAGGCAGCATTTATTCAGATCTGTCTGTCCATTTCAAGTTTTCTCTGCCCTATATTTATGTGGAATAGGTATATCACTGCTGCACATGGAATTTTGTCTGCCAGTCGGCATGGTGTACACAGGAGTTGATTGATCACTCAATTTCTTCCTTGTCCTGCCTGGATGACAGGGCGAGTTATTTGTGGAGGCCTGTGCTGTTTCCAACACCACTTGGAGTGCGAACCGCCATGCTCTCCCAAATTCTTCAGGCTCACCATTCGTGCCAAGCTTGACTACTGCAATATTGTCTACTGTGTTGCTCACAACTTATACCTCAACCACATCAACACCATCCAAAATGAAGCCCTTAGGCTTTGTCTGGGTGCCTACAGGACCTCCCCAATCAGCAGCCTTTATGTTGAAGCCAACGAACCCCCCTTTCTACTTAGATGTAGAAGGCTTAGCCTCTCCTATGCTTTCAGAGTCCTCACCAACACCCAGAACCCTGTTTACAACCTATTAGGTACCCCAATTTCTCCACCCTCTTTGATAGGACTTGAACCCTATCCCATCCCTTTAGCTTACGCATTAAATCAGACCTCTTCCATTTCGGCATCAACCCCGCCACTCTCAGCACCTTCTCCTGGCCCACTTTTCCTCATTGGGCCACCCCCCCCTCCTATCCACCTGGGCCTCTCTATTCATCACAAAAGCCAAACCCACCCTAACCTCTTCATCAATTTTCCACAAGCAAATTAAAGACTAACTCTCAAACTACAGTACACTTCCATTTATACTGATGGCTCCAAGGAAGGCAACAAGACAGCTGCTGCTGCTGCGTCATCCAAGACATCACCCTCAGTAGCAGACTTCTCGACTACTCGTCCATCTTTTTAGTTGAGGCAAATGCCATTCTCCTCGCCCTCAGCTTTATTGAGTACTTTCCGCTCAGCCACTTTACCATTTTCTCCGACTCCAAGGCTGTTCTTACTTCTTTATTCAATTCAAATGGGATAACTTCACATCCCACCTCCTCCTCCGGAAACTCCTTTCGCCACCTTCTGCAGGAAAGTATTATTTTCTTCTGGATACCCAGCCATGTTGGCATCCCTGGCAATGACAGGGCTGATGCAGCCACTAAGCTTGCCCTTAACCTCCCCCCCACCCTTTTTCCCAAACCCTTTCTGACATCAAACCGCTTATTGCTTCCTTTCTTCGTGACCGCTGGCAAACCTCATGGAACTCCAAAATTGATAACAAACTCTACGTCCAGACAATTGCTTACTATGCTGTCATTCTGTGTTCTGTATCTATGTAAGGTATTTTAATTAAGAGGTTATGTAAGATTATTAATTAATTATAAAAAAAAAAAAAATCTAAAAAATATTTTTTTCTTCTCATGATGGGCAGGGTGGACCTCCAGGGGGGTAGGGCGGGCCCATGGAGGGGCAGGGCAGGCCGCCCCTGTGAAACAGCAAAGCTAGGGGTCTGACGTCATCTAGCCCATCATTCTGATCAAACCCACCATCAACAACCTCTCTCGTATCAACAACGTTCATATTACCCGTCTTAGAATAGGTCACACTCACTCCCACCTCCTTATTGGCTCCCCCAACCCCTCTGCAACAATTACCATTGCACCCTCACAGTCCATCATGTTCTCCTTGCTTGCCCCTGTACAACCTTTCCAGAGCTTACCTCGCTCCCTTTAACTCAATTGCTGAGTTCTTGCAGAAAAACCCTCCGGATAAAATTATCTCCTTCCTTCATCATGTTTTCCTCTACAACCATATTTAATTCTCCTCTTCCACCCCCTCTCTCTACTTTGTTTTGTTTCACCCATGCACCTCCTCTCTCGATCACAGCTTTCTGACTTTTTGTTCTTGTATTTCTGCCATTCTCCCCCTGTTTCCTTTCCTTTCTACCTCCAGAATGATCTGACCTTTCGGGCACAATTTGACCCTCGTTGTTGTGGTGCCGTAAAGCCCTTATCAAACAAACAAACTGCTGTTTCGTTATTTTACAAAGAAATAGTATCTTGCATCTTCCAGAATCAAGTGAGTCTATGTGTGGAATATTCACATTCTTGCAATTGTGCCATGTATTTTTGGAACTCTGTTACTCTTGTTACATTTAAACTTGTTACTCATTATCACATTTTTTAGCAATGCTGGTAACTCGGAAACACAGAAAAGAAGGAGCATTGAGCATGAGCATTTGTCACATGACATTCAAGCAAAGAGACAGAAGGTAGGTAGCATACCTAATTAAACTAAAAGGTGTATGAACGCAAAAAGCAACATTTAAAAGCCATTAAATTACCAAAAATGCTCATTTAATTTGGTTAACATTGACTATTTACATCCTTGTTAATTTTCAGGCTATAGCATGCAAATGTTTTTGTGAATTTCTAATATTTCGCTGGGAAATTTTTGATCTTGGTGTTTATGTAAGTTCTTTGGATTTCAATTGTCTATCACAATTCTTTGAAAGTGCAGCAAATCTGATCGAAAGTGGTGACTGTAAAAATGTTATTGCCATTTGCCCCACACAAAAAGTTTTAAATTCAAAATAGCCCGAGGTGCTAATAAAATGTAATATTAAACTTATAGGTCTGGAAAATAAATGATATAATCTTTCACATTGTCCCAAAAGTAAATGCTTGACAAAGAATATGATTAAAGTTACATTCTCAAATTGATGTAACATGAAATTTATGGATCTGGAATGAAAATGATGTATTCGTTCATGTTGTTGGAGAATTGCAGTGGTTAGAAGTGAAGTCATGCTCGTATGAGAAACATACCATGTTCGATTCCTGTCATGAGCACTGCATTGTGTGCTTGCTTAAGCAACACACTTTACTTGCTTCAGTCCATTTTGCTGTAAATGAGTACCAGCACTGCTGGGGAAGTAACCTGCGATGGAAAAATAAACATGATACAATCTTTCATTTTGTCCTAAACATGAATCCTTGACAATAAATGCCATCAGTGATCATAGTTACATTTTTTGTACTCATTTATTGTTCATCAAGTCTATATATATGCTGGTAAATTTTTAATTAGAAAAGTATAATTATTTTTTCTTCTCTAAAATAATTATTGCCCCTACCTACCCAAGATTGTGGGAAAATAAAATAAAATTGGAAACTAACATACATTTTATTTTGGCCTAAGGCATCTCCTAAATCATAAACATGTATTTATTTTCTTCACATCTTCAGACGACTGAGGGCAGCTCATTATCCAGGAGCTCTACGATTTCAAGAACAATCTGTATAAAGAACCTGCCATCATCGGTAAGTACATTTTCATAGTGAGTATGTCTAATTGTTAAATTGTTTTTTAGAGCACTTCCTTCATTGCCGACGAGTGAACACACAATTACAATGACGGGTTTTATGATAGTAACAATGCTATCACGAAATTATAAAGAGAACACAGGTACATCTTAACATCTCAAAATCTTTGATAACCAGTTGTGATGCACTGGCATGTCTACCCAACCCAGGCTTGAACCCAGGGCCTACTTCAAGCAATTATGTTTATTTATAAAAACATCTTTCTAAAATCTGATAATTTTGAAGATACAAATGAAATAAAATGAAATGATTTGATATCTGAAAGAATGTAAAAACAATGCTGGACTAGTTCAGGTCAATAAAGGACAAGTTGATTGGTCAAGCAAGTTCATCTTACAAGAAAATATGTGAGGATATGATGTCACTAGTCTGGTGTAAGTCGTCTCTAAGTTAAATATGATTCTGTTAAGGAGATTTTTAAGTTCTGTATCATTTGTGTATAAATGGCTTAATTCAGACTAGTTGTGATGTCAAATCTTTACATTTCTCAAAGTCTCCATGCATGCCATCATTTTCTCCCTGAGATTTTGTGACTTGAACCTATTAGATATGTCACGAAAAACAGAATCTAGTAAGTTACCACCCAAAGAAACTTTGAAACTATAACTAAATTAATTTTGCTTGAAAATTTATTAACAATTTTAATAAAGTAAACATGAACCATTTAGATTAGATTAGACCAGTCATTTCTAAAAATATGAGAATCTATTTTGAATTGGGTATTAAGAGCATATTGGTTTCTTCACCATTTGTTTGTTTTTATGTCCTCTTTTACATAAGATGGGAATGCAGTAGCTGCAGTGGTCAGGGCATTGATCTCATACTCAAAAGGTACTGGAATTGAATCTCAGCCAGGCTGTGTCCTTGAGCAATACACTTCATTCCAAGAGCTCATGCAGGAGCAATTGGGAAGCAACAAATTCAAGTTAATTTGGAAGAAAATAAGCTATAAATCATGAAAAAAGTAAAAGTTTTATTAAAATCAGTTAAAAATATTAAGGTCTTATTATGATAAATTATGCAAATTTTATTGAAAACAAGAAAAGCTATGACTTTCCTTATGTTAACCTATGTTTTCCTTCACCAACATTATTTGAATAAGAGCAGGTAGATACGACCAAGAGATTTTGAAGTCCATCATAAACCAAAATTAAAGTCAAACTTTTGTAGTAGAATACTGTCTAGTGATTTTTAGTTATGGAAATTCATGAAAGTAATTTAAAGAATTAATTACAGAAATTTCTTAAACTTTGATCAGACCTCTTTTGTTCAGTTCCTTTCTTGCAATATTTCTATTTCTTTTAATTAGATATCCTCATCTAGTTTGAAAGGACTTTTCACCAAGTATGGAGAAATCCATGATTACAGACTGCCCAAGAGAGGAGAATGGTTAGTGTTGTTGTTTGGCAATGTTGTTTGGCAATGTTGTTGTGCATGAGCGTTGATATGGAGTGGTAGTTCTTTCCATTATCAAAGTTCAGCAGGAGAAAACAATTTGATGATTTTCAGTGACTGAAGTCATATAAATAAATAAATTATTTTACAGATTTTGAGCTGTCGTCTTTTCCATACGTCACAACTTTTCCTTAGATAAAAAATTGTTCAAACTCAGGTATAGCTCAGAAACTACAGGTGCTTTTGACCTACAGTAATTTAAATAGTATGCTTGTTAGAATTTCAAGTTAAACCTCTTTCTGGTGATTGTAAAATCTCCACCCAACCGCGTGCCTCCGCCCGTCCGCGTGCCTCCGTGCGTCTGCGTGCCTCCGCGTGCCTCCGCTTGTCCGCGTGCCTCCGCCCGTCGCGTGCCTCCGCCCGTCCGTGCCTCCGCCTTCGTCCGCGTGCCTCCGCCCGTCCGCGTGCCTCCGCCCGTCGCGTGCCTCCGCCGTCCACGTGCCTCCGCCCGTCCGCGTGCCTCCGCCCGTCCGCGTGCCTCGCCCGTCCGCGCCCCTCCCGCTGCCCTCCGCCCGTCCGCTGCGCCTCCGCCCGTCCGCTGCGCCTCCGCCCGTCCGCTTTCGCCTCCGCCCGTCCACTGCGCCTCCGCCCGTCCGCTTCGCCTCCGCCCGTCCGCTCGCCTCGCCCGTCCGCTCGCCTCCGCCCGTCCGCTGCCTCCGCCCGTCCTCGCCTCCGCCCGTCCGCTCGCCTCGCCCGTCGCTCGCCTCCGCCCGTCCGCTTCGCCTCCGCCCGTCCGCTCGCCTCCGCCCGTCCGCTGCGCCTCCGCCCGTCCGCGCGCCTCCGCCCGTCCGCTCGCCTCCGCCCGTCCGCTCGCCTCCGCCCGTCCGCTCGCCTCCGCCCGTCCGCTCGCCTCCGCCCGTCGCTCGCCTCCGCCCGTCCGCTTCGCCTCCGCCCGTCCGCTTCGCCTCCGCCCGTCCGCTCGCCTCCGCCCGTCCGCTCGCCTCCGCCCGTCCGCTTTCGCCTCCGCCCGTCCGCTCCACCGCGCCTCCGCCCGTCCGCTCGCCTCCGCCCGTCCGCTCGCCTCCGCCCGTCCGCTCGCCTCGCCCGTCCGCTGCGCCTCGCCCGTCCGCTCGCCTCCGCCCGTCCGCTCGCCTCCGCCCGTCCGCTGCGCCTCCGCCCGTCCGCTGCGCCTCCGCCCGTCCGCTCGCCTCCGCCCGTCCGCTGCCTCGCCTCCGCCCGTCCGCTCGCCTCCGCCCGTCCGCTCGCCTCCGCCCGTCCGCTCCTCCGCCCGTCCGCTGCGCCTCCGCCCGTCCGCTCGCCTCCGCCCGTCCGCTCGCCTCCGCCCGTCCGCTCGCCTCCGCCCGTCCGCTCGCCTCCGCCCGTCCGCTTCGCCTCGCCCGTCCGCTCGCCTCCGCCCGTCCGCTCGCCTCCGCCCGTCCGCTCGCCTCCGCCCGTCCGCTCGCCTCCGCCCGTCCGCTCGCCTCCGCCCGTCCGCTGCGCCTCCGCCCGTCCGCTCGCCTCGCCCGTCCGCTCGCCTCGCCCGTCCGCTCGCCTCGCGCCCGTCCGCTCGCCTCCGCCCGTCCGCTCGCCTCCGCCCGTCCGCTCGCCTCCGCCCGTCCGCTCGCCTCGCCCGTCCGCTGCCTCCGCCCGTCCGCTCGCCTCCGCCCGTCCGCTGCGCCTCCGCCCGTCGCGCTTCGCCTCCGCCCGTCCGCTCGCCTCCGCCCGTCCGCTGCCTCCGCCCGTCCGCTGCGCCTCCGCCCGTCCGCTCGCCTCCGCCCGTCCGCTGCCCGTCCGCCCCGTCCGCTGCGCCTCCGCCCGTCCGCTTTCGCCTCCGCCCGTCCGCCGCCTCCGCCCGTCCGCTTCGCCTCCGCCCGTCCGCCTGCCCGTCCGCCCCTCCGCCCGTCCGCCTCGCCCGTCCGCCCGTCCGCTGCCCCGCCCGTCCGCGTGCCTCCGCCCGTCCGCGTGCCCCGCCCGTCCGTGCCCCGCCCGTCCGCGTGCCTCCGCCCGTCCGCGTGCCTCCGCCCATCCGCGTGCCTCCGCCTGTCCGCGTACCTCCACCCGTCCGCGTGCCTCCACCCGTCCGCGTGCCTCCACCCGTCCGTGTACCTATAATAATATTATTGAATTGTTGTTTCTCTTTCCATAGGTCAGTATCTTATGTCACTTTCAAAAGTTCAAAAGATGCAGAGTATGTCGTGGAGACTTCACAAAAGGATGTAAGTGATTGTTCTTATTTTATTCATGATTTTACCTCATCATCACACTTCACTATGGAATTGCATGAGATTGCTCAATTGATCAGCTTTAGTGTACATTAAGATCTTGTGTAGAGAAGACATAAATTACATTCTCTTGCCTTACTTCAGAGCTTTGGCATCAGATGTTTCTCAATGAAACCTTGAATGTTCCAGTAACTCTGCGCTTCAGTATATATTTTTTCTTTCTTTCTATTTCAAACGATAAAACATGAAAAGCTGAGAAATAAAAAGTACAAATCTACTGTTGATGATGGAAAATGTAAATTTTCTTCTACTTTTCAATATCTATTCTCATCAGTATCTTATCATCCATGGGATTTAATTATCTATGATCACTAGCACTGCCCACAGCATTTTTATCACGATTAGTACTGTGATAAAAAAGTAATCAGAAATCGGATCGGATCGGTATGATAAAATATGATCGGTAATCGGCAAAACCCATTACAGTGTAACGTTGGAACACTATTGACTACTCTAGCAGTGTTTGTCTGAGATAATACAGCAGGAAGCAAATAATGTGTTAAATCTATTGCAATTCAGAAAAAAAAAAAGTCATTAAACCATTATTTTATTATGTAATATTTTATTGCATTTTCCCCTGAGAGTTTGTGACTTACAAAATGTGAATTTAGACTTACTAGAACAGTCACTTTTAAAACACACATGAAATTCAAGAATGCAGAAGATGAAGAAGAAACCCGTTGTATGGTATGAGTCTGATCTTAGGCGATAATCCTTATAATCTTCAGTCTATTCTTGCATTTTTAGTGCAAAGATGATTCGGAATATTTATTATTGATATGACTGATCTTTTATATTATGCGCATAAAATGAAAATATTATTCTTTTTACAGAGGAATGTTTTCATGTATGATGGAAAGAGCCTGGATATCTCCTTTGATGAAAAAGAGGTAACATTGTACTATTTACTTTAATTATTGTTATTTTCTACACAACATGTTTATAGCTACGTTTGTGTTCTATTTACTCATTTTTATATCAATTTTTTAAGAATTGTTTTTACAAACTTCTTATTTTAATTTTTGTATATTTCTGAAAAGCTGAATTGATGATAAGAAAGAAATCAAATTAAATCATAAAAATGGTGTAAATGGAGCCTAATTCTCCTTCAAGGGTGGGGGTAACAGGGTTTAAGTTTCTTTACAAAGGTTGGAGGGTGGGAATCATTGTCCTCCATAAAGAAGGGGGGAAAATATTTCTAAAAAACTTATATGTACTTTTAAGTCTCACCTGAGAATTAGTAAAACAAGCCCCTCCCCATGTCCTGCAGGAAGTACTGCCTTTGGTATGAACACAGGTTGACCAGAGTTTTAGGATCAGGAACATATTGATGTCTTCTGTGAAATTTGATTTTGATTTTTTGTTGTTTTGTTTATCCACTTAAATTGCTAAAGAAGGATTTATATATGTTCAGTGAGCTGCAGTGAAAGGGCATTACAGTGAATCAGGCATTAAAGTAGGAAGTAGGGGTACAAACAGGACAATCACTATGGCAACAAAAAGGTTTCATATTTTGCTATGATATAGAGCACCCAGCGTGTTCATGAGAAGTCATAAACCTGGCGTGTGTGAGTCAATCTCCAGAGACTGCTCTCAGCATGTGGCGTACGTGAGTGTCAATAAGCTTATCTCTGACTTAGTGCTGTTTATACTTCATATCCAGGATCACGGAAAAGACCAGAAAGTGGAAATCGACAACTCTAGAAGTGTCAGTTCTGATAAAAGGAACCATTTGAAAGATGAAAACTCCAGGAGCAGTGTGTCGGATGAGGTACATTTACATTATTTTCCTTTCTGTGGTGATGTCACAATTAGGTTTTATATAGTCCTTCGAAGGTTGTTTTGGCAGTGAAGCTCATGGAAGGACATATCTACTGTGGGATTATGGAAAGGGTGTGGCGGTAAATGTTGATAATATACATCAGATCTAACAAGAATCCGTATAATATTTTTCAACCAAATTGGACAGATTTACAGACGTGGCCATATAAATGTTGATCTCATTCTCAGCAGTAAGTCACAGAATTCCTGAGTATTTAAAGGTCTGTGGACAGGTAGAGATTTTGACCCAAATGAAAGAGCATTAAATTCTGAGCAAAACAGTCTTCAAACGGTCACAGTAGCACTTTGTTTATTTGTGACAAATAAAAAGTTGCAGCTTGCACAAAAGTGATGATGTATGAACAGGCAAAATTACAGCTGAAATTCTTTAATGCAAATTCTTTATAATTCTTTTCCAAATTATTAATATGAAAGGTTCTCAAATTGCATTCTACTGCAAACTCTGGGTCAAGGTTATAATACTATACATTTTTCTGTTCACTATAACTAACTTCTCCTATTAATATTTGGGGGAAGGAATAAAAAACAATAAGTTAACTTTAGCAATTTTCTAGTAGTCCCACTCTTGGGTCACGAGATATTGTGCAATTTATGCTTATTAGGTATCTAAGTTTTAAAATGCTCTAAAATGGTCAATTTGTAACTGATTGTGATGTGAATTTTTGCTATTTTCATGTTTTTTTTTAAATTTGAAACTCTATGTTGTTGTTAAGTGTCCATATGTCTTTAAAAGTTGACAGAATTCTCATAAAGAAAAGGAGAAAATATTCTCTCCTTTTTTCCACAGACCGCAGCAAAACGTCACCAGTCCAAAAGATTACATGTCAATAACTTTGCAAGGTATTGTAGCAAAGACAGATTCTTTGAATGCTTTGTACAATTTGGAAAACTTGTGGATTATTATTTTTCTGCTGGAGATGTGAACAAGAGCTCTTATGGTTTTGTGGAGTACGAGACAGTTGAAGAATCTCTTAGAGTTTTCAAAGCGGCAAACGAAAGGGGAGTCCTTAGAGTGGATGACATAACTTGTATAGTGTCACAAGTCAGAAAGCCGAAGGAGGTAAGGTTCAATTTTTCATATCATTTGATTTTGAAGGTGAAAACACATTAAGATGATTCGGAGTAGATGAATAACCATATTTGCAAACTGGTGGGGAAGGGTCAGAACAGGGATCAATAAAACAGCCTGAGATCAACTGGCCCGCTACATGGGCATAGTTACCTAAATTTATGGTTGTCCTGGAAGAAAATAAGCTATATGCTTCAAATATTTTCTTCTAAAAGATAAGTCGTCCACAGGTCAGATTTAAAAAAATGATAAGTTAAGCTGATTGTTTAAGCTGGGTAGCTGGACAAGCAATTTGTTGAACTCTGGGGCGGAAGGCATTTACAGGGGAACAGACTATTGTGACTTGGAACAGACTATTGTGACTTGGAGCAGACTATTGTGACTTGGAACAGACTATTGTGACTTGGAACAGACTATTGTGACTTGGAACAGATTATTGTGACTTGGAACAGACTATTGTGACTTGGAACAAACTATTGTGACTTGGAACAGGTCTTTAGGACTGAGAGTAGATCGTCACATGGACTAGCTGGTCTTCGTGACAGAAACATTTTCGTAATTGCAGGCCTCCCGGTAAACCTTTAAAAACCTTTAAAACCTTTAAAAACCTTTATTGACAAATTGAACCTTTATTCCTTTCAAGATAATCTTTAAAACCTTTAAAAACCTTTATTTTCAAAGTTAAGTAAGGTAAATGATTCGAGTGCCAAGGTTTTAGCTTCATTGGTAAGTATACACATCCATTTAATAGCATATCTGTTCTCAACACACATTTAAAAAGTAGCAGGACCAAAATAAAATTTCCAACTTCACGTAAGTAATGGACTTTTGGCGCCACCAACTGCCTTTTGCCCCAGAATATGCTCATTGTATGAAAATTTATTCCATGAATTAACCTTTATAAACCTTTTTATTTAAATCCCAAACCTTTAAAAACCTTTATTTCAACTTTTCCAACCTTTAAAAAAACCTTTATTTTAAAAAAGAGTCACTGGGAGGCCTGTAATTGGGAAGAGACCTTCTTTAAGGGTAACAGACTTTCATAAGGAGGAAGAGACCTTTACAATGGGGAATAGGCCTTGGTGTTTTCTTTTCCGTTGAAATTGATTTTCACTTGTCAAGAAAATAATGGTTTGATGTCACTCTCTCACAGTAGACTTTCTATGCCCGTCATTTTCATGCAAACTTGTTTTATCTGTAAGACATGTTGTCTCTTGACAAAAGGTGCAGTGGTTAAGGAGTCATGCTCATATCCAAAAGGTAAAGGGTTCGACTCCTGTCCCAAGGGCTGCATTGTGTCTTTACTCTATTTGCTCCAGTCCGCTCAGCTATAAATGAGTACCAGTACTGCTGGGGAGCTAAGCTGCGTTGGGCTGGTGTCCCATCCAGGCCATTTCTTCTCATCTGCTTGCACCATGGAAACCAGGAATATTAAGCACCGACCCTATGGGCGTAATGGCTTGGATGGATTTAAGTCTATCTTCTGAAGAGAGCAAGACGTTAAAGTATCTTCATCTCATTTATGTTGGTCCTGTTATACTAGATTGACCAATAAGATCTCACCACTCAATGTGCCATTTTCAAAATTGCAAGGCTGCATGTTCCTACCAAATGTTTTTCTATATCTTTGAATGGAAATACATGAGAAAAAATCCATATACCTTCAATTACAGGTGACTTTCTGATTTTTTTAATTTCAGGGGAAGCTGGATAATAAACTACGGTTTGAAAGATTTAGCAAAGCATGTACCAAGCAGGAAATTTACGCTATATTGGCACAGTATGGTAATATTGCAGAGATGGTGTATCATGAGGGAAAAAGTCCTTCAGAGTCGTACGGGTTCGTAAATTATTATGGGAGAGGTCGCAGGACCCTATTGGATTCTGCAGACAGAAATGGAAGAAGCATATCAAATGGGATTTCCTTTCATGTAATTTGTTACGGCGCTTCACCAAATTATAAAGTAAGTGCTTTTTGGCCATTTTCTTGATGTGGTTGAAATACAAAAGGTCAATGAACGTGTAGAGGCAACATTACCTAAATTGTTTTGAAATTGTTTTGCAACTCATGAACGGTGCAAAAAATGGACCATTTAAACGGCTTACTGAGTGTCTAGGCATCAATAGGAAAATCTTGACACTAATTTATGACTGGGCAAACTTTGTGTTTTTAGTGGTGAATTGTTTGTTATTTTAATTGTCATAATTCTTTGGAAGAAGTGCAGCAAGTTCTGACTTTACCATACCCCAATGCAAATTCTAGCAGGATTAGACTTTTCCTATTTTCAGTCAGAGCTGACATTTAAGAAAGCAGTTTAAAAAAATTGAGGGGTATGCCCAGTTTTATATCACTTACTGAAATTCCTAGAACCATTAATCAGCTACAACTTTAAAAATGAAAGAAAGTCAAAGATTCTCTAATCGGCCATTCAGCTCTAGACGCCCAAAGATCATGTTCTCACTTGAGTAGGAGCTTGCGATTAGTCCCACTGCAGGTGATCAGATCTGCCAATGATTACTGTGAGAATGCCTACTGGATTTGATTGCAGTCACTTAGTCGTGATCCAAGCAAGGGTAGGATCATGATCAGCAGACAATCAGATCCACCAATCAGATTCTCAGATCCACCAATCAGATTCTTAGATCCACCAATCAGATTCTCAGATCCACTAATCAGATTCTCACATCCACCAATCAGATTCTCACATCCACCAATCAGTTTCTCAGATCCAATCAAATGATCAGATCCACCAATCAGATTCTCGGATCCACCAATCAGATTCTCAGATCCACCAATCAGTTTCTCAGATCCACCAATCAGTTTCTCAGATCCAATCAGATTCTCAGATCCACCGATCAGATTCTCAGATCCACCAATCAGATTCTCAGATCCACCAATCAGATTCTTAGATCCACCAATCAGATTCTCAGATCATCCACCAATCAGTTTCTCAGACCCACCAATCAGATTCTCAGATCCACCAATCAGATTCTCAGACCCACCAATCAGATTCTCAGATCATCCACCAATCAGTTTCTCAGACCCACCAATCAGATTCTCAGATCATCCACCAATCAGTTTCTCAGACCCACCAATCAGATTCTCAGATCCACCAATCAGATTCTCAGATCCACCAATCAGATTCTCAGATCCACCAATCAGATGATTAGACCTACCAATCAGATGAGCAGAACCACCAATCAGATGATCAAATCCACTAATCAGATTCTCAGATCCACCAATCAGATTCTCAAAAAAAGTATGAATGCAGATCAGTGACCTGCGATCATGTTAGTTATGCAATATCCTCTTGTGGCTTGTTTATTTTGAACAGTTAACCTTCTCGGTTACATTTCTCATAATTTTCAATGCCTTGCCTTTGAACTTCCGGTTCATTCGTGCCTTCCCATCAGATTGCCTGCAGTGGGTCTAATAGCGAGTTCGCACTTAAGTGAGAACACATGCCATTGTTTTTTTCTAGATTTATTGAGCAAGGGTATTGTAGGGGATTATATGTGAGACTGCAGCTTTCGCTTGAAAATTTGTCAGTTGCACTTAAACCCACCAGAGTGTCACTGTTGCAAACATTATTTTTCTGGTCCTCTAATATGTCTAGCTACAATATAACCTCTTTACAGTGAGAGATATGTTTGTTTGCAGATGATAAGTAGTGCAACAAGTGGTGCATAAAATGGATGAATTTTCTCCTGTAAGTTTTTTGAAATTTTGAGTCATAAAAGTCATACCCATAGAAATAGACCCTCACAAAAAACAGATATGAATCCCAGATATAATCCAGATCTGGATTTGGTATCGATCCCAGATCTGTCCAGATAAAGAATTGGGAATATGTAACTTAATTGATATACCTTAATATTAAGTTTATTTCTATATCAAGTGATCATCTAATCAAGTTCAAATCTTACTTAATCTGGACAAATCAAACTTTATTATCCCAGATATATCCCATATGTAAATATGATTAATCTTGAGTTTCTGTTAGGAGGAGGTTCTTGTGTGGTAGAAGATTGAACATTTGTAAAAAGATTTGGACTTGAGTTTTTTTTACATCCCTTTGTTCAGAAGCCTTCCAGATCCAGGGAGAGGGAGTCACAATCTTCAAGGAATGCTAAGAGGGATGAAGAGGCAAAAGATAAAGACAATGAGACAAAAGATGACAGCCAATCAGAAAGCTTATTTCAAATAGGATCAGAATCTTGAACCTCCCTGCAAATGTAAGTACAACTTTCCAAATTTGCAACCTGTTTGATAGTTTGAATGTTTTTGCAAAGACATAAAGTGAAATATTCAGTTCTCAAGATCTAGAATTTTATTGGGAACACAGTTTTATTCCAATAATAACTTTAATAGTGATGCTTACATTCATTAGATTTAATTAGTAACTTTAGGGCTAAGGGGACCTCTAGTCTTTCTTGCGGTAATCCTATTATTGTCAGTGCAGAGGGAAAGGGGTTTAGTGGGAGAGAGGGAAAGTGGTTCAGTGGGAGAGAGGGAAAGTGGTTTAGTGGGAGAGAGGGAAAGTGGTTCAGTGGGAGAGAGTCAAACTTGTATTCAAACAGTACTGGGTTCAAATCCCTACACCAGTCCTTCATCATGTTCTTGAGCAGGACCCTTTGTTCCACTTGCCTAAGTCTATTCATCTGTAGAGTAATTTAAGTACCAGCACTGCTGGGAGTTACCCAGGGTTGGTGTATTGGATTTTAAGAAGAATTGTTTGGCCAAAAAAATAATAGTATTTGGCCTTTTTGACATTGATTATTTTTGTTTTTTTTGTTTGGCTTTTTGGAGACTTGTCTGGCTGTTAAATATCTTATTTGGCTTAAATCTGTTCTCAAAAGGCATTGATGGAGAATACAAAGAAAAAGTAAATAATTTTCTGATGATGTTCGGACCACATGATATTAACCCTCCCAGAATAGCCCCTGGGATCCGCCAGTGCATGATCCATTTCAAAATTTGGGATTTTCTTTACTTGATTAGGATTTGGCTTTTTTTTTAAAGTTTAATTTGGCTTTTTCAGACTGATTTAGCTTTTTGCACTTGGGATGATCTACCAACCCTGGCGTTAACCTGTGATGGACTGATGCCTTATCATCCAAGGAGATTCATTGACTCTCATTGGTTTACAGCATGGAACCAGGACATAAGCATCAGCCTTTAATGAGCATTCATGCCCAAGAAAATTTAACTTAATAGCTGAAATTCTAACAACCTAAGAGTGAGCTAACTGAGTAAATATTTGTTGTGTTTGGATTCAAAGTTTTAGTGCACAAAGGTATATAGACAAAATTTGATTTAGCTAAAAAGAATTGTATTTTTGCCTTCCTACTAACAACTCTGTTTTTTTTTTTTTAACAACTTGTGTCACAGAAAACTAACAAATCTTAAGAAAGACCTGTTTACAAGCTTTATTATCTGTTTCATTGTAGACATAATATGTCATGATATTGATTTTTTTTTTGATCATAGAATATTTATTCTTTTAATTTGTGCTTCATAATTATAATAACAGCAAAAACTTTCAAGTTCATATTTTCTCTCTTAGCTCACTGCAAACGCATCAATGTTCTGTAAATTTGTGAAAAAATATCATCTAAAGCAAGAAAATCCTTCATTATATGTGTGTGTGAAATTTTTGTCTAAAAAATAGTAAGTTTCTGTTCTTGACATTTGCTGTTACAGGTCACTTACATTGAACTAGAGAAGTTCTTTTCCTGCCATGGGCAAATAACTGGATGGATGAATAAACCAGATAATTGGTGAGATTATTTTATTGGTCACGATTTTTCGCACCACGTTTAAACAAAGGTCATGGGAATTTCCTTTCTATATCTTCCATCCCCTCTCTCTACTTTGTTTTTGTTTCAACCATGCACCTCCTCTCTTGATCACAGCTTTCTGACTTTTTGTTTTTGAATTTCTCTCATTCTCCCCCTGTTTCCTTTGCTTCCTACCTCTAGAATGATCTGACCGCTCAGGCACAATTTGACCCTTGTTGTCATGGTGCCGTTAAGCTCTTATCAAATAAACGAACATTTTTACATTTGAAAATAAATGCATCAGGGGACAATATCTAATTTTGATACAATATATAGTTTATGCTCATGTTCCGACAATGATATGACTTAACTTTTCTGTGCGTCTTTTTAAAGGAAAATCCCAGTTGAATTTTCATTTTGATTCATATGATTGGAGGCCTATTAAATAAAACAAATTGGTGAAGAAAAACATTAACAATTGATATTGTTTAGGAGTTATTACATTTCAAAGATTTCACTTTTGTGTTGAAATATCACCAGTGCAGTATACAGTGTGATTGAAGACAAAATGTCAACATGGTTTTTACACCAATTTGTTCCTTCAACCATCCTTTATTATATATTCAAATTAAAAAATCACAGGAATATATATTTAAATGGTGTAAAAGATTGTCTGATCTTGTCATAAGTTTTTGTACTTGTTGGTATAAACCAAAGTTGATATCGGTATGGGCAAGTATTAGGAAAGCAGGTAGCTCAGGAGTTTGAGCTGAAGATGCTGGAGATCCCAGGTTCGAGTCCATGGCGATTTAACCAGCGATTGTTTCACAGATATGCAGAACAATCTACACTGACATCGAGCAAAGTGGTTTGTCTTGTGCATCACACCTTCTCCCCCAGCCTTTGGGAAAAGTGGTCAATGGTGAGCGTGGCACTCACCATTCTTTGGGGATCGTAAAGCCGTCGGTCCTAAAGGCAGGGTTCCTCACCCCCTGCCTGCTTTAGTGCATGATCACTTCTTGAATAGAGTAGGGTGAAAACCTGGTGTTCATCTACTTACATTCCGGTCAAATTCCATCTTCATTCATGGCTGGTCCAGATGGTGAATAGGCTGTAATGAGTATCTATGTAGAAATAGAAGTAGCGTGCCAGGAGTGGAAGGTATAGCTGACCACAGCGCCAATGGTACTAGAAATGCTTTAATTTCTTAAGAAAGAAGAACAAAATATATTAAAAAAATACAAAAGAAAGCAAAATAAAGGGTAGAAATTTGAGATAGAAAGAAAAAAATACAGCCACACAATTGTCTTTAGTTTTGTTCTTGTTGTTGCGGTATAATAGCATAAATCTTTTCCACCTCTGCAGTCTGTTTACCTACGAACCTTAGATTATGTTGGTATTTGTGAGGTTCGATATATTCTGAAGGTATTTGTTTGATCTATTAATTGTGTTACAGTTTGGTGTCTTTCAAAAGTCCATCAGATGTTCAGAAAATCCTGAAAGTTAAAGTAAGTGACATAATCATTATATTTCATAAAAACAAAACCTGCCTCATGCATGTACCCTGTGATTTATCTTTGGATATATTATCAAAGCTTAAAGGTAGAGACAGGTAGAGATTCTACATTCACCAAACAAAGCTTATGTCTTATGCTTATGTCAGAATCGTCTTTTATGTCAAAAGTGAAGATTCTGAGGTGTGGCTATAAGTTTAAACTTATTGAACATGGCGCATGGCCATGTTCCACTGCTCTCATTGGTGATGAATTGAAAAGGTTAAACTATAATTTTCTGTGGTTAATTCAGAAGATTAACCATAGAACGGGGGTAAATGCTGATGCACGAGGGCATAGCCAGAGTCTCCAGCATTAGAACGTACCCCCGTTGAAAGGTTAACCTTTTCTCTACTACGCGGCAATATTATTGCCGTTTTGGGAGCCCCATTTTCGACCCCGCCTCCCAAACCCCTTTTTAAAAAGTGCTGGTAGAGTAAGGATTCATCAACCCGCGACAAGTGTGCCAACTCAAAATTATATGCAGGTCACTGAAGTGGAACGAGCCCGACTCTGCTGCTTGGAAGACAGAGGACCCTTCCTAAGTTAGCCTGTGCTTAACCCTTACTCTATATTATATACGATATTATTACCGTTTTGTTTTGGGCACCCCATCTTTGACCCCATTTCCCAAGCACGTTTTTTAAAAAGTGCTGGTAGAGTAAGGGTTAATTAGCTGGATCAACCATAGAAATTATATTTTAACCTTCTTCATATATAATAATTACGATTTTTAGGCAACATTTCCATCTTCAGGGAATAAGTTACCAATGACATTAAAAAAAACATTTGAAAACTCTAATATTATTTGTAACCAATTTGCTTATGAATTCTCATGCCCAAGGATCACTATGATATTAAAGCTTTCTGTAATCACAAAATTCTCTCAATTTACTTATCAACAAGTAGAACAATGCAGTGAAAAAATGTCTAAAGATGTTTATTTTTACAAGAAGTGGGTATTGAAATGCATAAAACACATAAAAGCAGTTGACAATTGTTAGAAATATGGTATTATATTGGAAATGTAAACCACCAAAACAACCAGTTGAATGACCTTTCATTGTCTTGACGAGCTATTGCCAGTTTTGTCAAGGATTGTAAACATGTCACTGAGTTCTGGCACTTTCCCATCAACCTTGAAATCTGCCATTGTCACTCCTACCATCAAAAAACCGTCCCTGGACACAGAAATTCTCCAAAACTATCGTCCCATTTCCAACTTAAAATTTCTTGCAAAATTGATAGAAAAGGCTGTTTCTTTGCAACTACAAGACTACTTGTGTGCCAACTCTTTACAAAACTCCCTCCAATCTGCCGACCGCAAGAATCACTCAACAGAAACTGCCCTGGTACGCATTTACAATGATCTTCTCCTTGCTACTGATGACCACAAAGAGTCACTTCTTGTCCTCCTCGACCTCAGTGCAGCATTTGACACTATTGACCATCAAATTCTGTTTAATAGGCTGCATATTTTGTACGGTTTGGATGGAATCACTCTCAATTGAATGAAATCATATTTTGCAAACCGCTTGCAGGTTGTAACCATTAAAGATAAAAACTCTTCGCTCCGGTATCTCGACTATGGAGTGCCTTAAGGATCAGTAATCGGACCACCTGTTTTTACATACTATACTTCCCCTATGGAGCATTATCACATCTCATGGCCTGCATGGGATGATTTATGCAGATGATACACAGGTTTATGTGTCAATGAATAGAAACGAAAAAGACCAGAGTATTGCAAAACTTGAATCATGTGTAGAGGAAATCAAGACATGGTGTGCAGACAACAAACTAATTCTTAATGATAGTAAAACTGAAGTAATTCATATTTCGTCACGTTTTCTAAGCACTACTCCAGTTTCCTCTGTTATGATTGGTAATTCATGTATATCTCCTGTTTCCTGTGTTAAAGACCTGGGTGTTATTTTTGATGATAAGCTTACACTGTTGCCACATGTAAATGATATATGCCGCTCCGCCTCACTTGCCATCAGAAAAATCAGCCAAATTCGTAAATATCTTGATCAAAAGTCGACTGAGCTATTATTCACGCATTTGTTTTATCCAGACTTGATTGTTGCAACAGTATCTTATTTGGACTTCCTTCTCAACAAATCTCAAAGCTTTAGCGCATTCAAAACACTGCTGCCAGATTAGTTACTCTCATAAGTAAGAAATCTCACATTAAACCCATCCTCCACCAACTTCATTGGCTTCCTATATGTGAAAGAATAAACTACAAGCTTCTCACCCTCACATACAAAGCCATCCATGGTCTTGCTCCAAATTATATTTCCAACTTAATCACGATACAATTACCAACTCGCTCACTCAGATCTAACAGTGCTATTCTCCTAAAGCCGCCAAAAATTAACACCAAGACTTACGGTGAACGCTCTTTTCAATCTGCAGCCCCCAAACTCTGGAACATTCTCCCAATCTACATCAGAAATGCCCCTACTTTAGATATTTTTAAGAGTGTATTGAAAACACACCTTTTCATGAGTTCCCCTCATTGGACCTTGTAACTTTATCCTGCTTGTATCTTTTTTAAGTATGGTTTTTTGTTCTCTTACTGTTTGTATCTAAAGGTTTTCTCATGTTATATTTGTTTATGTAAAGCGCATTGAGACCGTTTGGTATAATGCGCTATATAAAAATGTATTATTATTATTATTATGATTGTGTTACTTTGAAGACACATGATGTACGCGTGTGTACACTGAAAGCCTAAGTTCATGAACATGCTGAAAACTATTTCTATACAGCTTTCCGTACCCGACACCGGACTTTTCATATAAAAAGTCCGGTATAGTGATACCCAAACCCGACTTCCGGTATCACCAGCCTGTTTACACTCAAAATCTTTCTGTTAGCATTAAGACATGTATGTAACTTCCAGTTGTGAAGATACACAGTCACAGTGTTGTGTGGCCACATATTGAATGGGCACCCAAGCAGAATTGAGGACAATGAACAGAGGATTGGATTGCACGCTGAAAGTGCACCCATGCACAAGTTAAATAAGTGAGGAGGATGAGCAGGGGATTGGGTCGCATACTGGTGTGGCAAGCTGGTGGCTTTTGCAGTGTAGTGTGAAATTGACAGTCTAGATGCTTCAGGCAATTTCATGCCGCGTTAATCCCGTTACCCAAAGTCTTTCAAATATCCGCCGATCGGTGGATATTTTCAACCATGAATTGTCTATATTTATCTGTAATTGATGCAGTTTTTCTAGAATTTTTGTTAGCAAAGACCCTAACGGTATTAACGCCTCATGTTGACCAATTCTCCTATAGTGAGGAATTTCCTCATGAATTTAAATGCCCATGTTTGGATATTACTTTCAAATAAATTGGATCGTTTGGGATTTAAACAACACGTTATGGAGCAAGAAGCAACACCTGTCTCAAGTTCATTGCAGAATGTGAAACTGGAATAGGTTTTATATTTGTACAGTAATCAATTCTATTTTAGGGGCTACGTTATATAGAATGCGCGGTAGTATGCATTGTTGATTTTCACCGAAATTATCATAGTTTGTCCTGCCGGTGGTGTCTGCAGAATTACGGTAAGATTCTCGGCGTGTTCAGACTGCTCTGATTAGAAAGTACAGCTGACTGTAGGCATACGCTTTTTATATGCAATGCATCATACATGATAACATTTTATTTTATCTTTAAAGAAATTGTTCAAAATTTTAATGCTTTAAAAAAAAAAAAAGTATTTTGGAGCAACTTGCAAAGCTGCGTGATTTGGGTATGGTAACTCGTAGTAGGCCTAGTCCCTAGACCTTCTTGCCTCCTAGTTATTCACAAAATACTTTTCGACATATATACTGCAGGCACCCAGCTAATGTAAAAAACAATCACAGCCTGCATCAGTATACGAAACAGAAGAAAACAGCCTATCACTCTTGTGTGGCTGTCTTGTCGTTGATGACATGACATTGGAATTTATTGACCCACAACTAGATACGCATGCAGGATATAATTCCATTCAATTACTGGTCCCATTCATATGTATGATAAGAAACACCGTTTATTAAAGTAGAGGATTAACAATGGGTGTAAACCAATCCGAACAGACCTTCGTGGTGTAGTGGTTAGTGCTTTGTCCTCTCACCCGCATGTCCCAGGTGCGAATCCCGATGGGTCTGCAACCAGTGATTTCACAATTGGTTATCAAAGGCGGTGGCTGTGTTAATATAATGTCCAGCACTGGATGCTTTCGGGACATTAAACCTTGCTATGCTATGCTACCAATCTCCAAAGTATATATGAACAATAAGTTAACAAAGGAAATTCATAGTTTTCTAGTTGTGTGATGTCAAAAAAATTTACTTGACATGAAAATTAAAAATGCTGTAAAATGGTCGATCTTTAAGCGATATATTTTTATTTTTCTAAAGCACTAACAAAGCTGTCTTTTTCTAAACATTTATGCATTGAGCAAACTAAAGATATTATTTACAAGTTGTACAGTTTGGCATATTACCACCCGTTTTGATTTTGTTTCAGCCCTCAATCCTAGAATTCAAGGGGGTGAATCTGATATTGCAGGAAGTCGTAAGAGAAGTAAGTCACATACAAGTTTCAGGAGTCAGAAATTCTCCTATTTTGTTTCAATTGTTTTTTTGATGTCACCGTATTGGATGTATTAAGCGCCCCTGCTCTAATAAGTGCCCATCCAGCATTTTTTGACTGATAACATAAGTTATACTTAAAATAAGTTTTGATACATTATTTGCTTATTTTGTGTCTGACGCTTACGATGTTTTTGATTGTGGGGCTATAACCATTCACACAAAGCAATTTGATTAGCATACTATACACGGCCTGGAGCATGGCCACTTATTAGGATGAAACTTTGGGCCTAAAAATGCTGCAATTATATTTTCGGAAGTGCTCTGGGTGTTATTAGGCCAAATAGAGACATTTGTTCTAAAAATGGTGACTGTATGTTATAAATAGACCTTTGTAAATCTGAATCAGCAATATCTGGAGAATTAATTTTAGTGTCACATTACCAAAATTCATGTGTCCATAATGGACATAATGGTATTGCTGTGGAAATCTTATAGACCAATCAAATTATGGGGGATTCTTGTCTATCTGCACAATATGTGACCAAAAAAACAACAATGCTTCAAATGCTCATTGTGAATGCTTTATGCGCATGTATTATTGTGCATGCGTTATGCGCACGTATTGTTGTGCATGCTTTATGCGCATGTATTATTGTGCATGCGTTATGCGCATGTATTGTTGTACATGCTTTAGGTGCACATAGTGTTGTGCATGCTTTATGTGCACATATTGTTGTGTATGCTTTATGCGCATGTATTGTTGTGCATGCTTTATGCGCACATATTGTTGTGCATGCTTTATGTGCACATATTGTTGTGCATGCTTTATGTGCATGTATTGTTGTGCATGCTTTATGTGCACATATTGTTTGCATTCTCTATGTGCAGGTATTGTTGTTTACAACTTTTGCTCTAGCAACTGCAGCTGATTGGTTTGGTAACAAAGGGGAGATCCCCCAGCAGATGAATGGTCTAAATACTGAAAAAATAATATTTGGCTAAACTCTGTTTGAAAAGGTTTATAGGTGACAAAAATACTTTTTGTGTGATTGTTTCATTATTTTTTCAAAAGTGTACTGAACCAAATTCAAGGCAGCTTTAAAGGAATATTCTCATAGTTTTTTGTAATCTTTCATAAGAAAGAGAAAAATTGTAGAAATAATTTATAACAAAAATCATGTTGATATGTTATTCCTATTAGGAGATATTCAAATTTTAAGGTTCACAAAAAATGCCAAAAACGAATAGGAAAAAGGCTCAGTATGACATCACAGCAACACATTCTCCCACAAAGTTTATGTATTTTCTTAAAATCTATCATCCTTTTTATTAGTAAAACCTGCTAGAAAAATAAATTAATGAAAGTTCTGTATTTATATACATTGCCGAATATACCCTGCATCAAGAAGTTTTGGAAAATTGTTTATAATCATACAGAAACAACTAATTAGTATTCAAAGAAATACATAAACATTTGCAATGGAATTGCCTCCATGACATCATCAAACATGAATTCATCATACTGTACAAAAACTTTAAAATGCAATTGGGAAATCTTTAAAAATCAATATTTCCTGAACAGAATATGATATCAACCTGATTTTTGTACAAACTTGGCTCTAAAAGTATGCTCTTTCAAATAAAATTGAAGAAAAAACCATGGGAATATTTCTTTAACCTTTGTCAATTAGTCATTGGATTCAGCAGAAATTGCAGTTTAGTGATTGAGGGATTGGTATGTAAAAACTTGTAGATATACTTGGTGTACTTGTGTATACTTGGTGTACTTGTATATGCTTGGTGTACTTGTATATACTTGGTGTACTTGTATATACTTGGTGTACTTGTATATACTTGGTGTACTTGTATATACTTGGTGTACTTGTATATACTTGGTGTACTTGTATATGCTTGGTGTACTTGTACATGTATATACTTGGTGTACTTGTATGTACTTGTTGTATAGTAAAGAAGTCAAGTGTCATCAATGTACATTCTTCAAATACTTTTACTTGATTTGAAAGTAATTGAACATTTACTTTGGTGAGGTATTGGTACCCAGAGCCTCAATTATCTAATTCTCATTCAGAAAATTGCAAATATGCATAAACCATCTATAGTGGCCTCATGTAGCCATTTTGAAGAGGAATGATGTCATAAATGGAACATTTATACAATCTTAATCTGTTGATTTTGTTTTCCTCTGCCACAAGACTTGGAGAAATAAAGCTCTACAAACATGAAGGCAACATTTACATTGATTAAAAATCAATTAAACTATGAAAGTAAAAATAATGCATCAATATGGGTAAAAAGTGACCATTTTACATTTTTTTCAATATTCAGGATTAACTATGCAAATATTATGCTAATTTATGATGAATGACTGGGCAATCTTATTATTTTCTTTTATATAAACTTTGATTTTTAATTGTCTATCATTGTTCTTTGAAGGAGTGGAGAAAATTGTGACAAAATTTTTTTGAGTTTTAACCCACACCATGGTATCAAATTCCAGCAGCATTACCCTTTTTCATCATTTTGAATAAAATTTAGGAAAGATATTAAAAGAATTTTATCAATATTTGAAGTTATCTGTTTATTCATGCATCATCACAAAGAAAGCTAGTGTTGAAAAATACTTAACTTTTAATTAACCCATGATTCAGACATTAAAAGAGGTATTTAAGAAATTACAAGTTTTTATTCCGAAAATATTTTTTTTGATTAATCAGTGACAGAATCTAAAGCATTGCTCTCTTTGGATTCATTTGAAGATATTTGGAAAAAATTAACCCCAAAATTACTAATTATATTTTCATCGTTGTTCTGTTTTAAAACTTGAGGTTAATTGTGATATTATAAGATACATATTCTCTTTTGTTCTTTCATTAAGGTTTTAAACTTCTCAGGTAATCAACCAGAGCCCACCCAGCCAAGTGAGTACACCCACACCTTCCTCTTTTTCTGTTGTTAGGGGGATGTGGGTTAGAGGCTGTGGGTTAGGGGCCTGGGGGTTAGAGGTAAATGGTAAATAAATGCAAACTTACTGAATTGACCATATTAAAACTACATCTCACACAAAGGCCCTCTCCTCCCTGAGTATTGGATTGGCCACTGTGCTAATGACACAGGGTCCCCTTTATCCAAGCCCAACCCCTCCCTCTATTTAACATCCATGGGTCCTGCTCCCCTCCCTCAATGCTCTTCCCCTCCCCTAATGCACATACCCTCCCCTCTCATCCCTTATTCCGCCTCCCCTCACTCAGTGCTCCTCCCCTCCATTAAGTCTAAACCTCTCAATACATTTTGTGTCTTAAGCCCCAACAAAATTTCAACTCTGTTGGGTCTATTTTTTGTATCATTCACAACAGAAACCACAATCCAGCACAAGCAATTACTCCAGAGATTTCTTCTTTATACAATCCACAATACTTTCCATGGTCATATTCTGACATTGAAAATAAACAGATTTCACTGCAGCTGCACTGACTTTCACACTCAACACAAGGACAAAAGTATTCCCCTGTGGTCAAAGTGTCTGGCTAGAAGTAATTTACAAATAGCGTAGTATTTACCAGTGAAGGTTTTGTTTGTTTATTGATGAGTAATTTTAAGTGAATTTTTTTCTTCAACCTTGTAGGCTTTGAGATTTTTGGACTGAAAAGCTATAGCAACAGATATTCATCATGTCCCTTAAGTCCCATCCCCTCCATCAAGGATCATCCCCTCCATCAAGGATCATTCCTTCCATCAAATAATCTCTCCTCCCTTAATGCTCCTCCCCTTCCTGAATGCTCCTCCCTCCCTAAATGCTCCTCTTGTCCCTCAAGCTCCTCCCCTTCCTCATCGCTCCTCCCTCCCTCATTGCTCCTCCCTCCCTCATCGCTCCTCCCCTTCCTCATCGCTCCTCCCTCCCTCATTGCTCCTCCTCCTCATCGCTCCTCCCCTTCCTTATCGCTCCTCCCTCCCTCATTGCTCCTCCCTCCCTCATCGCTCCTCCCTCCCTCATCGCTCCTCCCTCCCTCACGCTCCTCCCTCCTCCCTCATCGCTCCCCCTCCCTCCCTCATCGCTCCTCCCTCATCGCTCCTCCCTCCCCTCATCGCTCCTCCCGCCCTCCTCATTGCTTCTCCCTCCCCTCCCTCATCGCTCCTCCTCCCTCCCTCCTCCTCATCGCTCCTCCCATCCTCCCCATCGCTCCTCCCCCCCCCTCCCTGATCGCTCCTCCCTCATTGCTCCTCCTCCCTCCCTCATCGCTCCTCCCGCCCTCCCTCATCGCTCCTCCCGCCCTCCCTCATCGCTTCTCCCGCCTCCTCATCGCTTCTCCCTCCCTCCCCATCGCTCCTCCCTCCCTCCCCATCGCTCCTCCTCCCCTCCCTTATCGCTCCTCCCTCATTGCTCCTCCCTCCTTCATCGCTCCTCCCCTCCAATGTTCCTAAAAATATGTAGCAATGAGACATTGGTTATAAATCATTAGAAAGTTTAAAGGGTGGGTTTTGATAAAACATTTATAAGCAGAGAACTTTTAAATGGTGCAGATGTTCAGAGGTAATTTATTCATAAGATGAATCTAGCTCATATACCCCCACACGTCTGCGATCGTGTGAGAAGTACAATAACATATTAGAATAAATGGAGCAAAGCAAGCTAGTCACTTTTCGTCTGTCTTGTGGCCGCCTTTGATTCATTGGAATATGAATATTTATTTTTTGAAGTGTGGACTTTGATCTTGAAAGGTAATGAAATGACCTTGTGTTGTTAAAAATATGTATAATCACAGTATTTTAGAGAGTGAAGGGGCACTGCCAGACAGGGCACTGCTATGGAAAGTTGGTGATCAGACATTTTTTTCTATTTTATCTTGGAATAGACGCTGAAACAGATGGGAATGGTGGAAATAGAAAAGTGCTTAGCAACCGGGAGATGATGAAGGTATGTCGGATAACAAATGCAGATAAAGATTGGTTTAACTTATTTGGACAGATCGCAACAACATGAGCCTTAATGGTTTCCAATTTACTAAAAGATATGCAGACAGCAAAAGGTCCCATCACAATCAGTTACAAATTGACCATTTTACAGCATTTTAAAACTGAGATACCTAATTTAGCATAAATTATGCAATATATTGTGATCACAGAACAGGACAGCTAGAAATTGCTGAAGTTAACTAAATTGTTTCATTTTTGAACCATGGTCGAAATATTTTAAATGAAAAAATTTGGCTACAGTGAAGGAAATTTTGTATTATTACAACCTCAGATTTAACAGTGGAATGCAGTTTGAGAAAGTCTGATATTTGGAATTTTGGGAAAGAGAAATAAAGAATTGCAGCATCATCACTTTGAAAATTGTTTACCAACTTTGATTTGTAGTAAGTTAAAAACTGTAAGTGCTATTGTGACCATTAATGCTCTTTCATCTGGGTAAAATACCTCCCTACTATATACCTTTAAATGTGTCTTCCCTGCTTGATAGAACACAGCTGTAGGCCACTGGCCCTTAGTAAAATGTAAGCACTCTTACATTCTTTGTCGCAAAAATATGTACAAGACTCAACAAACTACACATGTAGTGAATACATCTTAATTAATAACGACTGTGGTTTCCTTCACTAAAATTAAGAAGTGTTTAACAAATCTTGATGGTTTCTAAATGTAAGGTACATAAATTGACCTAAATATCTACAATGAAACAACTCTTGTTTATCATCAAAGATAGTAACTTTTATCCGTCTGGAAATCTTGTGGAATAGACCTAAAGAGGGATAAAATTATTCTATAATATTTGAACAAACACAAAGAAAATGAAATTTGTCTTTAACATAACCTACAATCTTGAACAAAACTGGTTGAAACACTTACTGAAAATATGTGATGCTTTTCATGATCCTCTATTGTAAATTATTCCACATTGAGAAATCATAAATGTTGTAAATTTGTTCTATTACTTCTTCAATCCCTATTCTTTCATTTTTAATTGATATTTCAGAATTTTAAGGATGTTATAATTTCATTGATGCTACAGTGTCCTACTCCCCTACCTCACTATATTAATCCTCCCCCCCTCCTTCCCATTCAATGTTGTTAATTTGTTTTTCTGGAAATAATTTTAAAACAGAAATAAACTCAAAAATTGAAAAGGGGTGAGGGGGTAGGAAGTTACAATTCTCAGATAAAAATATTAAAGAAACATTGCACTAACTTATGAATAGTTCTCATTATGCTGAATCGGTCCAACAGCTTTGTCCAAGATTGTGGATCGTAAAACAATCTAAATATGATAGCGGACAAAATAGCGACAAAACTGCTCATCTTCTTGCTAAGTGAAGAGGCAGGGACCAGGGTAAATGGCCCCACCCTCAGACTCCCTAGAAGATTTCACACTCTGCCTATTTCCATGCTTTCTGCTCACTTAAAGATGAGTGAATGAAAGGACAATTTGGAAAGATTATTGGAAATTATAGTAAAATTAAAAATATCCTATAAAATTATATTAAATATTAATAAAAATCTATTCCTCTTTAGTCTTTGATCACTTCATGTGCTGTGCGAGAGGTTTTAAACTGTTCTACATCATAAAGATTTACAATGAATATATTGCATTTTGCAAATGATATGTATCTTTGTTTTCTCGGTAGCTCGTAGGACCACTGCTGTATACAGATCGACCTGCACAGTATTTACTGGATATTGACCAATCAAACTGCCACTGTAGATTTTGCGATGTTGCGTGTAAAAGTCAAGCGGTAATTATGGTTCTGTCTTTATTCATGATTAAGATCTAGTTGGCATATAAAGAAGAAATCCTGACTACAGAGTGCATTGTACAAGTTAATTAACAAACTGTGTCTTTACATTGAACCATTAACTACAGAGTGCAAGTCAATTAACAAACTGTGTTTTCACATTGAACCACTAACTACAGAGTGCAAATTAATTAACAAACTGTCTTTACTTTCAACATTAATTAACAAACTGTGTCTTTACTAACCACTAACTACAGAGTGCAAGTTAATTAACAAACTGTGTCTTCACATTAAACCACTAACTACAGAGTGGAAGTTAATTAACAAACTGTGTCTTCGCTTTGAACCACTAAATACAGAGTGCAAGTTAATTACCAAACTGTGTCTTCACATTGAACCACTAAATACAGAGTGCAAATTAATGAACAAACTGTGTCTTGACATTGAACCACTAACTACAGAGTGCAAGTTAATTAACAAACTGTGTCTTGAACCACAACTGACAGAATTGCTCCATGAACAGTTTTTAGCTTGACTATTCATAGAACATTGAGTGCTCTTCTACTACCCATGGCGTTGGCATCAGCGTCTTACTCAGGTTGAAGTTTTTAAAGGAGTAAGGGCTGAATTTTTTTATGAAAACTTATACACCAAAGATTCTTGCACTTTCAAGAATGGTTTAAGATGAAAATAGGGTAGTTTGGTAAGTAAATGACTAAATAATTGCATCATGCCACAAGGATGCACTTTGCTCATTCATTGACATATAGGCAAGTCAGTGCAATGGTAGTTTGGTAAGTAAATGACTAAATAATTGCATCATGCCACAAGGATGCACTTTGCTCATTCATTGACATATAGGCAAGTCAGTGCAATGGTAGTTTGGTAAGTAAATGACTAAATAATTGCATCATGCCACAAGGATGCACTTTGCTCATTCATTGACGTATAGGCAAGTCAGTGCAATGGTAGTTTGGTAAGTAAATGACTAAATAATTGCATCATGCCACAAGGATACACTTTGCTCATTCATTGACGATAGGCAAGTCAGTGCAATGGTAGTTTGGTAAGTAAATGACTAAATAATTGCATCATGCCACAAGGATGCACTTTGCTCATTCATTGACATATAGGCAAGTCAGTACAATGGTAGTTTGGTAAGTAAATGACTAAATAATTGCATCATGCCACAAGGATGCACTTTGCTCATTCATTGACGATAGGCAAGTCAGTGCAATGGTAGTTTGGTAAGTAAATGACTAAATAATTGCATCATGCCACAAGGATGCACTTTGCTCATTCATTGACATATAGGCAAGTCAGTGCAATGGTAGTTTGGTAAGTAAATGACTAAATAATTGCATCATGCCACATGGGATGCACTTTGCTCATTCATTGACGTATAGGCAAGTCAGTGCAATGGTAGTTTGGTAAGTAAATGACTAAATAATTGCATCATGCCACAAGGATGCACTTTGCTCATTCATTGACATATAGGCAAGTCAGTGCAATGGTAGTTTGGTAAGTAAATGACTAAATGATTGCATCATGCCACAAGGATGCACTTTGCTCATTCATTGACATATAGGCAAGTCAGTGCAATGGTAGTTTGGTAAGTAAATGACTAAATAATTGCATCATGCCGCAAGGATGCACATTGCTCATTCATTGACATATATGCAAGTCAGTACAATGGTAGTTTGGTAAGTAAATGACTAAATAATTGCATCATGCCGCAAGGATGCACATTGCTCATTCATTGACATATATGCAAGTCAGTACAATGGTAGTTTGGTAAGTAAATGACCGAATAATTGCATCATGCCACACGGATGCACATTGCTCATTCATTGACATATAGGCAAGTCAGTGCAATGGTAGTTTGGTAAGTAAATGACTAAATAATTGCATCATGCCACAAGGATGCACATTGCTCATTCATTGACGTATAGGCAAGTCAGTGCAATGGTAGTTTGGTAAGTAAATGACTAAATAATTGCATCATGCCACAAGGATGCACTTTACTCATTCATTGACGTATAGGCAAGTCAGTGCAATGGTAGTTTGGTAAGTAAATGACTAAATAATTGCATCATGCCACAAGGATGCACTTTGCTCATTCATTGACGTATAGGCAAGTCAGTGCAATGGTAGTTTGGTAAGTAAATGACTAAATAATTGCATCATGCCACAAGGATGCACTTTGCTCATTCATTGACATATAGGCAAGTCAGTGCAATGGTAGTTTGGTAAGTAAATGACTAAATAATTGCATCATGCCACAGGATGCACTTTGCTCATTCATTGACATATAGGCAAGTCAGTGCAATGGTAGTTTGGTAAGTAAATGACTAAATAATTGCATCATGCCACAAGGATGCACTTTGCTCATTCATTGACGTATAGGCAAGTCAGTGCAATGGTAGTTTGGTAAGTAAATGACTAAATAATTGCATCATGCACAAGGATGCACTTTGCTCATTCATTGACGATAGGCAAGTCAGTGCAATGGTAGTTTGGTAAGTAAATGACTAAATAATTGCATTATGCCACAAGGATGCACATTGCTCATTCATTGACGTATAGGCAAGTCAGTGCAATGGTAGTTTGGTAAGTAAATGACTAAATAATTGCATTATGCCACAAGGATGCACATTGCTCATTCATTGACGTATAGGCAAGTCAGTGCAATGGTAGTTTGGTAAGTAAATGACTAAATAATTGCATTATGCCACAAGGATGCACTTTGCTCATTTATTGACGTATAGGCAAGTCAGTGCAATGGTAGTTTGGTAAGTAAATGACTAAATAATTGCATCATGCCACAAGGATGCACTTTGCTCATTTATTGACATATAGGCAAGTCAGTGCAATGGTAGTTTGGTAAGTAAATGACTAAATAATTGCATCATGCCACAAGGATGCACTTTGCTCATTTATTGACATATAGGCAAGTCAGTGCAATGGTAGTTTGGTAAGTAAATGACTAAATAATTGCATCATGCCACAAGGATGCACTTTGCTCATTTATTGACATATAGGCAAGTCAGTGCAATGGTAGTTTGGTAAGTAAATGACTAAATAATTGCATCATGCCACAAGGATGCACTTTACTCATTCATTGACGTATAGGCAAGTCAGTGCAATGGTAGTTTGGTAAGTAAATGACTAAATAATTGCATCATGCCACAAGGATGCACTTTGCTCATTTATTGACATATAGGCAAGTCAGTGCAATGGTAGTTTGGTAAGTAAATGACTAAATAATTGCATCATGCCACAAGGATGCACTTTGCTCATTTATTGACATATAGGCAAGTCAGTGCAATATGATTTCTTCGTGCTTCAATGGATAAAACTACAAGAGGTGTTATAACCATATACAGTGCTTTCATATGTTTGTGAGTTATTGTGTGGTGTACACCACACAGTCTATTGCAGGTTAAATCCCAAGCATTGTCGATACTCATTTTACAGCTGAGTGAACTGTAAGTAAAGTGCTCAAGTATTGCAGCACTTGTAAAGGGAGTGGAACCTGAAACCTTTGGTAAACGAGCATGACTCCTCAGCCACTGAGCCACTGCACTCCCTAATTATCCAAAGAGGACATGTAATTCAAACTGATTCGCCCTACAAAAATGGCATAAATCTGGTTATTATTGGTAAATATGCCATCTATACTCTTTACTTACTTGCAGGATTATAAAGGCCATTCAAGAGCAAAGAGGCATCTTCAAAAATTGTTGCAGTTTTTGGAGAATAGGAAAGGAGAGAGGGATCAAAGGTAGAGTTACATTCTTTCTGTTTTATTGTCCAGAAATCTCCTCACTTAAAGGAACATATTGGTGAAGGAACCATGTTATTTTATTCAGTGGACGAGTTGTTGCATCTCGAAGGTTTCACCAGTGTATAAAAACATAACCAGTCGAAACTAAATTTGTTTTCTGTAAAAGGAAAATTATTTTGTAAGGTACAAGGCAAGGTGGGCAAAGCATGTTATAATCCCATCTCAATAATTAGACCAATTTTTTTTTAATAATTTAGAAATATATTACTTTTCAAAGAAATACATAAAAATTGTCTTTGATCTGCCAGCATGACATCACACTGTACACTGCACCGGTCACTTTACAACACAGTGGTGAAATCTTTGAATTGTAATAATGGCAAAAGGGAATAAGATATCAGCATGATATTTTTACCAATCATATATTTGAAAGTGAAATTCATGGAAATATCACACCTACAAAAGTTTTGAGGAAAAAAACTCACAAAATTTGATTATTGAGAGAAACATTTTTGATTGTCATTTGGACAATCACTGTTGCAATAAGAATTATAATTATTGATGATATGACCTATTTATTCTTTTAAATTTGCGACTGAAAAATAGCAAAAAGGGGTATCTTTATTCGGAAAATAGGGAAAGTGTCGAGAAGCCACTTGGCTGCATTATTGACGTAGGCTTACACATGCAGTATAAGCTTTCTTAAACAAAGCCCCCTGGCTGCATTAATGACATAGGCTTACACATGCAGTATAAGTTTTCTTAAAAAAAGCCCCTGGCTGCATTATTGACATAGGCTTACACATGCAGTATAAGTTTTTTTTTTTAAAGCCCCTGGCTGCATTATTAACATAGGCTTACACATGCAGTATAAGTTTTCTTAAACAAACTGGTAGTGTAAGTCATGCATGAGCAGATAACTCAAGTCATTCCAATCATGATATGTTATCTCTAAATATCCTGATTTGGTTATTGATTTGAATTTTGCTTTTAAATTTGAAATTGAGATGCAAAGTTTGAAAAAAAGGAAGCGCGAAGACACTTTTCTCTGCATGGTTACTTACCTATTATGTTCATTCATCTATTCTTTGTAAATGAATCTAATGTGTGTGTACACAGTTAAAATTGGAAAGCTTATTGAAGCCAGAGATGTAGCAAGTCACAAATCTTTCAAATTGATATCTGTCCAGTCTGAGTCTGAGTCGGTCACATAATCTGCAAGTCAAGTTGAAGTAAACGTTCAAGTCAAGTCTCAAGACATGTCACTTATTTCCAAGTCAAACTAGATTAGAGTACGCAGGTGTGGTGTTGACTTGTAGTGATATTTGACTGTTTGATAAAACCTCTTTTTGCTTAAAGGAGCTGGCCTTTGATGAGGGCATATTTTTTTTTTTTAGGAATATTCCAAAACACTTTTCATGCATGCAATGGTACCAAAATCCAATGGGAAATTAATAGTGATAATTTCTTGTGAATGCTTAAGTAATTTTTCAATGACACGAGTATCAAAAATTAGACCTGCATTATTTCAAAGTTTACTTGACTTAGCGTGAAAGGCTTTTAAGGCATCCCTCTACAACCATATTTAATCCTCCTCTTCCACCCCCTCTCTACTCTGTTTTTAGTTTTTCCCATGCACCTCCTCTCTCGATCACAGCTTTCTGGCTTTTGTTCTTGAATTTCTCTCATTCTTCCCCTGGTCTCTTTCCTTACTACCTCTAAAATGATCTGACCTCTCAGGCACAATTTGACCTTCGTTGTCGTGGTGCCGTTAAGACCTCATCAAACAAACAAACATTTAAGGCGAGAGCTCCGGTATTATCGCCGTTTTGGGTGCTCCATCTTTGACCTCCCAGGTGCATTTTCAAAAAGGTGCTGGTAGAGTAAGGGTTAATCAACTCATGACAAGTGCCAGCTCGAAAATATATGCAGCATGGCCACGGTGGGCGGCCCACTGGGTCACTGAAGTGGAACGAACCCGACCTTACTGCTCGGAAGTCAGAGGACCCTTCAATAATTAGCCTGTGTTTAGCCCTTACTCTACCAATCAGCGATATTATCGCCGTTTTGGGTTTTGGGTGCCCCCTGATTACGCCTCCCAGGCGCATTTTCAAAATGGTGCTGGTAGAGTAAGGGTTAAGTAAATGCCTCAAATCTGAGTAAAAAATCTGAGTCTTATTTAAGTCCGCTTAGCATCGGGTCTGAGGCGAGTCTGAAAATGTGACTTCAGAGCTACATCTGTGCATGTAGCAGGACATCAATCGACAGAGATCTTGTTATGAATTCAGTAATAATCATCTTTTTTCTCTGTTTACAGTACTCAACCTGCTGTGCCGATAGTAGTTGCCAAGGCTCAACCTTCAAGAATGAGAAGGTTGCAATCAACAGCAAAGATGCAAAGAGCAGACACAGTAATGGTAGGCTTTGCTGTTAAAACAAAAATTTAGCTGCTTTTGTCATTTCTGGGCTGGGACACGAGTGGAAAAGTCACATAATTTGTTTTAAGCAGTAAATGTCTTGGATTTTTATTTTGGTGATACAAATTCCAGAAAGTGGTCTTGGTCTTTGAGAATGCAGCATTTGTAGAAAAGAGATTAGAAATGATTATTTTTCTTCAAATATCTAAAATCAGGAGTGCATTTTTCAAACTTCATGCTTACTAACTTTACAGTGGGAATCCTTGCAAAAATACTATAATTTAGCTGCGATTATTTGTAAGGATTATAATTCAAGTAAATGGGTCACTAAAATCAGACAGGATTAACAAGAATTGTCCTTTTTGTAGTAATTTGGGATGAAACTTTACAGATCAACACCTTTTATTTGTAGTGCAGCAGTGCCCATATACCTATTTTGCAAAATCTTGATTCCTTGATTTGATCAAAATCTTGATTTGTGAGGTTGTGGTGCAGTGGAGTAGGATTAAAATTTGGGGGAGTAAGTGTCCCATGTTGGGGAAAAGAGACACATGTTGGGCCAAGAGACCCATGGTGGGGGCCAAGCAGTCCAATCCTTTACTTTGTAGAAATTTCGATCCTGGAAGAGGGCCATATTTTGAGGGATGGCATTACCCCTGGTCCCCCCTCCTAATATAAAAAAGCCAGAAAACCACCTACCCCCAACCTCTGTATTTCCTTGGAAACAGTTGAAATTGTATTTCTTTAAAGGATTTTCCTGTATTTGGACAAATTTGATGACATTTCATATGCAGTGCCAACTGTCACTGAAGGATACCAAGTTTGGCCAGGTCAACAGGTTTGGCCAGGTCTGAACCATTTTTGAGTACCTTTTCACTGAGAATTACTATTGGAATCAACAAAAGAAAGTTTCTACAAGACATTCAGCATAACCTGAATACATATAAGTATTTTCAAAGCTTCCAATGGCTGAAATTGGGTCATAAGCTAAAAATTTAAAGCCTGCACCTAAAAAATGAGGTAATTTAGCTAATTTGCATATCATTTGCATAACATTTTTATTGAAATATTGATGTAAACATTTTCTTTTTATATTATATTAGTTTTGTGCAACATAAAAAGGAACAATGCATGCTTATAGGAAAGTATAGTGACAAATCCCATCAGATAGATCATTGGCAAAATCAGAGGTAAATTTTTGGTCAATATTTTTTCCCCTTGCTCCAAAAAAATCTAGAGCACTATCTTTCAAAAATTCATAAATTACATCAATAATTGTTTCTTCGAATTAGCTACAAGAGAGCAGAATATCACAAAGATAACAGTTTTAGGACATCTAATAGTCTGAATTAATGACCTCATTTGCATAAATTTGCATATTTGATTAGATAATTATGCAAACCAACTTAATGTCGAAAGTCTTAGTTTTCATATAACATAAACTTATTACAGTAGAAAATGAAAATAAATTTGTGAAAAAGCTCCCTTTCCAAAAAGTTCCCTAAAATAACACTTGTAATCTCAAATGCCTTGGTAGAGTAAGGATTAACAGTCCTCTATTAAATAGATGCGTGAGGAAATAACCATGTTTAGGAGGAATTTTCCATCAATCATTCATAGGTTTTGCACAAAGTCCTGCCTAACATATAATGTATATTTATATTTAGGCTCAGCCAAGGACTAATCTGATTTGCATAAGTGAACAGCAGTTATGTGGCTTCGGCCCCAGATGAATGATCTATTGTGTACAGTGTAACAGTAGCTGGTTGCTAACAAGTGAACTGTGAATAGACTATGAAGATGCTGTAAGTTAAGCAGGTATAAATTACCCCTGTGTTGTGTATGGTGTAACGATAGCTGGATGCTAGTCAATGAATTGTAAAGAGTCTCTCAGGTTGAATGGTGTGGATTACCCCTGATTTTGAGAAAATCGAGGGTGTCGGGTTGGAGGGGTCTAAGGGCGAACAATTCTTAATGGGAAATACAAATTCCTGGGAGTTTTCCTATAATCTGCATAAGCCTATAAAACCCTGTTGGTTTTTCTTCCTTTTTTGCTTAGAAGAAGGAAGAAGGACCCACCCATCCAACAAAAATCTTGGTGGAAGGAATTCCTGCTAATTCTCCAAATGCACTAATGGACCTCAGGAAATTCTTCACCTTCTTTGGTCACGTCACTGATATCCAAATTATTTCTCCTCCGCCGATGGGAGGGGATGGCACACTGGCAGCCTTCGTTCAGTTCGCACACCGGTCAATTTTGGAAAAGGTTTTTAAGGTAGCAGTTCAGGGGCGTTACCTCTCTATGCCGAATGCCACATTGACAGTTGAGAAAGTTAAGCTCACTTCAGATGTAAGTATAAGAATTTCGCTACACTTTACGGTTAGCACCTTTGTTTTTTTAGCTCCACTTTCCAACTAATATTGAGAGCTCTTCTGCTAGCCCTGGTGTTGCAATTGGTGTCGGCGTCCGGTCAAGGTTTTTGGAGAACTTTCTTTGTATGATTAAAGTTTTTAGAGGAGTTTTGTGTGTTGTGCTTGCATTCCTCACATATGTTAAGTTAAATCCATATTGGCTCCCTCCAACCCCTCTGCAACAATTGCCACTGCACCCTTACAATCCATCACTTTATCCTTGCTTGCCCCCTGTACAACCTTCCCAAAACTTCCCTCGCTCCCCACAACTCAATTGCTGACTTCTTCCAGAAAAATCCTCTGGATAAAATTATCTCCTTCCTTCATCATGCTTCCCTCTACAACCATATTTAATTCTCCTCTTCCACCACCTCTCCACTTTGTTTTTGTTTCAACCATGCACCTCCCCTCTCGATCACAGCTTTCTGACCTTTTGTTCCTGAATTTCTCTCATTCTCCTCCTGTTTGCTTTTCTTCCTACCTCTAGAATGATCTGACCTCTCAGGCACAATTAACCCTCATTGTCGTGGTGCCGTTAAGCCCTCATCAAACAAACAAACAAACCATCCAAGTCAGGCTCATAGAGTTGGTGCTTATTCCCGATTTCAAAGACGCAAGTGGAGGGGACACCACCAGTACATCACAGGTTAACTCCCCAGCAGTGCTGGTACTCATTTTATAGCTGAGTGGACTGAAGCAAGTAAAGTGGCTAGCTCAAGGACTCTTTCCTTACTACCTCTAAAATGATCTGACCTCTCAGGCACAATTTGACCTTCGTTGTCGTGGTGCCGTTAAGACCTCATCAAACAAACAAACAAACAAGGACACAATGCAGCGCTCATGACAGAAATCAAACTCGGTACCTTTCGAATACGAGCATGACTCCTTAACCACTGAGCCACTGCACCTCATTATTATTCCTGACATAAATAGCAATTGAAACATTTGTGTCTGGCATGAAAGAAAAGTCAAACAATAGAGCCCGTTACCTCAAAAGATGCTGATTGTGACTTCTAATTCCTGAGACTTTGACTGTACCTAATTAAGAGCTATTTGGAAAAGAAAAACTTGCTAGTATTTGAAGTGTTTAAATATATTATGATTTGACGAAAAAATTTATTCTTTGTACTTTTCAGGTAGCCTATCCACCAGCTTCTATCGGACAAACATCAGCAGCCATTGGTTCAAAGATGCCAAGTCTCGCATCAGCACCAGCTCAGGCAGCATCAGAAGAGACTAATCAGGTGTACGCTTCTGGATTTGCTGGATGTGAGGTACGAGGCAACCTATTGGACATTAAAGCATGATTGGTTGTGGGTTGGTCAGGGCCATAGCTAGAGGGTTTCTGTATGGGTTGATAACAAAATGACAATTAGTTCCCGTAGGACTGAAGTAAAAGTACTGGAAAAGTAAAGGTAAAGTTTCCTGTAAAGGTCAGTGACATGTAGCAGTGTGTGAAAGAACATGAAAACAACACAAATCTTTGTGCAGTTTTTCAGTTATGGTGAAACAAAGCGTAAGATTAGGTATTTACTGAGACAATCTCATGGGTTGAATAAGCAAAGTCAACACAAGTGTAACAGATTAGATAAAACAACAGAGAATCAAGATTCAGATTCCAAACATAAGTTTAATATATCCTTGATATATTCCAGTGGTTTTATGAATGATAACAGAATTGGAATTCAGCAAAAGGCTGATGATATGTAAGAATTAAAAACAGTCACAATATGAGACTTGACAGCACTGATGCAGCTATAGAACCTACGCCATTCCAAAAGTTCCAGATAAACAAGTATCCTGACTGGATAAAACTTAACTCCTGATCAGATCTAACCTTCTGATCGAAGGAGAGTCTCACAATATGTAAATCATGCTCATGGCGACAATTAAAAAAACAAACATTCAAAGGTGATTGGATGTCATGGGTGCCATGATTAACCCAGCTTACCCATTGGACAAAAGTATACTCTTATGTAAATGAAGTGTAGGGAAGCTCCTGGCTGCATTATTGACATAGGCTTACACATGTAGTATAAGTTTTCTTAAACAAAGCCCCTGGCTGCATTATTGACATAGGCTTACACATGTAGTATAAGTTTTCTTAAACAAAGCCCCTAGCTGCATTATTGACATAGGCTTACACATGCAGTATAAGTTTTCTTTAAAAAAGCCCCTGGCTGCATTATTGACATAGGCTTACACATGCAGTATATGTTTTCTTAAACAAAGCCCCTGGCTGCATTATTGACATAGGCTTACACATGCAGTATAAGCTTTCTTAAACAAACTGGTTGTGTAAGTCATGCATGAGCAAATAATTTAAAGGATTAGTTTAGTGGTCAAGCATGTTCAACTAATATGAAAGAGGACTTCAAAAGAAACAAAATGGTGAAGAAAGCATTCACAAATCTTATTCTGTTAAAGAAATATTCAAGTTTAAAGTTTGGTATCATTTCTGCAGAAACGACTGAGATCAAATAGTTGTGATGTCATTGCCTCAGATTCCTCAAAGTCTTTATGTATTTTAAAGAAAGTTTATTTAATTTCTTTCACTATTGAAATTATTTTTCTTCAAACTTTTTTCAGGTGGAATATTCTAAATACCCTTCCTTGATATAGTTTTATTACTTTTTTACAAATCCCATGGTTTTTAGGCCACAAAATTGCAGGACGAAATATGATTGAATACATAAAGACTTTGAGGAGTCTGAGGCAACTTAAGTCTTGATTTCAGTCGTTTCTATACAAATGGTACTAAACTTTAAACTTAAATATCTCCTTAACAGAATAAGATTTTTGAATGCTTTCTTCATTATTTTGTTTCTTTTGAAGTCCTCTTTCATATAAGATAGACTTGCATGACCCCTGAACTAATCCTTTAAAGTCATTCCAATGGTGATATGTTATCTCCAAATAGCCGTATTTGGTTATTGATTTGATTTTTCTCTTATATTTGAAATTGAAATGCAAAGTTAAAAAAAGGGAAGTGCGTAGACACTTTTCTCTGCATGGTTACTTACCTATCATGTTCATTCATCCATTCTTTGTGATGTGTGTGTACAATTTGAAAGATTTGTGACTTGCTACATCTCTGGCTTCGTATTAAGGTTTCTGATTATAGGTATGATATGCATGTGGTGAACATCTTGAAACACCCTGTGTACTAAGAATAAGTATTTTGAGGTAATACTTAGGTTGAAGTCACACAATTCTTAGATGTACATACGTGACTTTAATAACCAAACAAACTTCCAGAATTATGATTCGATGATTCTGGAACAGCGACTAATTTATTTCTACGTAAATATAACTTCGACTCCTAACAAATATAACTCAACTTGAATGGAACAATTCCCCCCCATAAAGGATACAATTTTGGACACCTCAAGGCATATGGTTTATACACTGAACAATTCAAAATAAATAATTTGTAAAGAAATATTCCAAACACAACAAAATCAAGACACCTACAAAAGTTTTTAGAATTCATGGGCTTTTTGTGATGTCATCAGATGAACACAGCTCAATATCCTTTAATTCTTTAAAATGTTTTCTTCAGTTTTAGTCAGACTAAATTATAAGTTATATTTCTTCTCTGTTGACTTATTTCCCAAGGGGTAGAATCAAGTTTTGAAATATCTGGATGGAATCAGAATTGTCTAGATAGACCTTCAAAATATACTTTAGAGAGGATTGAAAAACAAAGGATTTAGATAAAGAATTGAAGGTGCAGTAAAACCAAAAAATTGAAAATGCTTCAAAATGGTCAGTTTTTAACTGAATTTGATAGAGTTTTTGCTGTATTCATTTGTATTTTTAGTTATTTAAGCTTAAGTTGCCTGTAGATGTTAACAGACCTTAAACTGATGATTTTTTTTTTATCAACTTTATGTTGCATGACACAAACCTGACGGGAGAGAGTCATATACAGTAGTAGCTACTGTAGAAAGGACGAGAGTCCATAGCTCTTGTAAAGGGTATGACATGATGATCCAGCAAGACGCTCTTCACGGGAAGGTGACAGGATCATCGTTGAGATGTCAAGATGGATTGTGTTGACACACAGATAGCCATTGCAGCCTTGTGGATTGTGTTGACACACAGATAGCCTTTGCAGCCTTGTGGATTGTGTTGACACACAGATAGCCTTTGCAGCCTTGTGGATTGTGTTGACACACAGATAGCCTTTGCAGCCTTGTGGATTGTGTCGACACACAGATAGCCTTTGCAGCCTTGTGGATTGTGTTGACACACAGATAGCCTTTGCAGCCTTGTGGATTGTGTTGACACACAGATAGCCTTTGCAGCCTTCTGGATTGTGTCGACACACAGATAGCCTTTGCAGCCTTGTGGATTGTGTTGACACACAGATAGCCTTTTGCAGCCTTGTGGATTGTGTTGACACACATATAGCCTTTGCAGCCTTGTGGATTGTGTCGACACACAGATAGCCTTTGCAGCCTTCTGGATTGTGTCGACACACAGATAGCCTTTGCAGCCTTCTGGATTGTGTCGACACACAGATAGCCTTTGCAGCCTTCTGGATTGTGTTGACACACATATAGCCTTTGCAGCCTTGTGGATTGTGTTGACACACAGATAGCCTTTGCAGCCTTGTGGATTGTGTTGACACACAGATAGCCTTTGCAGCCTTCTGGATTGTGTCGACACACAGATAGCCTTTGCAGCCTTGTGGATTGTGTTGACACACAGATAGCCTTTGCAGCCTTGTGGATTGTGTCGACACACAGATAGCCTTTGCAGCCTTGTGGATTGTGTTGACACACAGATAGCCTTTGCAGCCTTCTGGATTGTGTCGACACACAGATAGCCTTTGCAGCCTTCTGGATTGTGTCGACACACAGATAGCCTTTGCAGCCTTGTGGATTGTGTTGACACACAGATAGCCTTTGCAGCCTTGTGGATTGTGTCGACACACATATAGCCTTTGCAGCCTTCTGGATTGTGTCGACACACAGATAGCCTTTGCAGCCTTCTGGATTGTGTCGACACACAGATAGCCTTTGCAGCCTTCTGGATTGTGTCGACACACAGATAGCCTTTGCAGCCTTGTGGATTGTGTTGACACACAGATAGCCTTTGCAGCCTTGTGGATTGTGTCGACACACATATAGCCTTTGCAGCCTTGTGGATTGTGTTGACACACAGATAGCCTTTGCAGCCTTGTGGATTGTGTCGACACACAGATAGCCTTTGCAGCCTTCTGGATTGTGTTGACACACAGATAGCCTTTGCAGCCTTCTGGATTGTGTTGACACACATATAGCCTTTGCAGCCTTCTGGATTGTGTTGACACACATATAGCCTTTGCAGCCTTCTGGATTGTGTCGACACACAGATAGCCTTTGCAGCCTTCTGGATTGTGTCGACACACAGATAGCCTTTGCAGCCTTCTGGATTGTGTTGACACACAGATAGCCTTTGCAGCCTTCTGGATTGTGTTGACACACATATAGCCTTTGCAGCCTTGTGGATTGTGTCGACACACAGATAGCCTTTGCAGCCTTCTGGATTGTGTCGACACACAGATAGCCTTTGCAGCCTTCTGGATTGTGTCGACACACAGATAGCCTTTGCAGCCTTCTGGATTGTGTTGACACACAGATAGCCTTTGCAGCCTTCTGGATTGTGTTGACACACATATAGCCTTTGCAGCCTTCTGGATTGTGTCGACACACAGATAGCCTTTGCAGCCTTCTGGATTGTGTCGACACACAGATAGCCTTTGCAGCCTTCTGGATTGTGACGACACACAGATAGCCTTTGCAGCCTTCTGGATTGTGTCGACATACATATAGCCTTTGCAGCCTTCTAGATTGTGTCGATACTTAGATAGCCATTGCAGCTTTCTGGATTGTGTCGACACACATATAGCCATTGCAGCCTTTTGAATTGTGTCGACACATAGATAGCCTTTGCAGCCTTCTGGACTGTGTCGACACACAGATAGCCTTTGCAGCCTTCTGGATTGTGTCGAAACATAGATAGTCATTGCAGCCTTCTGGATTGTGTCGACACACAAATAGCCATTGCAGCCTTTTGGATTGTCTTGACACACAGATAGCCATTGAAACCATTTGGATTAGAGGAAAGTGTTGTCATTGCAATTCTTCTTAAACATAAGTGTAACTGTTTTAGAATGAGTACTTAATACTTTATTACATTCTCAGACTTAGATTATACTTCCTTTTTTTCTGACAGATGACAAAGAGAGGTTTGATGGAGTATTTCTCAGCTTTTGGCAATGTCATTGGCGTTGACTTTCCTGTGCATCAACATAATCTAATGAAGAGGTATTTGAACTTTACTGACTATGTGTTTGGCAACTGTCCAATGAGTTTTTACTTATATTTTTCTCTATGATTTTAAAATCACTTTGTCATTAGATTTAAATGGCAGTATTTTTGGTTTATGATGACACACATAGTTGTTGAAAGTATCAGAAGAAAGACAAAAGGCTGTTGTTTTAACTAAGAAACATCACAATCTGTTTCAGAAATTCTTCATCGTAACCAAACGTCAGGAATAGTGCAAAACACAAAAGTTTAGTTGTGTTACCTGTCTACTTTTAGAGAACAATATTTCAACCCACAGTTCATTTACTTCATCATGTCAGTTTTTACATATACCCATGTCAAAGAATATTGCCTAATCTTGTCTAAAATATGGAGTTAAAATTCCAGAGAAGCATAAGAGGCTTTGGCGCAGAGGAGATGGAGTTTTCAGAACACTGAAGGTAAGTATTCCGTAAAAGATTATTTGACAGGTGTCTTTTTGACTCTGTTTAATATGGATCAGTGGTATGAGGCTGAACGCCATTTTTTGTTTGTGAATGGAGTAAATTTAAACCATATAAATATGGCCAAAACATGTCAGTGAATTGTACTCACAGTTTAAAGGCGTATTTTGGTAAGTAATTTTAGCATTCATATTTTGTCCTCTTTTAGATTTTTATCTCTTTACAGAAGTAACAATGGTGATTAATCTGTTCGTAAAGAGTTGCAGAGTTTCTGGGCGTTGAGACAGTAGAGACTTGCTGTTGGCGAATTGAGAAGGAGATGGGCCTTTCTTTGGGAGAAGTGCAGGCAGCGGCCTATGGCTGGATCAGATGGCGTGGTGGCTGGATCAGATGGCGTGGTATTGTATTGCTGCGGCCTTATGATCCACCGGGAATGAAGAGCATTGGTGTGAATAAGTGAGTTGAGACGGATTGAACTTGCAGTGGATAGTTCTTGAGGATTATGCTGTTATCTCATCGTGCTTTGTGTTGTAACTGGACATGTGCCAAAGCTCTCAAAGATTGCATATCAACCAAACTGATTCTCACATTGTGGTGGTCTTTATCAAAAGGGCCATACTTGCTAATACCTCATATATTAGTATCATGCGGCGATTGCTATACAGATGTGGATTACATTTACTTCTCTGCTGCAGAAGATATTTGCCATGTTCGATGCTTCAGATGACATTTACCGTGTTCGATGCTTCAAATGACATTTTAATACCGTGTTCGATGCTTCAGATGACAGTCACCATATACTGTTGCAGATGACATTTTCCCCTCTTAGATGTTGCAGATGACATTTACCTCTTAGAGTTGCAGATAGCATTGACCCTCTTGGATGTTGCAGGTGCCATTTACCCTCTATATGTTGTAGATGGCATTTACCCTCTTGGATGTTGCAGATGGTATTTACCCTTTCGGATGTTGCAGATGCCATTTACCCTCTATATCTTGTAGATGGCATTTACCCTCTTGGATGTTGCAGATGCCATTTATCCTCTCTAGATGTTTTAGATGGCATTAACCCTCTTGGATGTTGCTGATGACAATTATCCTCATGGATGTTACAGATGACATTTACTTGACATGTTCCATGCTGCAGGAGACATCTTATTCCATGTACAGATAGTGTTGACCCTTTTGGATGTTGCAAATGACATTTACCTTGTTCCGTGCTGCAGAAGACATACACCTTATTCCATTTGCAGATGGCATTAACCCTCTTGGATGTTACTGATGACAATTATCCTCATGGATGTTACAGATGACATTTACTTGACATGTTCCATGCTACAGAAGCGTTTATATTATTCCATTTCCCGAAGTAAGGAATCTCTCTTATGAATCTAGGTTGCAAATTCTTGGTTTGACTACCCTTGAGTTAAGAAGAGTACGTGGCGATATGATTCAGGTTGTTAAATTCCTATCTGGTAGTGAAGCTTTGACTTCCTGTTATTTCTTGCATGATTCAGCTAATACTCGTGTGATCTGTGGTAATAGTTTGAAGGTGACCAAGGAGTTCTCATGGATAGGTATTCGGCGTTTTAGCTTCTCGCAAAGAGTTGTTAATGAGAGGAATGGTTTGCACGAGTAGGTACAGTAGTTAGCTCCAATTCTGTTTACAATTCAAAGTCAACATTAATAAGTTCTGTACTAACTCCGTGCTGCAGATGACATTTACCGTTTTCGATTCTGAGATGACATTTACCAAGATGTTATATGCTGCAAATAAAATTCAACCTCTTAGATGTCTTCAGGTGACATTTACTTTATTCCATTTGCAGATGACATTTACCCTCTTGGATGTAGCAAATGACATTTACCATGTTCGGTGCTGCAGATTTAGATGCCGCAGATGGCATTTCCACTCTTGGTGTTGCAGATAATATTTACCTTGTTCAATTCTGCAGATGACATTTACCAAAGATGTTCAATGCTGCAGATCAACTGCACCAAATACTTGTTGCATGATGACATTTACCCTCTTCCATCTTGCAGATGACATTTGCCCTTTGAATATTGCAGACAACATTTACCATGTTCAATGCTGCAGATGACATTTACCAAAGATGTTTATGCTGTCAACTTGGTGTTGCAGTCCATGATAGACATTTACTTATTCCATCTACAGATGACATTTACCCTCTTGGGTGATGACATTTACTGTGTTTGAGAGTTAGATACTGCAGATGGCATTTACTGTCTTGTTTGAAGATATTTACTGATGTTCGATGCAGATGACATTTATTGTGTTGGATGCCACAGATGGCATTTACCTTGTTAGATGCTGCAGATAACATTCACCCTCTTAGATGCTGCAAGTGACATATACTTGTTTATGCTGTGGATGACATTTACCTAAGCCTCATAGATATTGTAGATGAAATTTACCCGCTTAGATGCTGCAGAAGATATTGACCTTGTTTCCTGCAGCAGATGACTTTAACTTCTTCTATGCTGCAGATGACATTACCCCTCTTGGTTGTTGCAGATGTCATTTACTATGTTCAATGCCATAATTGATATAAACACCAAACTCGATGCTGCAGATAATATTAACCATATTTGAAGTTGCAGATGACATTTACCATGTTTAATACTTCAGATGACATTGACCTTGTTCCATGCCACAGATGACATTTACCCTCCTAGATGATGCAGCATGCCAATATTGTGCCTCGCCATCTACGATGTTGTTATTCGCAGCACCCTCACTCAAAATTTCTTAAATAATGCTGTGTCCACTTAAACCATTCCCGAAATAAACTTTGTACATACAGTGTATGTATAATTTTACACTGTATGTATGGAGCGTGGGGGCAGTGATGCGTACATTTTTGGTGGCCTTGAGTTGTTTTATTTTCTAACATGTGGAAAACCGGACATTGCTGATGTAAGGGCACAAATGTCTCATTGATAACATTGGCCCACTCAGATGTTGCAGATAACACGTACCCTCTTAGATAGGGCAGGTGGCATTTATCTTTTTATATGCTGCATTGACTCTGACCTTCATGGATACTGGAGATGGCATGTTGTACGGAATGGCATAGAAGGTTGCTCTCTGGTTAATGAGAGTTATACTTCAACAGTATCACCAAAATGCTGCAGCTTCCTTAAAAGGGTTTGTTCATGATGGAACAAATGGCTGTAATGTCGAAGTTTATCGTTCCTAATGCTCCTGCAGCGAGTGGAAACTCGGGAAGTGTCCTATTTTTATAAGTACCAAGCTGACCGGATTGGAAGCCGGTGGATTCTATTTTTCACCATACTCCTTTCAAGAAGTGATTAGAGCATCAAGCAAGTGTCCGGATCCATGTCATCAGGACCATTTAGCATCCTCAACCCAACAACAAAGCGATGAAGTATCTCAAGCAGCTCATCTCCTGCTTGACCTTTCCTCCCTTACCACATTTTGTACCTCATGATTTCTCCAAAAGTCCTGAACTTGAAAACAGTCTCTGAAAGAGAAAGTAAATAATTATCTTTCCTGTCAAGTACAGAATTAATGAGAAAGCTCATTGCCATCGAGCATTTTCATGCTCACTTGAGGCATTGATTTCATGCAGTTTGAGAGGAATATCACCACCCAGCCAAGCCCCTTCCCCCTTTATCTACTCTTAACCTGTTGTTGGATCTCTCTCTCTTACCAACCAAGACCAATTTCCAAAATGTGTTACTTCACAACAGCCCTTTATGATGAGAGTTTTCAATGTCGCTTCTTCTTGACATTTCTCTTTGATATTGTTGTGACTTGGGTGGCAGGTACAGAACATGTGGTGAGCAACTAGCCCTTGTGTATTATACTGTGGGAAAACGAATCAATCCACCTCTTCCAACACCTTTTCAAAACTGATGTTATTACTGTTGGGGTTCAGTCAGTAAATTTATCCCTCTTGCTTATTTCCTACCATAAGGCATTTTTTAGAAGAGGAAAAAATAATACATGGAAAATTATAAAAATGATTATTTTGGCATTTGCATTCTGTTTGTAATGAGATGCATACACAGTTTTCAGTGGTTGGTATTTGAAGAAAAAAAATCCTATTTGTACAGTATTAAGCTCTTTTGTTTTTCTTGCCTTTTTAGAAACGATAAACTTTGAAGATTTATGAGTGGGGATTTTATTATGGAGGGGTGATATAAGGACTAGGTGGTGAAGAACTTATTGAGAAATCTGATTCCATTGAAAAGACCATGCGTGGACAGATTGAGGTAGAAATATCTGTTATTAGTCTAGAAATTACATCACAGATTAATGTTCTTCAAATGTATTGCTGTATTTAAAAACAAAAATTGAACATAAAGAAGCACCTTCAATATTGTAAAATAGAGTTGTTTAATTAAAATCAATTTAAATTCTTCCTCACACATCAACTTCCTCTGCAACAACATCCTCTTCCACCACATTTAACTTTCCCCTTCCCTCCTTTCTACACCTAACCTTACTTACCTCCTTTTTTTTCTCTTTCTGTTTTTCTCTCTTTTCTCTCTTACAAACCTACCTTTTCTCACTATCCTAAATCTTACACCATACTTTAATAATAACACCCTCTTGGCACATTTGACTCTGACTGTCGTGGTGTCGTTAAACAAACCAAACCAAACCAATTTAAATCCCCTTAATGAAACAGGATATCATAACACTCTCTTCATATTTGTATTTCTGGTGTTGTCGGCTATGTCTTGAGATGCTGCCTGATGTCCATTTCTCACCTCTTTAATACGTCTTGTAAGTTTGTTATCCTTTGGAAAGTAAAATACACAATGCAACAGATGGTGATAGCTAGTATGGAATGATTCCAGCAAAACCTTCAAAAGATTGAGAAATTCTGACATGAAATCACCTTTTGCAGTTATTGCCATTAGCAGTGTGTACAGGGTGGAAATTGTCATTGTCAGTTACATTCGATTTTTGGTGCGGTGACATTCATATGAGGGAACAATTATGAATGATTAAAGCTTTGAAGAAGATCATAGTTTGATCATAGAAGTTGTTCTGTACTTTGCTGAGCCAATATTCTGCAGCAATGGTAATAAGAGCAACAACGTTCATCATCAGTTGCAGTTGATTACAATTGCATTTTGACCGTTGCATGAGTAAAGGCTGTGTACTGTTGTTAAGTATACTGCACAGCGCAACAGACAGTAAATAGCTGCAGCATTGAAAGGATTCCAGCAAAATTGTCAAAAGTTTTGAGAAATTTCAAGCCAAAATCACCTTCCCATCAGCAGTGGTGAACAAAGAGGAAATCGCTATCACCAGCTGCGGTTGACATGGAATGACATTTACGTGATTGGATGTATTATGAGCAATTGAAGCCTGAACAAGAATAATGAGGGCTGGAGTTGTACTGCTTATTGTGGAGCCAATATTTTGTCATCAGCAGTAGCAAAAGGAGTGGATATGTTCATTGTCAGATGCAGTTGATTTGTTGCGCGGTTTGACCTTTACATGAGTGTACAAATAAAGGATGACGAGAGCTCTGAATGAGCATGGTGGATGACCTTGTGGAACCTTTATGCTCAATTCCTGCATCGTAAAAATTTTACAGCCCAAGCACCATTAACAATTTTGAATTGGAAGTTTCCACGTCCGGTGTCCAAGTCCCTATTATCCTTTGGTAATTAAAAAATGGCTTTAATCAATCGTCTCTTTTCTCTTTCAGTTACTGTATTGTTACGTTCAAGACTGCTCAGGAAGCCGATGAACTTGTTCGTGAGTGGGTATGTATGGGATTATTTTAATCCATTCATATCCATTTGATATATTTTATGGAGGAAAGCAGTCCAAGCCGCGAAGGTCAAGTTTGACCGAGATCAACTTTGATCTTGGTCAACCTTTGACCCTTTAAAAAGCTTCAAGTCTTTCGTGAAATGCAGAGGACGTGAAGTATTCCACCTTTCTGGTACGATGTCACCAACGCTGTAAAACCCCAAGGAACCGCCAGCCAGGATCAAAGGGTTCAGGCTTTCTAATTCTCCTACTTATCTGAGAGGGTCAGTTATAAGCACCAATCACAGGGCTTATCCAGGGGCAAACACGTGGAACTACAGTGTACGTTGACGGTAAGGGGAGCATTTGTTGCTCTAGCTCAGGAAATAGCACAAGTGCTTGATATGGAATGAGGTGACTTGTCCATTTCCTAATATCATCTAACATAGTTTTTTTAAATGTATTTGAAGGGGGCTCATTCTATTGAGTGATATTTTGATCATTAGATATGTTTTTTTCGTCATGAGCCCCTCAGTTTAGATGGCCATGTTTCTCATACTTGGGGTGGGGTATGCATTGGCATCTGCATCACCATGCCTGTTGTGCTTCACCTACTGAGATCCTTGGTGATCGCTGGATATACTTCAAGTTATATCTTACCTTCCATGCTATAAATATGCAATCTGGTGCAATGACCTGATTCTAACACACTTCTAACTGATCTTAAAAACGTAGTTACCAGCCCAGCCCTGAGCTCCACAGTACCTCTAATATCCCTCACTTCTTTTCAGCGCGTTGTTGTCACAACATCACTGGAACTGGCAGAAAAATTTCTTTTAATTTTCTCCTTTTTCTAACAATTTTCATCCTTGCAGCTCCTACCATGCAGGTTTTTACGCTGTTTGGCATTTTCTTCTAGCCTTTTCAAGTCACCTGAGGTGAAACGAGGTGGCCATGGGACCGATAGATTTTCAGTCCGACTCATAGGACTTTCCCCATTAGCTTACGCTTAAGTTAGAGTGTTTTTGCTTCCATCCGTACAAAACGGATGGCTAGTACGAGAGTCCCACTCTTGCGGCGGGTGTTTTAGTCCCTAGAGCACCTGGTGTGCTTGTTAAGAGGACCCCATTTCCTTGGGTTGATGTGTTTCCCACCCGAGGCCCCCACCCTACCACGAGTATAGCCTAGCGTTATACAATGCATATGTTTTAACATATTAGGATGTCTTTAGTACAGGTTTTTGTATGCATTAGGCCAACTTCTTGTTTCGATGTTGGCGCATGCGCAAGAGGTCGATGTCACCACAGGATGAGTGAGGAGTCGGCTTCAATCAGCTCCAAGGAGCTACAATTATTACAAGAGAGCCTATATATTTTTTTATGTTACCATACAGAGCATGAGTTCATACTTTTTGCAAATGATTAAGACTAAAGATTTTAATTTATGAACTCGATTAAGAGACGGGGGGTGTCTCGATTTTACATTACCGTACAGAGCATGAGTTCATACCTTTTGCATATAATTAAGACAAAGTTTTTAATTTATGATTCAATTAAGGGGATGCTGGAGAGACTCTGAGGGGGTCTCCCTTGCACCCCCTTTGAGAAAGAATTCACCTTTTCTTTTTATCTGCACAGACACCAAGATCACAGTGGTTTGTGTTTTCTATGCTACCCCTGTGCATTTAAAGATTTTACATTTTGTGCATTTTCTTGGGTTTTAAAATTGTTCAGATTATAAGTCTGATTCTTTTTTCTGGTGTACTAAATTGCTGTGGCTTGCCTCATACCATGTTTGACGTCTTTTGAAGTCCCATCTAGCACTGTAAGGGTCGTAAGTACATCCCCATAGGGGAGCTTTGGTGTAAGTATATATTTATATATACATATATTTATTTTCAGACTCCAAGAGGTGTTCACATTAAATATATCATATCAATATAGTTCAGAGTTTTCTGCTTACGCCACGACCCACGGCTCCACGATACTGAGCCACGGAGTTCTGAGGCAGTAGTCTACTTTGTTAATTTATACTGACTTACCCCCTGGGGTCCTCGACTTGATGCTACTGGGTTGGCAGGGCCGCGGGCAGAGGTCTGTCAGGCACAAGTTATTTCTGAAACTGTATTGATTAGCTAAGTTGTTTCTTAACGACGTAACTTATAATAAGCCACGCAATGCTAGCGCCCACGCCTCAACGATACTAAGTCAGTGGGATGCAGGTAGTGGTGGGTGACTCCTTATTACACCGCTGTGGACCACGGTTCCGTGTAGGGACTGGTAGGGCCACAAAGAAAGTTAAGAAAGTTGCAAGTAATTTCACGACTCGCTGTAGAGCTGCTAGATTACTTCCAAGGGGTAAATGAGCCACATAATGTTCTCGCGTCTCGACGATACTGAGTCAGTGGGGTGCAGGTAGTGGTGGTGTAGGGACAAAGGACGGCTTCCTAAGTGAGTTACAAGTAATTTTACTGCTCCCTGTAGAGCCATTATATTACTTCCACGAATCCATACGGGTCCGCACGGCTCTGGTGAACGGCTTTGTATGGGTCCTTATGGCTCCACAGCACGGATTCACGACTCCATACGGGTCCGTGATATGGCTTTACTACTCCATATGGGTCCATTCCATGGCTCCGTATGGGTCCATACGGCTCTGTATCCAAGCTTTACGGGTTCATATGGCTCTGGTGAATGGCTCCGTATGGGTCCTTATGGCCCCACGGCATAGGTTCACGGCTCCACAAGGGTCTGTGATACAGCCTTACGGGTCCATTGCATGGCTCCGTTCGCTCTGTATTTAAGCTTTGCGGGTCCATACGGCTGTGGTGAATGGGTCTGTATGGCTCCATAGTTTTTTAACAGGATAATGTACAGCGTTTTATGGGTCCATTGAACGACCCCATACGGGTCCATACGATATCTTAGGAACAGGTCCTTATGGCCCCACAGGACTACACGAGATAAAGTACAGTGTACGGTAAGCCCAGAAGTGTACCCACCAATAATGCAGCTGCGTGGTAAAGCGGCAAGTAGCCATTAGCTACAGAGTTCCACGGCCATTATTCTTACTAGGACGGGTTCTAAGTACAGCGGTAGTCCCCACACGTAGCCACCAGCTTCGTAGCTCCATGGTGAATAGAAGCAAACGGAGTTAACTGCTCAAATATCTTATGTAGCATTTGAACTCTACCGTATTTCCAAACGGCTCCAGTGTACTTTTTGTTATTCCAACAGGGACACGTACTGAGTACGGCAATAGTCCCCCACACGTTTCCACTAGCTTCATGGCTCCGAGGTAGATAGAAGTATACTGAGGTGACGACTCGTATAACATATGTAGTACATTAACGATATCGTAGATCCAGGCAGTTTACTATTACTGATAGCTATTCCGATAGGTACGTGTACCGAGTATGACAGTAGTCCCCTTTATGTATCCACTAGCTTTGTAGCTCTGTGGTGAACACAGGTAAACTGGGTAGACAGCTCGAGAACATACATAACACAGTGGAGATATCGTAGATCCATGCGGCTTTGTGATACTTAACAGGGACACATACTTAGTACGGCGGTTGTCCCCTACATAGCCACTAGCTTTATGGCTACGTGGTTAATTGAATTTAACTAAATTTAACGTTAACACTTTCATAAATTCAACCCCAGTGTTTGGGTTAACAGCTAGTACAGTTTACATAGTACGTTAAACCTCCCCCTTAAAATTAACTCCACGTAAGTTACTTTTTTGGCATAGGTGGCCACTTTATAGACAGTCCCACGATCTGGGTAGCTGTTAAAGACAGTGGCACGTAAAGTTTACGCTATACGTTAACGCCTTCATTAAGCAGTTTTATGCGGCTTGTGGCTTCACGGCTTGTTAGTTAACTACCCGTACAGCGTATGGTTTAATTTTCTCCACATCCGTAGCCATCGGCTCCGCAGTCCCAAGGTTGTTTAATACAACCTTCTAAAGTTAACGCCCATATAGCATACACCGACGTTAACGCCATATCTAATCAACTTAACACGAGTTAAGATGCTGATATGAGTAACAAGTGGCAACGCGGTTCCACAACTGCAACAGTCTGTTTCCAAGTTCACGGTGCGTAAAGTATAAGCAAGACAGTAACATTATTTTACAATAACTTACTAAGGTGAATGACCTGTCTACGTTAACAGCCCATGTAGCATAAGCATGGTAACGATACACAAAACACAAGTTTACGAAGCCTATAACTGGATGAACTATAGCCACCGGCTGTTCAGTTCCACGGTTGCAACAACCAGTCCAATATTGACAGCCCGTATAGTATACGCTGCACATTAACACGTGGGGGAAGGCTAACACCATTTGACGGTCTTTTTCTCTCTCCGCCTCCTCAACCGCCATGCTCAACAGCACTCCACCTGCAGGTTTCGCCCACATTCGGCTTTTGCTCACTTCTCTCCCCTGGTCCACTCCATAGCAGAGTCCCAGAGTAGGGTTCAAGAAAGAAGCAGGAACCAGTCATCAATATTATAGTCATTCAGGCCACCAACAAACCACACAGTTTCTAAAGAGTTTCAGCCTTCCCTATCCACAAGGCAATCCAAGGCCTTGTCGGTACCCTCCCCAAGGTTTCTACCATTAGATCCGGCGATCTCCTGGTGCACTGCACCAGGGACACTCAAGCCACCACCCTCCTCATTACCAAATCCCTAGCTAATATACTGGTATCGACATAACAGTCACTCCCCACCATTCCCTGAACTCTAGCAAAGGTGTCATCAGAACCAGGGACCTTGCCCACTTGACCAATGAAGACTTCGTTGAGGAATTTGCTAGCCAACACATCACTGAGGCCCGTTGTCTCGTCCTAAGAGAGGCGGTGCCAAAACACCCACCAATACCATTTTCCTGACTTGCCACACCAACTCTCCCCTCCCACATCACTGTCGGCTTTCTGAGAATCCCAGTCGCCCCCTACATTCCCAACACTCTCCGCTGTCATAAGTGCTAGAGGTATGGCCATGGAAAAAACTCCTGCCGCAGCCAAGCACACTGTGGCAACTGTGGAGCCTCTGACCATGACAGCGCCTCTTGCTACACACCCCACACTGCACCAATTGCGACGGTACTCACCCAGCCAACAATCCCTCCTTCTCAAAGGACTGCCCCACTTGGCTTTAAGAAAGAAAAAAACCGATAAGTAAACTGCAAACCCTTAATCCCAGCAGCACCACTTAGCCGGAGGCCAAGAAGCAATTCCTCTCTTCCATCCACATCAAACCTTCCTACTTGAGCGCATTCTCCTTAAACCCCTTTTTTCCCCCCCTCCCCACTCCCCTCTTTCCTATTACAACTAAATCTGACTTGCATGCCCAAACCAACCTCACCTGGCTCTTATTACCTCACCATTACCAACTGGCAACAACCCAACCACACCCATTACACAAACCACCTCCACCATCACCTCTCTCCCCAACCTTCCTTTCTTTTCTAAGACACCCCCCTCCCGTTTCCTACCCCAATGCCTTACATGCCATCAAACTCAAGTTAACCTGGCCAACAAATCAACAAACATCCCACCATTCAAACCCACATGTATGACACTGAAGAGAACATGGATTGTTCGTTTACCGAACCCACCGAACATACTTCTCGTCCAATTTTCAAAAACAACCACTCCTAAAGAAACAGGGACAGATCCAAAGAAAAATACACGCCAACCCAGACACAACAGATTTCCCTCCAGACCTCCTGGCAACCACCTTTGACCCGGTTGTCCTCTGTCTACAAGAAACCTTCTTGAAAACCACTGACCATTATTCCCTCAATAAGTTCTCTTGCTACCATGAACATCAAGAGGATGCCGACAGGGCCTGTTGGGGTGCTCTATTCTCGTTAGACACGATATCCCACACAGCCCTATTCATGTGAACACTGACCTTTAGGCCATCTGTATCTCTATCTCCCTCCACAAAACCTTCACTCTGTGCAATATCCATCTCTTCCAAATGCCAACATTCAGCCAACCAGCCTTAACAACCTCATCTTTCGGCGCCCCTCCCCTTTCATCCTTCTTGGTGACTTCAATGCACACAACACCTGTGGAGCTCCAACAACACCACCCAGAGAGGGCAAGCTTGTTGAAAACAGTCTTCCACAGCACAACCTCTTCTTGCTCAACACTAACTCCCTGACCTACCTTCACCCTGCCACAGGCTTCCTCACCTGTATTTACCTGTCTATCTGTTCCCTCAACCTCCTCCTTCAATTTCGCTGGAAGGTCACTGCTGATCTCTGTGGTAGTGACCATTACCATCTTCTTCACATTCACCTTGTAATTCAATACTCAAAATGTGGAACTTCCGGATCCAGCAGGTCCAACCTTCAAACCTTTACAGACCACACCCCCACTTAAAACCTCAAGAAGGCCGGCTGGCCCCTTTCAAAACCCTCTGCGACTCCTCTTTTCCTCCCCTCCCATATCCTCGAGGAAGAGCATCCCATGTCAAACTTCAGTAACATCCTTATCAACATTGCCACCTGCTCCATTCCCAACCCCCTAACCACCCCCAACCCCTAACCACCCCAACCCCTAACCACCCCCAACTCCCTAACCACCCCCAACCTCTGGTTCACTGGTGACTGAACCCCTCCTTCCTGCTAAGGTGTAGAAAACTTAGCCTCTTCTATGCTTTTAGAGCCTTCACTAACACCCAAAACCCTTTCTACAACCTAGGTATCCCAATTTCTCCACCCTCTTTGATAGGACTAAAACCCAATCCTCTCCCTTCAGCTTAAGCATGAAACCAGACCTCCACCATCTCGATATCAACCCCGCCACTCTTGGCACCTCCTGGCCCACTTTTCCTCCCTGGGCCACCCCCTCCCTTCCATCCACTTGGGCCTTTCCACTCATCACAAAACCCAAACCCACCCCAACCTCTTCATCAACCTCCACAATCAAATCAAAGACTTACTCTCAAACTACATCTCCATGTATACTGATGGCTCCAAGGAAGGTGACAAGACAGCTGCTGCTGCCGTCAACCAAAACATCACCCTTAGTAGCAGGCTTCCCAAGTACTTGTCCATCTTCTCGGCCAAGGCTATCCTACTCACCCTCAACTTTATTGAGTACTCCCCGCTCAGCCACTTTGCCATCTTCTTAGACTCCTGGTCTGTCCTTACTTCTTTACTCAACCTTAAGTGGGATAATCCCACGTCCCACCTCCTCCTCCGTAAACTCCTCTCACCCCATTCTTCTGGATACCCAGCCATGTTGGCATCCCCGGCAATGACAGAGCTGATTCAGCCGCTAAGCTTGCCCTCAACCTCCCCCTACCCCTTTTCCCAAAACTCTCACTGACATCAAACCGCTTATCACTTCCTTCGTTCGAGACCACTGGCAAATCTCATGGACTCACAAATTGATAACAAACTTCACAACATCCAGACCACCATTCCGACCAAACCCACCATCCACAATCTCTCCCATATCGACAACATCTACATTACCTGCCTTAGAATAGGTCACACCCATCTCACTCACTCCCACCTCCTTACTGGCTCCCCCACCCCTTTGCAACAATTGCCATTTCCCCCTCACAGTGCACCATGTCCTCCTTGCCTGCCCCCTGTACAACCTCCCTAGCGCTTCTCTCACAACTCCATAACCAGGCTCTTCCAAAAAAAAAGGGGATAAAATTATCTCCTTGCTCCATAATACCTCCCTCTACAAGCATACATACATAGTCGTCCTCTCCCATGCCCTCTACCTACATTTACCAAATGTTTACACCCCTGCACTTCCTCTTTCGTTCCCAGCCTTCTGGTTCTTAACTCAGTACCTCTGTCAGACTCCTATTTTTGTTTTCCTTCCTCTGGAATGATCTAACATCTCAGGCACAATTTGACTCTTGCTGTCATGATGCCGTCATTGTGGTGCCATCATCGTCATCAAACAAACAAACAATCATTTTGGCACGAATCTTACCATTTTGGCATGAGAGTCCCCCATTTTGCCATATGGCTCCGCCATTTTGGCACAAGTCTTTTGCCTTTTTGGCTGAAGATTTCTTGCCATTTTTCTCAACAACATTGAATGTCACTTATAACAATTAACTTATAACAAATTTGTTCTCCTTTTAACAGCCAAATGATTTGCGTCTGAAAGACCACACATTGACCCTGAGAAAGGTATGTGTGCTTACAATGTATTCATTCATAAAAGTGATTAATATTGATTATCTTGCATTTCTGATATATAATTTGTAGATTGATTAATACAATGTATTAATTTGAAATTATAGTGATAAATATTGATTATCTTGTATTTCTGATATATAATTTGTATATTAAGTAATACAATGTATTAATTTATTATTATAGTGATTAATATTGATTATCTTGCATTTCTGATATACAATTTGTAGATTAAGTAATACAATTTATTAATTTATCATTATAGTGATTAATATTGATTATCTTGCATTTCTGATATATAATTTGTAGATGTGGTAATACAATGTATTAATTTATAAATTATAGTTATCTTGCATTTCTGATATAGATTATCTTGCATTTCTTATCTTGATTTTTGATATAATTTGTAGATTAAGTAATACAATGTATCAATTTATAATTATTGTGATTAATATTGATTATCTTGCATTTCTGATATATAATTTTTAGATGTGGTAATACAATGTATTAATTTATAATTATAGTGGTTAATATTGATTATCTTGCATTTCTGATATATGATTTGTAGATTAAGTAATACAATGTATTAATTTATAATTATAATGATTAATATTGATTATCTTGCATTTTTGATAAATAATATGTTGATTACGGAGTATTCAAACAAATATGAATATCTACATTACTTTTCTCAGATAATTGGAATTTTATATCATTGTTTCGTTTTTGTTTCTTCGTAGAACAATGTTTCCTTTGGAAGTGGTCCACAAGCCAATCCTGGCCCACCTGAGCCACCTGCTGTACGGGTGAGTGCCCAAATATCCATGGATGTTTCTGTTGCTAAATCCTTTGGAAATAAAGTATTTGTGATTTCTGAGAGCTGATTGGTGAAAGCTGAGAGATTGTATGCTTAAATTAGATTCCCCCTTATTTCAATGGTTGTAAGATTTCAATTTTCTTTTCTCCTCTAGGCTCCAACTGCAAGTCCAGAACGTCCCCCTGGATGTGAAGTGAGTGAAGTGTTGGTAAGCATCCATTGTTTTGATTTTAAATGCATTTTCAGCCTCCATGGTTAAGGTTGTGATGTCTTACAATACCATATTATCATCTAGAAAGTTGTTAGTTTACACTAAATTACTGTATTTAAAGGATCATCTGAGTGATCAAGTAAGTTAATCAAATTTTGATCACCTTTTAGTTCAGACGGTTGAATTCAGACGGCTGAATTTAGTCGTCTAAATTTAGATGTCTGAATTTAGCAGGTTAAATTCAGACAGCTGAATTCAGACGACTGAATTCAGCTGGCTGAATTCAGCCGGCTGAATTCAGCCGGCTGAAAATCTGACCGCTGAAAATCTGTATGTAATTCTTTAAATTTTTGTCCTAAATCTTAGTCACAGAAAAAGGTGGAAACTCTATTCCGACTAGAATTAACTTTTGTGGGTTTAATGATTGACAGCATGTTTTAACTGATCACATCACGAATTTGCCTAGCAACAAATTCTGCATAAGTAAATGGGGGCAAACATCCTACGTGGTACTAGTACAGGTACAGCTAGCTATCGGTGCAGGCTTATATAGTCAATATAACTTACTGTACAAAACAAGTTTCTGCACACACAGACTGAGTGACAGCAAAATGGTGAACAAAAATTGCACTTAGGCCTACGCAAAAGCACTGTGGGCTTTGTATATCTGATTGCTTTACCCAGAACAGTTAGCAAACTGAATTTTGTTTATCTCTTTTGCTAAAAACTCTAAAGATCTGGAGAAGTGCCATAAATGAATCAAAGCTTGCAGCAGGCCTTGCGAACATCTAAATGTCAACGCATTGTTAATGCACGATTGCGGATTTGTGGTTTGTTTGCCCGGCATAGTTACCGCGTTGCTCTGGTGGGCGTGGCTTATTTGGAAACCTGGAAAGGTTAATTGTATTGAAGGGAAGGCAAAGGATTTACAAAAGAAAATACCAATGTCAACTTCTAATACACCACAAAACTTGTATGAAATATGCAAATTGATGCCTAAAATATGCAAATTGTTCCTGAAATATGCAAATTAATGCCTGAAATATGCAAATTGTGCCAGAAATTGAAAAATGCTGTGAAATGTTTAATTTTTAATCAATGTAATGATATTTTTTGCTGCTAAGATGCTTTCTGGTGAACATGCGAAGCATAATGCAAACCTATGTAATGGCGATTTTGTCCACAGTTTTTTCTGAGATTCCCTCACAAATGATAAAGTTTTTTTGAGATTTCCTCAGAAAATGTTAGTTTCTTCAGAGTTCCTTAGAAAAAGTTGAAGTTTCTTCAGATATCCTTATGGAAGGTTTGAATTTCCTTACAAAATGTTAAAAAAATTCAGAATCACTTAAGACAGATTGAAGAATAGTTTTTTTTTAAAGTCTACAAAACATTTGATATTTCCTAAAAAGGTAACTATGATTTTTCAGAGATCCTCAAGCGTCTCGTAGCACTGGAGATTTAAAATCCTTAAAATTCTTTAAAATATTTGTGCACCAACGGTTATATCAGGCATGATTATTAAACTCTGCCTTTATTATTGTGTTCATTTGCATAAACTGACCAGACTTTTTTATTTAGTATGCTAAGTCAGGGAGTGTGGCAGGACATGACTGCATATGGACATAGGGAGGAATGCTATGTGGGACGTGGATGGGGGCCATGTGGGACATATGATATAATATATACCATATGGTATACACCAAGAGCTATATCAGGCATAATTATTTGACTCCACCTTTTTTTCTTATTCAACAATTTGAAGAACATATTTTAAAGAATTATATCAAGATTTTGAGATGTGTTCCACTTAGTATATCACAAATTTCAGACAAATTAACAAATCATAAAACTTTGTTTGGTCATAACTTGAAAACTGCTTTTTACAAATTTCAAAAATTATTCTACTCAGAATTTCATGCTCTTTCACTTTTCTGCTAGATGTCCATAGTCCTTTAACATAAGGAATTTTATAGGTTTTCTTGTTGTGATGTCACAAAATTTAGATACAATTGACATAATTTATTATAATAAGGCCTGAAAATTCAAAATGCTGTAAATTAATCAATTTTTAACTAATTGTGATGAAGCTATTTTCATGGTTTTAAGCATATGTTCTTCAAGTGCAGTGAAGTTGTTGCTACCCATCCAGAGATCTTTCATAAGCACTGTTCACTTCCCATGCAGTCATGCTGTCCAAGTTAACAACTCCTATCATTATTTTTCTTTGATTGCAGGCTCAATATCTGGACGGAAAATCAGACAGTCCAGAGCTTCCTCCAGGTGTTGATGAAGTGATTGTAAGCATTCTCTTACTTCTTTTTATTTTCCCATTGTGTTTTTATTTTCCCTTTTATTTGTATTTTCCCATTGTGTTTTTGTTTTTCCATTGTATTTATTTTCCCATTGTGTTTTTCTTTTTCCTTTTATTTTCCCATTGTGTTTTTCTTTTTCCCTTTTATTTTTCCATTGTGTTTTTCTTTTCCCATTGTATTTTTTTTCCATTGACTTTTCATTTCCCATTCCTTTTATTTTCTCAATTTGGGAACCTTTGAACATGCTGACTAAAACAAAAACAAAACATAGCTTTTTAAGTTTTCTTTAAGTTATGGCTTATCAAAGTATGGAGATTTGTTATTAATATTTCTTGTGGGTAGTAGACAGCTCAAATCAACTTGAAAGTTTTTCCTGACAGAAAGTAATAAATAACTTACAGAATATTCTTAGCTGAAGTTGGTTTGGGGTAACTGTTACAGTTCGGTTTCTTCACTTTATTATGACCGAAGATTATAAAACAATGGATTTGCATTAGAAATAAGGATTTATTTCGAAGACCTGTTGCACTGGTGATGTCAGAAAGTTGCATATTTGTTGGAATCTGAATGGGCTGAAAATAAAACTAGCTTGCAACTTTTTATGTTTGTTAGTTTTGTATGGTTTTCAAAGAAATTATATATTTTTAGAACATTTTTCCAAGAGCTAGTGTTGTCCTTTTTGATTCATCACATAGAAATAAAAAACCCTTCTTAAATCGTTTTCCAAATATTTAATCAATCATGTCCTGCCTTTGTGTTTCAGATGGAAGATGATATGTTGGTCTTGTCTGAATGTTCTGCATCCGAAGATGAAGATTAGGTAAAATGTCAATCCAAAAGAATATTTCAGGAGAAGACGTTAAGTGAATAAAACATATAACAAGATGACAGACTAAGAAGGGTTAGTCACCCCACAAAAGCCCACATTAACACTACCACCACCACTACAAAAAAAAAAAAAATCAATGACACCCAGAGTTAGTAAGGAACTTTGAAATTCAGAACAGAATCTAAGAACCAGCCATGCAAACCATTGCGCTCATAGACAACTCTTGCGAAAAGCTAAAACATTGAACATCAGCCAAAAAGAACCCTTGGGTCCACTTCAAACTGTTACTTAAGGATTAGCTGAAACATGCAAGAAATTACAGAAAGTCAAAGCATCACTACAAGATAGGAATTTAAAACCATGAATCTTATCACCACATACTCTTTCTCAACTCAAGCTTGATCAAACGAAGAATTTGCAATATAGATACATAAGAAAGATTTCTTATTTCAGGAATAAGAAGGAGAATGCCGTGAACATGTGTCTTCTCTTAGTATTTTCTTTTACACCCAAAACTTGAAAAAGCTCCATTTCAACAACTCCCATATTGATAAAATCATCCACGATACTGATCTGTCTCAGTCCCCATCATCCACTTTAGGATACAGCTCTCCTACGGTACCCACCCCCACCTTCTTGCCGAATCCCCTTTCTCATATGTCCTCACTGTTAGGCTGTCAAACTCCCTGCCTGGTATCCTTATTGTGTATTGACAGTCCATCCATAAATAATCATAGGAAAGAAGTTCATTAGAGTAATTCAACTGCAGAAATTTTTAAGAACAATTCTCAAAGTCATATACCCTCAACTAAAATAAACAGCTTTCTTCAAAATACCCAGCATATATTACAACAGAATTTGATTATTAGCCCACTTACCGTTAAAAGCACAACATGTGTTCTCTAACCTCTAATCCCATCCTTGTCCCTACGTCAATGACTTAATTTTCCATATGAAGTTCCTACCCATAACATTAGCTAATCTTTAATTTATGACCTTTTCAATTACCACCTTTGTGTTTACATTCACTCATTTTCTGCATCACCAGCTCTTAATTATTACCTTAAAGATACACCTCTTAATTAGCACATGACCTCTTAATGGCACTTATGACTAGATCTATGGATGAGTGGCAGCAGGTGTATGGACGGGTGGCAGCAGGTGTATGGACGGGTGGCAGCAGGTGTATGGACGGGTGGCAGCAGGTGTATGGACGGGTGGCAGCAGGTCTATGGACGGGTGGCAGCAGGTCTATGGACGGGTGGCAGCAGGTCTATGGACGGGTGGCAGCAGGTCTATGGACGGGTGGCAGCAGGTCTATGGACGGGTGGCAGCAGGTCTATGGACGGGTGGCAGCAGGTCTATGGACGGGTGGCAGCAGGTCTATGGACGGGTGGCAGCAGGTCTATGGACGGGTGGCAGCAGGTCTATGGACGGGTGGCAGCAACTTGAGCTCCACTGGAAGAAAATATGCCATTAACCATGAAAATAGCAACAAGTTTGATCAAAATCGGTCAAAAATGTATTATATTTTTTTTATAGCATTTAAAATTTCATGGCAATTTTTTAAACCAATTATATAAATTTTACTGCAATTTTGTGACATAAAGAAATTGTTTTTAATCCTACACCAACTTTATTTGAATGAAAGCTGTTGAATATGACAGACATTTTGAATCTCCATCTGTCCCTCGATCTTAATTTAGCAGGAGAAAACAGTCGGGTGGTTTTCAGTGACTGATATTTAGGACAGAAATTTAAAGATATGTACATTAGAAATTTTGAGCTGTCATCACAAATTTCGCATACATATATTTTAAGCTGTGATTAGCCATACTGCACTACATAGCTAGGACAGCTATAGTGCACTACATAGCTAGGACATTATAGATACTTGTTATATAATTAAAACAATTATTCAAAGTTTAAAGCTTGTTATGGTGCATAGAAAATCACTTCCTGTCCATATACCTCTAAGAATCCATCAAGTTTATAACAACTGACTATTATACCTGTAATACATTTACTATCATGTCATGTATTTACTGTCATGTCATGTCATGTATTTACTATCATGTCATGTATTTACTGTCTTGTCATGTATTTACTGTCATGTCATGTATTTACTGTCATGTCATGTATTTACTGTCATGTCATGTATTTACTGTCATGTCATGTATTTACTGTCATGCATGTATTTACTATCATGTATTTACTGTCATGTATTTACTGTCATGTCATGTATTTACTGTCATGTCATGTATTTACTGTCATGTCATGTATTTACTGTCATGTCATGTATTCACTATCATGTCATGTATTTACTGTCATGTCATGTATTTACTGTCATGTCATGTATTTACTGTCATGTCATGTATTTACTGTCATGTCATGTATTTACTGTCATGCCATATATTTACTGTCATGTATTTACTGTCATGTCATGTATTTACTGTCATGCCATGTATTTACTGTCATGTCATGTATTTACTGTCATGTCATGTATTTACTGTCATGCCATGTATTTACTGTCATGTCATGTATTTAATATCATGTCAAGTCATGTATTTACTGTCATGTCATGTATTTACTATCATGTCATGTCATGTATTTACTGTCATGCCATGTATTTACTGTCATGTTATGTATTTACTGTCATGTCATGTATTTACTATCATGTCATGTCATGTATCTACTATCATGTCATGTCATGTATTTACTGTCATGCCATGTATTTACTGTCATGTTATGTATCTACTATCATGTCATGTATTTACTGTCATGTCATGTATTTACTATCATGTTATGTATTTACTGTCATGTCATGTATTTACTGTCATGTTATGTATTTATTGTCATGGCATGTCATGTATTTACTGTCATGCCATGTATTTACTGTCATGTTATGTATTTACTGTCATGTTATGTATTTACTGTCATGTCATGTATTTACTATCATGTTATGTATTTACTGTCATGTCATGTATTTATTGTCATGGCATGTCATGTATTTACTATCATGAAAATTGCAGGTATGTCTATAATTGAACAAGATGCATGCATGTGTTTGTAGTTTTAGTGAGTCTTCTGGCAGTATTTCCTGAATTGTATTAAAATTTACTGAACATGATGAAACAAAGCTTCAAGGCCTATTAAAATTGGTAACAAATCGTCCATTTAGAAGTGCCATAAACATGTTCAAAGGTTTATCAACATGTAGAAGCAACATCAGTTAAAATGCTTTTAGATCTTTTAAAGAACATGAAAGAAGCAAATCAATCATTCAACCTCTTTCTTATGGGCTTTTCAATTTCCTACTTCAAACCCTAACTAATTTGAAAGAAAGTTTTTGGTAATATATGTGCAACATTAAACGGGTATAAGGGCAAGGCAAGAAGGGCCAAGTATTTTCGTGCGGGATTGTAGACAGCCAAAGAACTTTCTAAAAGCAAGAAAAATCAAATGATTTATTCAATTCACCCATACCAATCATAGTCAAGTACTGTAGGTACCTCACAATCCACCTTCTCTCCCTCCTTCCCTCTATCCCACCGCCTCTTTCCTCTCTGTCCTAACGCAAGCACCTTAGTTTTTAACACCCTCTTGGCGCATTTGACTCTGACTGTCGCGGTGCCGTTAAACATTAACAAGCCAAACCGAACCAAACAATTTTCATAGGAATGTGGTTCAAATAGACTTACAAATTTTATTACAAATTCTGTGGAATCCCTTAGCTGATGTCCTAGTATTGGACTGCTGGATACTATCAGCACAGGAACCAGAATAATGCAGGGACATAATTAGCGTAAGATGCTTGGGTGTCAGGCATGACCTACTAATTCTTATCTCAAAACATAACAGCTTAAGATGCTTGGGTGTCAGGCATGACCTACTAACTCTTATCTTAAAACATAACAGCTTAAGATGCTTGGGTGTCAGGCATGACCTACTAACTCTTATCTCAAAACATAACAGCTTAAGATGCTTGGGTGTCAGGCATGACCTACTAACTCTTATCTCAAAACGTAACAGCTTAAGATGCTTGGGTGTCAGGCATGACCTACTAACTCCTATCTCAAAACATAACAGCTTAAGATGCTTGGGTGTCAGGCATGACCTACTAACTCTTATCTCAAAACTTAACAGCTTAAGATGCTTGGGTGTCAGGCATGCCCTATACTAACTCTTATCTCAAAACATAAGTTAAATCCATAATCAAGCTAGACCCATCAGACTAGTGCTTATATATTGCCGGTTTTTTTAGTGCAAAACGGATGAGAACACATGACTCTAATCCATTGTAGGTCATCTCCCCAGCAGTGCTGGTACTCATTTTACATCTAAATGAACTGGAGCAAGTAGAGTGTCTTGCTTAAAGACACAATGCAGTGCTCCTGACAGGAATCGAACCCTGTACATGTTGTATATGACTCATTAACCACTCAGCCACTGCACCCTCAAAACATGTTTTACAGTAAATGCATTTAATACATGGTTTTCATGGAACATCGCATCAGTATTTTGGAGGGAACCTTAACCTAGAAAGATTTCGGGGTTTAAAACATGACATAAAATTACCGGAATTTTGTTTTCAAAATTAATTTTCACAAGTTTTCTTTTGTTTTCTACCACTACAAGTTTAGTTTATATGAATGTTAAGACAATAAACTTTTCAATAACAAATTCAAATAAAGAAATTATCAACAAAAGTATGCAAATTTTAGGCCAAATTAGGACAATTTTTTGAGCTTTTACTTTTTCTTGTAAACAATGAAAAATGAGGATTTTTTTTACATATTTAAATTGTTTGTGAAATTTCCTTTCTAATGATTCCAGTCTAATTTTGTTTCTCAAAGTAAAACATGCAAAACCAATGAGAAAAATAATGATGATAATAATAATTACTGCTGTAATGACTAGCGGAAAAATGAAAGCCGCATGTCTGGTGCGGGGATCGAACGCGGGTCACCCGCATGCTGTGCACAAGAGATTTGCCACTAGACCAAAGTGTCTAACTGTAAAATAGGAAACTGCCTTTCTTACGATAAATTTTGTGTATGGTAGGTGTATTGTGATCAGAACATATGAATTTTTTCCAAATTATTTGTCTCAAAAAAGCTAAAAATCATCAAATTTGGCACAAATTATGCCAAAAAAAGATATTGATGGTGGGGGCAGTCACAATTTGATTGGAATTGGATACTTTTTAAATCTTTGACAGTTGTTCATAGCTTTTCAAGCAAAAGCTAGGTCTGGAAGTATGGCAAGGAATTTTTTGAACAAAAAAAAAAATTCGTTAAATTTTGTGCATTTTGTTTATTTTTCTCTTTTTCAATCCATTTTTTGCAAAATCTTTTTACATAACTCCCATCAAAAAGTTATGTTTTTCGGAAAGAACTATTCAAGCTCTTTCAAATGATACCAAGATCACTGCTGGGGTCTATTTGACAAAGAAGATTATGCTTTGAAAAAGTATGTCTCCAATCGAGCGTGACACGCTCGGTTTAAGTTTTATGGGTTAAAACCCCCAAATAATAATAAATAATAATAATAATGATAATAATAATAGTAATAATAATAATAATAATAATAATAATGATGATAATGATAATGATGATGATAATAATAACAATAATAATAATAATATTAATATTAATATTAATATTAATTTTAATGATAATAATAATAATCATAATGATACTAATAATAATAATTCATTCGATGAATTCTTGATGTTAAGCCATTTTATTCACAATATTTGTTAATAGTTGATATGATGCAGAAATGGCATGCAGTGTTGGAAAATGGTATTTGTGCGTATTTTCACTTAAAGGTGCAATATCGGATATTTAGTTCTAATTTTTTGATTGGTTCAAGTTTCAACTAATTCCTCAACGCATTTCTTTTGATCATATTCCAACCTTTATAAATAATAAAGCCACCCTCTCAATCAAGCGTTGATGTGGAAGAATGGATAAATCTATGGCCTTTGAGCAAAGTGCTTTTGTGCCAAACATAATGAATTCAAATCATTTAAAAAAATTGAATAAAACCATGAAGCTATTAACTGATTTCATTTCAGTGAACCGCTCCATGATTAAACTACGACAAATTTATACAGCTCTGCTTAACTCGGCTGTATCTTCAAACACACAATGTATACACTTTTCTGAATCTCTGAAAGGTTGTAATACATAGGCCCTAGTCGATTTTTAATGACATGTGTAAGTACATGTCATGTACTCACTGACATCATTGCGATTTGTTTTGGGATGACAGCGCCTCTTTAAAAAATTTTTTGTTTTTCACAGGTTGGATCAACTGCTGCTTTCACTTCATCTCCATGTAGATCTTTCCTGCATACTGCCTGTAGCTCTAATGCAATGATATGTTTGAAGCACCAACTACCAATGCCAAACACCAATGCCCTGCCACTTTAAGAGCATCCAGAATGCCCTCCTCTGCCCCAAGGAGTAACCTGTGAAGGGCTGATTGTCAAAATGAACCTTTTCATTGCACCAAAGAAAGCTGTATACAAAATGCTGATCATGTGGTGCAAAATATTTGAGTCATTTGGATTTATAGGTGGAATCTAAAGCTAAAGCTGTATAGCTAGCTACTATGAACTAAGATGTTTAGTGGAAGCGAGTGAATATCCGAGAATTTGCCAAAAGTTCTTGGGAAGAGTACAAAAAAAGAAGTGTAATCAGTCCCGTAGCCACTTAACCAGGTGTTTATGGTTACAACAGGTAAAAACTCAGAATGAGAACACTTTCCTTTTGTTTTAAATCTTCCATATCCCAACAAGAACATGCAACCAGTCATAACAGTGGGTGGTACATCACAAATGTTTTATGAAAATCATGTTGAATTTGGGGATTCATTTTTGGTTTGCATGCGAAGCATATTGCGAACCTATGTAATGGCGATTATGCCCGTCTGGCCATCCACAGATTTGTCCTGAGATTTCCTCAGAAATGTTAAAGTTTTTTGAGAATTCCTCAGAAAATGATAAAGTTTCTTCAGAGTTCTTTAGAAAAAGTTTAAAGTCTTTCAGATATTGTTATGGAAGGTTAGAATTTACTTACAAAATGTTAAAGTTTTAAAATGTTAAATGTTAAAGTGATATCTCCATCAGAGATACTTAAGACAGGATTAAAGACAAGTTTCCTTAAAAAGTCTATAAAACATTTAAAATTTTCTTAGCAGATAAGTGTAAAATGATTTAATTTTCCAATATTTTTGAGAGATCATTATGTCTCTCTTGTAGCACTTGAGACTTAAAATCCTTCAAAATATTTGGGCACCAACAGTTGTATCAGGCATGATTATTATATGCCACCTTTATTATTGTGGCCATTCGCATAAAGTTGCTACAGTATATGAACTGACCAGACTTTTTGATCAGGAAGTGTGACAGGATGTGATTGCATATGGACATAGGAAGGGATGCCATGTGAGACATGGATGGGGGTCATGAGGGACATATGATATAATATTTACCATGTGGTATACACCAAGGGCTATATCAGGCTTAATTATTTGACTCCCCTTTTTTTTTCTTATTCAACAACTTATTTGCATATAAGTTATTATATGAACTGACACTTTCATACATAGTATGCTCAATCAGGAACTGATAGCTAGGATGAGACTTCTTATGGAGCCTTTGGGACGTCATGTGAGACATAGGGTGGGATGCCATATGGGACATGGGGTGGGATGCCATGTGGAACTGTAGAATGCCATGTAGGATATATGGTGGAATGCCATGCAGGACATAGGGTGGAATGCCATGGGATGGAATGTCATGTGGGACATGGGATACATGACATGGCATCCCACCCCATTTCAACAAGTCATTTGCATATACGTTATTATATGAACTGACACTTTCATACATAGTATGCTCAATCAGGGACTGTGATAGTTAGGATGAGACTTCTTATGGAGTCTATGGGATGTCATGTGGGACATGGGGTGGGATGCCATGTGGGACATGGGGTGGGATGCCATGTGGAACAGTAGAATGCCATGTGGGACATGGTGGGATGCCACGAGTAACACAGAGTGTGACATAGGTTGGGATGCCATGTGTGACATAAGAAAGGATGCCATGTGTGACATAAGGTAGGATGCCATGTGGGACATAGGGTAGGAGGCCATGGAGACATGGGATGTGATGCCATGTGGGATATAAAGTAGGATGTCATTGGGACATTGAGAGGGATACAATGTGGAACATATGGTGGGACATAAGGTGGGATGCCATGTGGGACATCAGGTGGGAAGCCACTGATGCGGGACACAGGGAGGGATGCCATGTGGGACATAGGGAGGGATGTCATGTGGTACATATGGTTGGGTCAATGTGGGACATACATGTCGGATGGGATCCATGTGGGTCATGGGATGGGATGCCATGTGGAACATGGTGGAATGCCATGTGGGACATGGTGGGATGCCATGTGAGACACTGTATGGTTGAATGCCCTGTGGGAGATATGGGGAATGCCATGTGGAACAAGGCATGGGATGTCATGTGGGATATGAGGTGGGATGTCATTTGGGACATGGGATGTGGGACATAGGGTGGAATGCCATGTGGGTCATGGGATGGGATACCCTGTGGGGCATGATGGAATGGGACACGGGATGTCATGTGGGACATGGGGTAGGATGCCATGTGGGAGATATGGTGTAATGCCATGTGGGACATGGGATGGGATGTCATGTGGGATGCCATGTGGGACATGGGATGCCATGTGGGAGATATGGTGTAATGCCATGTGGGACATGGGATGGGATGTCATGTGGGATGCCATGTGGGACATGGGATGCCATGTGGGACATGGGATGCCATGTGGGACATGGGTTGCCATGTGGGACATGGGATGCCATGTGGGACATGGGATGCCATGTGGGACATGGGATGCCATGTGGGACTTAGTGTGAGATGCCATTTTTATAATTGGCCGGGTCATATGGTATGGGTGTCAATTTTCATGGGCATGCGAACCATGACGGTATTTACTGTTCTAGTTGTATTTAGAAACAAAATCTTGATTTTAAATTGGATCGCAATTACATTAGAACACCTCCACCAAAGCAAGGGATTTGTGCTGTTGGCAGAGTGCAAATGTACCATAATATATCTTTTCTTCTTGTGTACATTTTATAAAATGAAAAGACAAAAGAATAATAAATTTGTTTTAGCACTGTTAACATTTGTTGTCTTTACATGAGAGTGTTTTACTACTGGTTGGCTCAGTAGTAAAGTGCCTCCCTTGATGGTCAGAGTACTATAATTTGTTTTATTTTCTTCTTAGTAGATTCTGAACCACAGGCTTGATCACCCTCACTGCTTTTCATCTTTTCAAAGCAACAAAAACTTGATAACAAAATTAACCCTCATTATAGTGCTTCTGGCTCACTGTAGTGGTTCTGGCTCAATAAAACTAGAGACCTAGCTTACTTGACCAATGATGACCTCGCAGAGGAACTAACTAGCCAACACTGTCACCAAAGCCCCGTTGTCTTGTTCTCAAGAGAGACGGTGCCGAAACACCCATTAATACCATCTTCCCACTTTCGCTACACCAACTCTCCCCTCCCACATCATTGCCGACTACCTGAGAATCCCAGTCGCCCCTTACATTCCCAACCCTCTCCGTTGTCACAATTGCCAGAGGTATGGCCATGGGAAAAACTCCTGCCGCAGCCAAGCGCGCTGTGGTAACTGCGGAGCCCTAGACCATGGCAACACCTCCTGCACAAATTGCGACGGTAATCACCAAGCCAGCCATCCCTCCTTCTCAAAAGACTCCCCCACCTGGCTTCAGGAAAAACAAATAATTAAACTGAAAACCCTTAATCCCAACATAACTTACCAGAGGCCAGGAAACAATTCCTCACTTCCGTCTACATCAAACCTTCCAGCTCGAGCACAGTCTCCTCTAACACCAATACTCCCCCCCCCCCTCCCCTCCCCCCCTAATACAAGTAAAACTGACTCACATGCCCAAACCGACCTCGCCTGGTTCTTCTTACCTAGTCCTAAGCCCATTGCCAACAATCCAACCACACCCAACACCCAAACCACCACTTCTCTCCTCAACCTCCCTTCTCTAAAACCCCTGCTGTCCCCTACACCAACACCTCTTATACCAACACACATCAAACTAAAGCCAACCAGGCTAACAAACAACAAACCAACCAATCAACAAACAGCCCACCACCTAAACCCACATGTGTGACACTGAAGAGAATATGGATTTTTCGATTACCAAACACGCCGATCATACTTCTCGTCCAACTTACAAAAACAATTGCTCCCAAAGAAACAAAGACAGGTCCAAAGAAAAAACAAGCTAACTCCGACCGAACAGATCTTCCTCCAGATAACCCCCTGCCGTGCACCACAAACAATTACAATAACACCCACAACATTATACAATGGAACAGGAGCCTGAAGGCCAATTCAGAAGAAATCCATTTTCAACCCGGTCTTCTTCTGCCTACAAGAAACCTTCTTAAAAACTATTGAGCATTACTCCCTCAATAACTTCACTTGCTACCATAAACTTCAAGTGGACGCTGACAGGGCCTGTGAGGCCTGGGGTGTCTCCATTCTTGTTAGACACGATATTGCACACAGCCCCGTTCATGTAAACACCGACCTTCAGGCCATCTGTATATCTATCTCCCTTTACAAAACCATCACTCAGCAATATCTATCTTCCCCCCAACGTCAATGTTCAACCAACCAGCCAGCCTTAATAATCTCATCTCCCCACCCCTTTCATCCTTCTTGATTACTTCAACGCCCAAAACCCCCGAGGGGCTCCAATACCATCACCCCCAGAGGCAGGCTCGTTGAAAACACCCTTCGACAGCACAGCCGCTCCTTGCTCAACACTAACTCCTCGACCTACCTTCACCCTGCCACAGGCCCCCTCACCTGTATTGACCTGTCTATCTGTTCCCCTAACCTCCTTGATTTTAACTGGAAGGTCATTGCTGATCTCTGTGGTAGTGACCATTACCCTCTTCTTAGTCACATCAACCTTCAAACCCCCACCAACCACACCCCCAATTGGAACCTCGAAAAGGCCAACTGGCCCCTTTTTGAAACCCTCTGCGACTTGCACCTCTCCCCCCGTCTCCTCGAGGGTGATGATCCCATGTCAGTTTTCAGTGACATCCTTATCAACATCACCACCTGCTCCATTCCCAAACCTTTTGGACCCCTAAAGCATCCTAGAAAATCCCTTTTAGTTCAGATGTCATTAGGTACTGATGACTGCAAACCGCCATCAAGAACAGGAAAGGGTGAGGGCCCCTGGAACTTCAAATGTAGTCAAACCCAACCACCCACAACCTCAACTTCTTTTGTATCAGCCATGTAGTCAAAGCCAGGCGCACTATCAAAGACAGTAAAACCAACACTTGGAACAACTTCATCTCTTCTCTCACCACCAACACCCCCACTAAGAAGATTTGGAGAATGGTTAACAGCTTCCACGGCAGGATGTACAAGTCTCCCATCTCTCCTGGAATGGTAACCTTCTCACCACAAAAAAAGGACATCGTTAACCACCTCGCTGCCTCTTTTAGCAACATCTCTCTACATCTCTGAGGGTGGGTATTAGGCAGCTGTGTGTTTGTAAGTTACCCATGTAGTCATGAAGGTGGGTATTGGGCAGCTGTGTGTTTGTAAGTTACCCATGTAGTTATGAAGGTGGGTATTGGGCAGCTGTGTGCTTGTAAGGTACCCATGTAGTCATGAGGGTGGGTATTGGGCAGCTGTGTGTTTGTAAGGTACACATGTAGTCATGAGGGTGGGTATTGGGCAGCTGTGTGCTTGTAAGGTACCCATGAGGGTGGGTATTGGGCAGCTGTGTGTTTGTAAGGTATCCATGTAGTCATGAGGGTGGGTATTGGGCAGCTGTGTGTTTGTAAGGTACTCATGTAGTCATGAAGGTGGGTATTGGTGGGTATTTGGGCAGCTGTGTGATAATTGTGGGTAAGGCTACCCATGTAGTCATGAGGGTGGGTATTGGGCAGCTGTGTGTTTGTAAGGTACTCATGTAGTCATGAGGGTGGGTATTGGGCAGCTGTGTGCTTGTAAGGTACCCATGAGGGTGGGTGTGTGTTTGTAAGGCATTGGGCAGCTGTGTGGGTTGTAAGGTACCCATGAGGGTGGGTATTGGGCAACTGTGTGTTTGTAATGTAGCCATGAGGGTGGGTATTGGGCAGCTGTGTGTTTGTAAGGTACCCATGTAGTCATGAGGGTGGGTATTGGGCAGCTGTGTGTTTGTAAGGTATCCATGAGGGTGGGTATTGGGCAGCTGTGTGTTTGTAAGTTACCCATGTAGTCATGAGGGTGGGTATTGGGAAGCTGTGTGTTTGTAAGGTACCCATGTAGTCATGAGGGTGGGTATTGGGAAGCTGTGTGCTTGTAAGGTACCCATGTAGTCATGAGGGTGGGTATTGGGCAACTGTGTGAAACTGCCCATGGTCTGCAGATATGTTTTTGTGGGTGATACCACAGGTCTCAACTGTAGATTATATTTTAGTCGAACATAGTGAGGTGGTCTTGGCATTTAGGAGAACAATTTTTGGTTCCGATTAAGTTGTCATGGGACATGACTTGTTTGATTTTGTTCTGAATGGCTTGAAAACACCAAATATTTGAGGACCATATGATGTCATTCGTGGCACAAGGGCAACCTGTGGTCTGTGGATGTGCCAACCTTTTTGGTGAAATACTGAGGTGGGAATACAAATGTTGGAATGTACCTACAACTTCAAATCAAATTTCACTGCTTTGTTGATCATATCAGGCAGACTTGAAATGATTTTGCTAAATATGGCTTGTACCAAATCATTCACAGCTCTATATAAGTGACATGTTTACCTCATTTATCTACCTACTGTGGTGTGGCGGTTATCATACCTGTCTACAGACCACGAGGCCCCGGGTTCAATCCTAGGGTGGGTAGACACGCCAGTGCACCAAACTGGTTATCAAAGGCCGTGGACATTGACTTGGTTGTCGATGTTATGTCTGTCTATATGTGTTCTCGTCCGGTCGTGCGTTTCGTGATAGCATTTGTACTATCATAACCGGTTTACAACTCTCTCTCATGAATCACACTTCAATGGCTGGGGATATTTAGACCACCAGTGCATAACAAGTTGCTTTCTGGGTTGAATCCTCTTCACATTCCTTCCCTACACTACAGCCACTTGCAGTTTAGGTTGAGCATACTAGGCAGACTTTCAAGTATGATGTGGATGTTGCATCAAGCTGGTGGCCTAATTTTAGCCTTTAACATGGCCTTCTTCCCACTACCTGATTCATTTGGCAGGGGCCCCATCTGTTCCAGAGAAATTGTCTGTAAAGGGGCAAAGGTGGGGCATTAGACATTTGCTTGAAAGGAAAATAACATTCACGAGGAAATATGTTGGGGAAAGGGGTGGAGGATACTGTTCAAGCTAGGAATTAAAATTTGAGGGGGAATTATTGGTTTGATCAACTAATCTGTGCTAAGATTCACATGCCATGTTATAAAGCAATAGGAAATTCCCTGCCTTGTAATATTTTGAAGGGAGAATTCTGATGAAAGAGGAGGAATCCTTCTCACTAATGTGAACACCAAGGGAGGGGGGAGGCGAGGTCTATGGTGACAAATATCTTTATGCCTGATCTATGCTTTGACAAATAAATAAGTATTATGGGCAATTACTCCCACCAATTCCTTGGGACTGGATTTCACTTACTTTACTAATTCATGAACTAAAGAAAGAAATTACACAACAAAAAATATTTAATCTACATCCTATCTGTATTTACAACCAAAGTTAAATATAATATTCTGTGAGACATTCACCTATTTTAAAATTTTCTTCACATAAATAACCATTTTTTTTTCCAATAATATTCTAAGAAGAGGGTGTACACGGCATTAGGAGAGATGGGGGAAGAAGGGGAGGGGGGGTAGCCTAATTGGAACAACAGGATACTAACTGCACACAGGGACACGTACACATACACTTCTTATTTACATATGTCCTCGTACCAATACATATCAGACTTTGGACCGTTATAAGGAAAATACTCGCATTTGATATTGGGAAAATTATCTCCATGGAATGTTAATTAAGAAACAAAATTGTTAGTGTCATAGCGGTTTGCACCAACCTCATTACCTCGGAAAACAATCCGGGCGATTTGTTTTAGCAATTTGGTCAACTTCTATAACTTATGCTTATTGAAAGGAAGTTAACTTGAAGTATACACAAAATGGAATTCGTACTAATAAATTAAAATTCTACTTTGAAGATTTCCTTCATTGAATCAGTGGATGATCATTAGGAGCTTTGGCTGACTCAACTTCTTCTGGATCTTAGTACAGACAAAATAATGATTGGCACACTGCATTACTAAACTAAAGAAAAATTACTGTTAACAAACTTGTAAACATTACAAACACTGTTTACATAATAAGCACTGTTTACATAATGGGAAACAGGTGAGTCAACACAAGTACTGGAATGTCCCTTTTTATGCCCAGAAAAAGAAAATAAATGAAGTGGAAAAATGTGGTGCCGAAGGACAATGGGTCCCAAGAAAAACTAGACCCAGAAAGATTATTTTAAAGACTTTCCTTGGCAGGTGCCAGAGTATACAAAGCTCCTGATGCATAATTGGGCTTTGGTGATTGTGATAGCCATTTATAACTTTTCTAAATATTCTTGTGATCCCAATTATCTTAAACATCAAGTTTGAAATTCATAAATTTAATTTTGTTCCAATAATAATGATATAAGCGATGCAATCAGATGAATAAAACACACACAATGCAGAAACATGATTCATCTACAGGAGTCAAACAAGGTTGACAAATAATAGTTACTTTTAATCATGGTTCATAAATAATGGTTCATAAACATGATTGAGAAATAAGAGTTATGATCATGGTTCATAAACATGATTGACAAACAAGAGTTATAATCATGGTTCATACACATGATTGACAAACAAGAGTTATAATCATGGTTCAGAAATAATGGTTCATAAACATGATTGAGAAACAAGAGTTATAATCATGGTTCATACATGATTGACAAACAAGAGTTATAATCATGGTTCAGAAATAATGGTTCATAAACATGATTGACAAACAAGAGTTATAATCATGGTTCAGAAATAATGGTTCATAAACATGATTGAGAAACAAGTTATAATCATGGTTCATACACATGATTGACAAACAAGAGTTGTAATCATGGTTCATAAATTATGGTTCATACACATGATTGACAAACAAGAGTTATCTAAAATTGAGAAACAAGAGTAATAATTATGGTTCATAAATATTGCTTCATAAGCATGATTGACAAACAAGGGTTATAATCATGGTTCATAAATAATGGTTCATGCACATGATTGACAAGAGTTATAATCATGGTTCATAAATAATGGTTCATGCACATGATTGACAAGAGTTATAATCATGGTTCATAAATAATGGTTCATACACATGATTGACAAACAAGAGTTATAATCATGGTTCATAAATAATGGTTCAATCTCACACTGTTACTTGGACACAATACCTGCCCTGCTTTATATTGGTAAACCAAACCTCCACTATTATTCAATAATAAAAGCATCCATCTAAACCAAAGCAAATGGGATACACCCTCGTGTTCACTGTCACAAATGACCTTTTACTCCCTCACATCTGGACGGCATAATTCCATGGAACTCCTAAATATCCCAATCATGGTACAACATGACAGGCAAGCGCGAGACCACATGCATTATGAAGCTTATATACAATCAACCAACATTCATTTAAACAAGTTTGAAGAAAGTAAAACAGGGTGGATATAATCTTCATTTAAATTTTTGAAATAAATGTGCTTAAAGATTTCAAACAGTAGCGCTTTTCTGAGAATGAAAATGATTCAATGTCTATATGTGCATAATCAACAGGATCCGGGTCCTTTTGTTTATGTAAATAAAGAACAGACTGACAGATAAAAAAAAATATCTTTCTTGGAAAGGACTCTAAAAACCCAAGAGAATCATTCTCCTTGACTTTTTACATGACACGAGAAAATAAACTGACATGCCAAATTTGATTTCTTCTAAGATATTAAAGATCAGATCAGATCAACTACTCATTGTAATATTAAATTGACCCTTGACCTCTATATTACCACTTTAGTATCAATCAGGATGTTTATCATTAAGTCTAAACCTCCCAATACATTTTGTGTCTTAAGCCCCAAAAATCTTAAATCTGTCCGGTCTATATTGCTCACAACAGAAACCACAATCCAACACAAGTAATTAACAATTACACCAGGGAAACTAGACAAATTTCACTGCAGCTGCACTGACTTTCACACTCAGCACAAGGATGAAAGTATTCCCCTGTGGTCAATGTGTCTGGCTTAAAGTAATAATTTACAAATAGGATGGTATTTATCAGTTAAGGTTTTGTTTATTTATGAGTGATTTTAAGTGATGTTTTTGTATAAACATGTAGGCTTTGAGAATTTTGAACTAAAAATTTATTACAATTTACAGATTTTCATCATGCCCACTGAGTGATTTCAAAAGTTCATTTTCAACTGCGACCATACACTCAAGAAAATGATATACATCTGTCTGACCTTCACATTTTTCTCTCTCAGCCCTGCCAGATGACTACCAAATGTTAATAACCAATATTGGCCTGACACCATACCTAATTGCTTATCACAAATTGCCACCATGATTCATACACAGTAAATAATTTCATTAAACAATTTTAACATTTAAGTATCTAATGTTTTCACAATGAGAGATATAACCTAAGAATATTTATCATGACCAATAGTTAATGAAATTTCCACACCAACCATTATTAGTCTAATAGAATTTGAACATAATTGATGAAACAGAAATGAAATTTTCACCGAAGAAAAAAAATTGAATTTTTTTCACCAAATTTCAACATATTCAACTTCTTCAAATTTTTTGTTATTACATTCTATATATAAATATAACTCCATAGGCAATTTTGTTGATAAACATTTAAAATCACAGCGTCTAGTCTAGAACTACATTTCTGGATCAAAAATAGTGAATTTCGGGATGAGAGACACAAATATTTGGAACTGGAAGGGTTACTAAATGTTTCCTACTATATGAATGTGTTACTGCGAGGTTAAGATTCACTTAAAACGAAAACCAAATGACTACCACAGCCGATACTATAAGAAAAAGAGAAAACAATGAATTCCCAAGATAAGGTTTCTACAGTATGCCTACATTCAGGATGTAAAATTTATTTTCCCAGCAATTCCGCAAACAAAAATGATGATAAGAAACAAAACTAAAAGCCTGGGGAAAGGTAAAAGAACTTTTTGAAGATGCAAACAATTGTTTTTTCTCCATAATATGCATAAAAACTAATAAGAAAGGTCAACAATGTTGATGTTAAAACGAAATTAAAGGGAAAATACAAAAGATTGCACATATATATATACTCTAAAAATAAGAAAACATCACCCAAGTAAAATATGTCATTTACTACTATAAGAGTATGGCAGGTAGAAGCTGACAAATACACTCTTATATCATTGGAAAGATAAGATGAGGGGATAGGATTTATGGTTGTGGGGGTGGGGTAGGGGTTTACCTGAAAAGTTTAGAAGGAGCTGTAAAATTTGTAAGTAATGCTTGAATAACTCTTTCATAATAAATGATATAAATGACAAGTTCAGGACTTATTATTATGAATCTATGGCAAAAATCCCAACATGTTTAAAACACCCTCTGAAAATGTCCTGCTATTGTTCTCCGTGAACCTTCATCAAAGTTGAAAGTTCACTGCATACACATTTCTTTTCAGCACATAGCAAATCTGATACAGTTCAGAATTCAAAACAATAAGCCAATCAAAATGAGCAACACCTGGTCTCAATGGCCAATCACACTGCCCCTCACAATTGAATGGTCATTCAACATTTTGGAAACCCCACTATCCATTGGTATTGAGACTGTCTTATCGATAAAGAACAAAAACACTTTGCTCAGCATACCCATTACATTCCAGGTTATGTAGAAACAGAACAATCTCTCATAATCCCACACAAAATAACTTAATAAAATAATAATAATTTTAAGTACATGCAGCCATTTAAGAGTTTTACCCCAATCCTTACCCCTACTAATATTTCACTTTATGACCTCAGCCCAAATTGATAACCCTTAACCTTCACTCTCAACAAGTACATTTTAGTACGTACAAACGCATAATTACTTGGTAGGGAAAATGGACTGTCCCTGCACTAATAATTTATAACCAATCAGCAACAGCTAAAGACCGCCTCACATGGACCAATGAGGTTAAAGATGCTACTTGATTCCATTAGTACTGTCCATAAAATGGAATGAATACAGTTCACACATAGAATACCATAGTAGGATACAAACAGATAAGCCTCCTTTTATAGGAATTTTTTTCTCCAACAAATGGAAAATGTGACTAGTTTACCAACAACTGATATGCAAATTAATCATTTTTCCCTTCAAAATTTGAAACAGACAAGGAATTATAACTAAAAAGTTAGCAGAGGAGGGAGGAGGGTAGCATAATTAACCTCTCTGGGTTTGATGATTGACAACTTGTTTTAACCAATCACCGCACGAATTTGCCTAGCAACAAAATCTGCTTAACTAAGTGGGGCAAACATCCTACGTGGTACTGATACAGTACAGCTAGCTAGCGGAACACGCTCATGTTGTCAATGCATATACTGTACAAAACAAATTTCTGCACACACAGGTGGAGTGACAGAAAAATGGTAAACAAAAATTGCACTTACAGGTTTGTAAATCTGATTCTCATTATTCAGAATGGTTAGCAAACAGAATTTTGTTTATTCCTCTTGCTAAAAACTTGAAACATCTGGAAAAGTGCCATAAATGGATCAAAACTTGCAGAAGGCCACATGTCAATGCATTGGTCATGCATGATTGTGGATTTGAGGTTTGTTTGCCCCACCTAGTTACCATGTTGCTATGGTGGGCGTGGCCTACTTCATAACCTGGGAAGGTTATTACCCAAAACCATATGTGCAAAATTTGCCAAATTATAACCAACAGTTTGAATTATTCATGGGCTAGCTTTTACTATTTGCTTGAGTTTTTAATGGTTAGGCATTTTGTGTAATGCAGCAATATTTATACACAAGGTTCCATTCTGATACCAAATTTTTAAATATGTGTTGACAACTTGCAAATGCATTAGACATTGAAAATGGATTGCACATCTGACATTGGTCATGTGTGGGTCAAAATGGGTCACATGCAACCTGCTGTGGGGTTAAAGGTGAGTCAGGGTTGACCCCATCCTTTCAAACTACCACACTGAATGGCTAGGCTAGGCACTGAATCACTAGTAATACACACAAAATTCCAACCTTCACATCATTTTGTACAAATGTTTCTTTACTTGGTAATAAAAAATCTGCATATCAATTGTTTTTTCTTATGAATAAATAAACTTCACATTTTTTCAAAAATAAAACATTAAAGGAACTAATGAGGTGAGGAACACATGAAACTGGTTTCACATCAAAGCATCTAAACTATAACCACAACAAAGGAAAAAATGCATTGCACTAATTTAAGACTTGTAAAATATAAACTCCCCTTTTCCACCTCAGATTTTGCTTCTAATAATGACAAATGGGTTTGTTAAAAGTTTAAAAGAGTTCTTACTTCAAAACAAGTATTAATTTCTCTCAAAACAGACACATTTCAGAGTGGTGTATATGTGTGCATGGCAAAGACAAATGCATTCAATATTTGCAATTTGAAACTACTACAGCTATACACATATTTAATTAAATGCAATCAAATGTTTAGATGACAATATGAATTTCTTATGAGGCATATTGCTCTAATGTCGCAATGTGTACCCTAATGTCGCAATATGTGCCCTAATGTCGCAATATGTGCCCTAATGTCGCAATATGTGCCCTAATGTTGCAATATGTGCTCTAATGTTGCAATATGTGTCCTAATGTCGTATTATGTGTCCTAATGTCGCAATATGTGCCCTAATGTCGCAATATGTGCCCTAATGTCGCAATATGTGCCCTAATGTCGCAATATGTGCCCTAATGTCGCAATATGTGCTCTAATGTTGCAATATGAAGTACAGTTCAACCAATCACAATTAAGCTCGGTGAAAATCTAAATTCTTTGACACAGCTGAAAAGGTTTGAATGATTAAAACATTTTGGCAAAGTTTATTCAAATATCCTCCTTTAATTTTTTGCTGGTTTTATCTCTACCAACAAACTGCAACAAAACGCTAAAAAGCAGAGTATGTTTGTGTGCTTGCAACTGGTGTTATGTAACACCAAAATGATTCCATATGTTATCAATATAAAGTTGGATGCAAATAATCTAGTTTGATACTTTTTCATTCAATAAATGACTAATAAAATGATGAATTTTTCATTCAATAAGCCAAAAGTCATTTGCATTCTGGAAAGTGGATCAAACGGAAGAAATGCTGTCATCCAAATAAATGTACACTAGTAGCCGCCTTAAAGGGAATGGAGAGGTGGGAGCAATTTTTTCCATCCAATAATTTTGGATGAAAAAAAACATCATTTTTAATTTGACTGCAAATGGTCCAAAATGGTCAAGTTTAATAAAAATTTCCAAAAATATTCAGAAAATATTTTAGATCAAGATTGAGCAAAAAAAAAAGAAGGCTATACATGCCCTCCCTGGGGAAAGAAGTAGAGCTACACTACTGCAGACACAATTATACTTGTCTTGAAGCAAACCTCCACACTTTTAAACAAAACCCATTTGCAAAAATAAGAAAGTTTCCAGTGAGAGTCTTCCCTGAGATTTGTCAGTGACGACCTTCGAGTCCTCTTTTAGAGACTGTGACTTTGGAGTAGGAAAATTCTGGCAAAAGGTGAATTCCTTCTTCAAGGAACGTGTTTAGTTTAAAGGTGTCACTGAAGTATTCAAGGTACCCAGCAAGACCTGTCTTAATTCACATTATGAGAATGAACAAAGGGAAGATTACATTTTTACCCTTATCATACTGGAAAGTTTGTACCATGAGAGAACATCACAGTACTTTGAGATAAATATCAAAGTATTGTACTGATACCTAAAATATATCTCAAGGTAATGATAAGTGATATATATCCCAAAGTATCATAATGATACCTGAGATAAATCCCAAAGTATTGTGATGATACCCAAGAAAAAAACCAGTGTTGTAATTATACCTGAGATATATCCCAAAGTATTGCATTGATACCTGAGATAATTCTCAAAGTATTGTAATGATACCTGAGATACATTCCAAGTATTGTAATACCTGGAATACATCCCAAAGTATTGTAAAGATACCAAAAATAAATCTCTAAGCATTGTAATAATACCTGGAATATATCCCAAAGTATTGTAATGTTACCCTGGATATATCCCAAAGTATTGCTATAATACCTGAGATAAATCTCAAAGTATTGTAATGATACCTGGTTTTATATAATGCTTTGAATATAACTAACACACATGAATCTTAAATTTAACTGTGACCTTTAAGGAAGTGGGGATACACTCTTGGCATGCAGCATGATAAGGGTAGGGGATGCGGTGCTGATTAAGGCTTCTCTTCGTCTGGTACATTGGCCGGTTCTGTGTATTGGTCTTCCGTAAAGAGAGGATTTTTCACCTGCATCTCACCAGTCTGAAGAGAAAAGAAGTAGAGAATAATTTGATAAATTCCACCAATCAATTAATGGTATTTATTGAGATTTTTAGGAAAGCAAATGAAGAAGAGGAAATTAGCATTGTTGGGAACAACATAACAAACTTGCGCTATATAAACGACACCGGCCTTGTTGCTAAGTCAGAGGCATCGCTACAAAAGATTTTCAATATAGTAGATGATAAAAGTGAGGAGAGGCTTGAAGATTAATGTGAAAAGACAAAAACAATGGTGGTCAGCAGAGCAGTGGTGAAACCGAAGGTTAACATCGTGGTAGAGGGAATGTGCTTAGAACAGGTTAAGACGTTCAAGTACTTAGATCAATCAATTACGTAGGATGAAACAACAGACACAGAGATAACAAAAAGAATCGAAATAGCCAGGCAAAGATTCATCAACATGAAAGACATTTTAACTTCTAAAGCAGTAAACATAGTAAGTAGAAAGCGGCTCAGATGTTCTTTCGTCAACTTTACTATATTCTAGTGAAACCTGGACTTTATCAACATATCATGAAGGTTGATGCTTTTGAAATGTGGCTTTATGGGAAAATGCTTAAAGTCCCATACACAACACCTATGAGTAACAAAGATGTTTTAATCAAAGTAAATAAAATGTGCTTAAACCTTAATAACCTGATAGCCCAAACGAAAACTCAAGTATTTTGGACATGCTGTAAGGGGAGACTTTAGAAGCTACTCATTACGGGGAAGCAAATGGCAGACCGGCTGGAGGCAGACGGCAGAGGACCTGGCTGACGGACATACAAAATTGGACGGTCTCAACCTTAAGGAGTGTGTGACTGTGACATGCAGATGATCGCCTCTACTGGAAACAGATGACCCCACATCTACCTACAATAACTGCGACCTCCTAGTAACAGAGCACCAAATTCAAAACTAATTTGCTCTAAGACACTCATTTCTGGTATGCTTGTCAAAATGACACTCATTTATGGTATGCTTGTCAAAATGACACTCATTTCTGGTATGCTTGTCAAAATGACACTCATTTCTGGTATGCTTGTCAAAATGACACTCATTTCTGGTAGTGTCAAAATGACACTCATTTCTGAAATGATGAATTATGATTGATTTTATTTTGAAGACATCGTATACTGCATTTGTCCTGTACTGTATACCTAATACAAAGCTATTGCCTTTTTGCGTATTATTTCTGACCAGTAACACAACATTTTTTAATCAGCAATATTTTTCACCTGGGTTAAGTATTAATACTGAAGGAGCCAGCTAAGCGAATGGACTGACACTCACAATCACTTGAACTTCAGCTTTTAGTCATTTCTTACATCGGAGCACAAGCACTAAAAAATCTCATATCATGGGTGGTGGGACATCAAGACATAGATAAAAAGAGATATAATAACAATTTATCATAATTAAGGCTTCGCTTTGAAACTTAAAATTCATTTTTCTGAGGATCATTATGAATATTTAGCATCATGTGGCCATAACAGTAAGTCCTACATATATATCAACAATTAACCCCATTAATTTTTAACCTGACTGAGAGATATTTAAAATATACTGATAATTGCCCTTGTCTGTAGATTAAGTTGAGTCTAGTTTCTCTAAAGCAATTGTTTTCTGATTATGATTATTTAGCGCTATGTGATCACAACAGTATATCCTACATATATGTTTATAATTATACATTTTACCCTATTATGATAAACACTGCTTGTAGATTAACTTGAATTAAGTCCCTAAAACTTTGTTTTTTAATATTATGAATATTTAGTGTTATGTAATCACAACATCTGTTAACAATTAACCACATTATTCTTGAATTAAATAGGTTGCTTCATTTCAGAATGAAGGGGTAGCTTTGATTCTAATTTATTCTTCCCCCTTCCCAAAGAAAGTATACCTATGCCACTGCAGTCGAGTAACCATTTCTAGGAATTTATTTTTGGGCAGAAGTGCTCAGCCCCACCCCCCCCCTCCTGCCCTCCCATTGAAAATAGTCCAGTGTGCCACTGATTGCAACATGACCCCTGCATACCTGTGAACAATTAACCCCATAATTCTTTAACCCGATTATCCCTGTGGGGAGTGGGTGGTGGAGGGGGCACTCCATGCTAAAAGAAGGGGTGTGCAGCCCAACAACCAACAAATATACCTGCAGTATGACAGATTTTTTGATAACTGCAGTATGAAATTATACAATTTTGATACCTGCAGTATGAAAGAAGTCAAATTTTGATGAGTATTCAACGAAAATATTGTAAAATGGACCAGCAGTACAAAATTAACACAGCTAAAAAAAAAGCCTCACTTTTGGGATCTCCACCATACAAAAATGATGAAAAAGACCTTTATTTTTGTTAGTAAAAAAATAAAAACAAATACAACTGCACTACAAAAATTTGATTAATAATATATATATATATATATATATATATATATATATATATATATATATATATATATATATATATAAAATATATATATATATATATATATATATATATATATATATATATATATATATATATATATATATATATATATATATATATATATATATATATATATATATATATATATATATATATATATACACACACACCTCACATATGAATCCCCCTCCCCTTCCTCACTGGCTAATTCTAACAGCACGTTCTAACAGTACTTAGTAGTAGGTTTAATTTAAATCAGTCTCCGTAGCTTTTGTTTTCTGGGTTTTATGAACATGATTGCAACAGTAAGTCTGTTGCATGTCTGTTAACAATTAACCCCATTATTCTTTTATTTCACTTAATTCTAATATCATTATTTTATTTTCAAGTTGAATTTAGACCCTGCACTTCTTGCAAGTTATCAACTGCCATTCTCCAGTTTCTAAAGATCTATATATTTACTTTTCAGGGCACACCTAGATACCACTCTTTGAAAATCAATGACATATCTTTTACTGATCCATCTAGGCTCGAGAAAATAGATTTTTGGTTTAATTAGGACACTATCCATATCAATACTAATGACGAACTGTTTGTTTATACAAGCAGAAAACTTGGACACTATCCATATTTTTGCTGTTCGTTTGACGGCATTTTTGGCGGTGAAAGATCTGAACGTGTTTTTATTGATTTTAAGTTCTGTTGGTCTTATCTTCATGAGCATTGCAACAATTCTTTTGCTTCAAATGCTTATCATCACATCAGCTAGACCCTTTGTTTATACAAGCAGAAATGGAAAAACAAGGTTGTTTTCTTCTTAATTTAATAACAAAAATAGCCATCACTAATAGAAACTGCTTAATCTTAAGAAAGAATGCTAAAAGGGAAACGAAAAACAATGTTGTTTTTTCTTTCTTAATTTGTCAAATCTGAAGTGTTACCAGATGAGACAGATAAAAGCAGGGAATTAACCCACACTGAAAGAAACTTGTTTATAATATTGAGATAGGAAGCAATAATATTCACATTCTTGTCAAACTAGAGGGGAAGTAATAATTCACTTGTCAATTGTGTGACTCACCCCTACACCACCGGGCAAGGTGAGTTATTGCACCAAAGTGGGTGGACAAAACATGTACATTGACGCACCCCTCAGTCACTTAAGTGACTGACATTTTTTGTGAAATCACCTCTGTACAAAGTCAATGGGTCTGAAGTAAATTGACCCATCCCAGAGTCACTCTGGTGACTGACAATTTGGTACAATGACACACATGTGAGTCACTATTTCATATGTCAATGACTCCCTTTGACTGACATTGCCAGGGGTAATAGGGGTGAGTTATACAACTGAAAAGTGCATAATGTATCAATGCATTGTTGTATGTATTTTCTTCTCTGGTACGCATTGTTTATTTTGCATTGGGAGTGTGTGCTCGTGATATCCGTAATTATTTCTGATAAGGTTTACATATATTTGTACATTTACAAATTATATAATTTCATTGTTAATTTTTGCTGAATCAATTATTTCTAAAGGTGGGCTACATTGTAAAACCAATGGCTTATTTATTCTTGATCCACAATACTTGGTAAAGTTCATGTATCGATATCTGTGTTTGTGGAAATAAATTTATCTTGGGAAAAAAAAACACATTTTCTACAATCAAACAAAAACAAATTCTCCCTTGATCTACTATACAGGCTACAATCTTGGACAATTAACACTCTAGGAATTAAAGCTCAAGCTATTTTTTATGTAATTAACTATATGTAACCACCAATTCTGGGTTGGACTTGTAACCACCACTCCCCCCTTCCCCTCTCCTATCAATTTTTGACTCGTTGAGGTGAATTCTTATATTCATGCCAAACACTGACACAGTTTAGGACACAATTTTGCCTCTGCCAGAGAATAACGGGTTTTCTTCGCACTTTTTGCACATTTTCACATGTAAAACACAAATACAAACGTGAGTATATTTTTCCCACACATGATCGTGCGTGCTCACATTTACATTTTTTTACACATTTGATTGTAATGCATTTTTGCAATATTTTATTTCTACAAGGGAATATGAAAATGCCTGCAAGCATTGCCTGTAAGCATTAGTTTGGAAGTGTTAATGATAAAACAGAATAATGTTAATATGGATACAAATGAATAAATGTATAGCAGTGGTATTTGCCTATACATGCTCATGGCACTTGGCACAATAGTCAAGCAGCCAAGAAATAGGCCTACACTATCAAGAAAATATGAATTTAAAAATGATGATGAACCAGAAAACCAAAATGTTTAGTGGTTCTGATGCATTCTCTCATTGTCAAATGATTTTTAAGTTTTATACTAACTGGCATTGCAAATCATGAAATATGCTAATAACATATATTCATAAGCCATATCTACCATGCATATTCATAAGCCATATCTACCATGCATATCAATAAAATAGAACCAATTGACAACACCTGTATGATGCAACCATACACATGGTTGGACATTTATCACTGTTTTAAGAATTTTACATAAAGCCCCACCTACGTGACATCACTACCAAACCAATAGATCACATATATGGACCATAACTCATCTGTGTACCACATATGACATGCGCGAGATGTGTTTGCAAGTTTTTGGAGCATTACTTTTTACAATAAGGCACACATACTAGTGATAGAACCTATTGACAATATCAGCACGTACACAATTACTGACAAATAACATGCAAGTATAATGCAAACAAGATATATGGTTGCTATAAAGTTATTACTTTTTCAGGACCTTTTTACTTCATATAAAGCCTCCCCCCTCTCCACCTAGAGAAATGCATGACATCACCATCAAAAACAATAGGGCACATTAACAGACAATGGGTTATCTGTGTACCACATATGACCTGTATCCAATGTATGTCCCCCGTTTACTGTGTTTACTGTTTATTCTAGCAAAACCATACTTAGCCCCGCCCACTATGGATTTTAATGATATTCAACAATTTCATACCATGAATATATATACACTAGCTAGCAACATAAATATGCCAAGTGTGAATCATAACAGACATGTAGTTGTTAAAATATGAGCATTTGAAGATTTTTACAACAAGCCCTGCCTACTCATTGATATGCAGTACATCACCACCAAAAGCAATAGGGCACATACATGGACCATGGGCTATCTGGGTACCACATATGACATGAATCCATTTTACCATTCGTTAGATATCGTGTTCACAAGCTCTTTTCAGCAAAATCATATTAAGCTCCGCCCATTATGCATGTTAATGAAATTCAACGTTTTTATACCATGAGCATGTACACACCATCTCATATAATAATTTAACCAAATATGAAACAAAACAGACATGTGGTTGTTTAAAAATTAGCATTTCAAGATTTTGACATTAAGCCCCACTTATTCACTTTAATATGCATGACATCACCAACAAAAACAATAGCACATTTACAGACCATGGGCTATCTGTGTACCAAATATGACATCAATTAACGTTGCACTGTATACCAGTAATAAGAAAAGAACCAGTACTTTACGATGCCGGTACGGTACGATACCACGAAATGAAAAATACCAAAGTACCGCCGAGTACCGTCAATATCTGTACTTGCAAGAATAAGTCATAAAAGATACTTTAAATCACTTAAAATCAGGATTTAAAAAAAAAAAATAAATATATATCTATTTGAACATGGTACATCACCTAAAAATTTCATAAAAACGTAATATTTATGGGAAGACATAGTTGCAAAACTTCGTAAATATTTCCGCTATTCCTTGGACTTTCAATAACAGCTGGCCTTGTTATGGTGCACTATTAGTTTCGCGAATATGTAATATACATGCAGTATAGTAACGTTAGTACCGATTATAACTTTAGTGCTAGGCCCAACTGTCACGAAACATGCCTGTATTTTATTATCAAAACAAGAAAATTTCATAAGAATATATTTAGAAAAAATTCAAAAGATATGTATGCATTCACTTTCGTCTGAGAATCGCTTCAGTCAATAAATAAATGTTGCAAATTCACAAGTGTTGAACTTTTCGAGTGTAAATTTTCTTTTCGACACGATAAAAAGCACAGGATAAAAGAAAGAAAATAATCCCCTTCAACATCATGTCAAATTACCTTAAAAACCATAATCTGCAAGTCACATAATAAAAATTCTCCTCACAATCAGCAACTATTTATTTCCAAACAAAACTTGAACAAAAAACTTGTAATATGTCAAGATTGTTTTAAGCAGAAAAAGAGCCAAATCAGTTCAAAAAAAGCCAAATTAAGCTACAGTATCAAAGCCAAACTGTAATCAACTTGAAATCCAATATACCAACTAATATACCAAGCCTTGCTCATAGGCCAGTATTGTGCAATACTATACAGCAAAATAAAATGTGCTCCAGATGCCATTTTGAAGCTTTTTAAACTTTCATTTAATAGACCTTTGATGGCTTAGAATTTCAAATCTGGGAGTTGCTTTGCCATTTGGGTGTGGAATTTCAGTAATCCATCCAATTTGTTCATGGTTTTAACCTCATTTAAGGTGAGTTTCCAAAAATGTCATGGACTTCGCCATAACTCATTGAGTGTACAACTACAAGCTGCAAATTATGTGTACAGTACAGTTAGTGTTGATTTGTATACAAAACAGTCCCAAGTCAGTTGTTGTGAACAGAATTACAGGTTTTTGGCCCGTTTTCGGACCATTGGGATTTCAATATTTAAAGCCCTAAAAGGCATGACCAGACTTAAGAATTTGGATAATAATGTTGAGAAATAAATTAGTATTTTTTTTATTTTCATTTGCCCTGTAACCTCTCCAAAAGTTTTGCAAGAATAGGCCTACACTGTGTTGTTCTTCCTCATTTGGAAAATGCTGACAGTTAAAAATAGAAAACTTTTGGCCAATTACGCACATGCGCAAGTCATTGCAAGACTTGCATATTACTACGATGGGGTAAATTCTGTTTATTTACGGACATGATTAGTGTTGAAAAATATATTTACCCCTGTAACAAATGGATGAGTCTGAATTGAAAAAAAAAGTGTGTAGATTTATACTTGAATAAACTTTCAATGCAAGTTGCAAAGTTGTGTTGACAAACAGAATGTCAGAGATTCTAGGTGTAATCAGGCGATTACTTTGATCTTATTAACTTAGAGATCAGTATATTCAAACACCTTAGTTTGATCTTATTAACTTAGAGATCAGGTGTATATTCAAACACCTGAAACAGAATGTCAGATATTCTAGGTGTAATCGGGCGATTAGTTTGATCCTATTAACTTAGAGATTAGGTGTATATTCAAACACCTAAAACAGAATGTCAGAGATTCTAGGTGTAATCGGGTGATTAGTTTGATCTTATTAACTTAGAGATCAGCCCATTGTAATGTAATTAATTTCTTTTGTTGGTTGACCTGAAAATTAGACAATCACACAATCCATTCTTTTATACGTTTTCTTAACCCATTTGCTCACTCAGTTATATTTCATATTTGCCACTTTTGGGTAGTCACCTGTAAAGATACTGTTACTTCAGTATTACCGGTACCATTTGCATTGGCGGTACTAACAGTGCTCATTTTCACCAGTACCGTGCAATGTTAACATGAATGCAAGGTATGTTCTTGGGATACTGTGTTAAACAAGCTCTTTTCAGTAAAATCATATTAAGCCCTGCCCACTATGCATAATGATGAATTTCAATGTTTTTATACCATGAACATCTACACACTAGATAACATCATATTAACACCAAATATGAAAAGAGATATATGATTGTTAAAATATAATTTCAAGATTTGTACATTACGCCCTGCCTACATTCTTTACATTACGCCCTGCCTACATTCTTTACATTACGCCCTGCCTACACTTTTACATTACGCCCTCATTAATATGCATGACATCGCTACCAAAAACAATAGGGCACATCTACAGATCATGGGCTATCTGTGTACCACATATGACATGAATCCAATGTATCGTTTTGAGATATCGTATTAAGAAGCTTGCTGTTACAGACACACACACATACATACATCCACACATACATACACATACATACACATGTCAGCATGACTGCATAGGTTTATTATGCTACTAGCATCAGAACCAAAAAGCCTCTTGAAAAGAAAAAGAAAACAAAAATTCAAGAACACGTATAAGGTTACATTGTTTCTAGAAAAGAAATTTTTAATTAAAAACAAATTGAAAATTGGAAAATAAAAAGTATAATAAATCAAATCCTATGAAAAAGCTTTTTCAGTGTCTTTACAGATTCCAGGAATTTTTACATATGCAAAATTTATAAAATTTGTGTACTTCACTAATCTCTGTTCCTCAAATTCAGCCAATGTCTTCTCCTTTTCCCCTACATTGATGGTTAGATTTGAAAGTACTTTAGCTATTGCTAAATGCAGGTCAGTACACCGTTGACTAATTACATACATCACACACTAAATTACCATAACTTTGTTGCAGTAAGTTGACCTGAAAATTAGACAATCACACAATTCCTTATCCTGCTATCTTTACACTTTTTTTCCTAACCCATTTGCTCACTCAGACGGAATTACGAAGTTCAACGCATTTACTTCAGCCATTCTTGCCCATTGCGTGAAAATTAATTTTGAGCGCATTGAACAATATGGACGTTTCCATCCAAGTAAACAAAGTTTAAAATTCCTTGCAATATTTTCTCTTCCAATATGGTTAAAAGCTGAATTCAGAAATTTTTGAACGTGTCATCTTTGCATGAGTTTTTGAAGATGATATTGATTTTACATAAGAAGCAGGTGGACAAATAATAATGTGCAATGTGTATTTCCAATACAAGTTTACTACTGTGCTTTTTGCTATGGATCTACAGTAAAGCTGATTATCATAAGGATGAGAAAAACTCATATTTGTCAGCATTTACGTCGGTCACTTAAACGTTTAACTACCGGTGTACATACGGCGTTAGCTAGCTTTGGACTGTTCAACAACTGGCACAATTAAAATAGCACATTAATTCAGGTTTACTGAAATTGTTCAAGACATCTTTTTCTTCCAATATGGTTAAAAGCTGAATTCAGAGAAATTTTGAATGCGAAATCTTTGTGAATTTTTTGAAGATGATATTGATTTTACATAAGAAGCAGGTGGACAAATAATAATGTGCAATGTGTATTTCCAATACAAGTTTACTACTGTGCTTTTTGCTATGGATCTACAGTAAAGCTGATTATTATAAGAATGAGAAAAACTTTGATACTTAAGACTTCAGACAGACATGTAGTCATCTCAAGGGGCATTTGATTGCTTTCTGAAAATCACATACACTGCTTCAAGGCTACATACATAGTGTTCAAGCCAGGTATAGTAAGATGCCCATAATTTTGAAAGGAATTTGTGACAATCCTCAATTTCAGTGCAAGGGGATATTTTTTTTTGAAATATGTCCAAAACCTTTATGAGTCCATTTATGTCCTTTTCCTATTTTAAGCTGTTGTGCAGGCACCTGGTGGACAGTTTGAAGGAACTGGCTAGCTAATCTTATACTACTGTATTAAAGATTAGTTTAGTGGTCAAGCATGTCCATCTTATATCAAAAAGTACTTCAAAATAAACAAAATGGTAAAGAAAGCATTCAAAAAAACTTATTCCATTAAGGAGATAATTAAGTTTAAAGCAGTCTTATCTGTGTATAAATGACTGGTGTAGTAAGTCTACTATGTAAAGGTGGCATCTTCATCCTCACATTCTTAGCAATTGTTAATGTATTTGAAAGAAAATTTATTTGATTTTTTCACTATTTAAATTATCTTTCCTCAAACTTTCTTTAGGTGGTATATTATAAATACCCTTCCTAAATTCAGTTTTACAACTTTTTGACATATCCCATGGCGTTTTAGCCACAAAATCACAGGTCAAAATAAGATAGAATACATAAAGACTTTAAGGAATCTGAGACTATGACATCACAACTAGTCTGATTTCAGTCTTTTCTACACAAATGAAACTAAACTTTAAACTTAAATATTTTCTTAACAGAACAAGATTTTTGAATGTTTTCTTCACTATATAGTTGCTTTTGAAGTCCTTTTTCATATAAGATAGACTTGCTTGACCCCTGAGCTAATCCTTTAATTCTGAAGGGCAGTTCAAAATTACACATCATCCTCTGCATACTAAACAGGGATCAACAAACCAAACCAGATACTTACCAGCCACTTGCCCACCAGGCACCGACAAGAAAATTGTTTTGTCCCATGAATTTCAAACACAAATTTTGAAAAAGAAAAACTTTGTCCAACAAGCAGACCTAACAAAAATTATGTTTGACTCAATATGGCAGCCAAACAAGTAATTGGTCAATATCTTATACTCAATCATATTTATCAGCAGAACAAAAGAAGGAAAAAAAAAAGTTGATTCAAATAGGTATCAATTAAGCTGTTTCCAAAATTCTGAGCGTCTGTTACTTTCAAGAATAAAAAAAAACAACATGAGCATTTACTAAGAAATGCAACAAAGGGGTTTAATTTCAAAATCAAAAGCTAGATATAATTTTTCTCTAACCCTGAGATTTTCTGTTACTTTTAAAATGATGAAAAGACTTTGCTATGATGAGTTTGGAGGACCCATGGCAATGTCTAAAAAAAAAAAAAATTCTGTTGGCAGTAATCGTCGATGATAAAACCAACTTTAACCAAGTTGAGAATATACAAGCTATTCTAACTGCTTTATTTACAGGTTATCCATGATTATTCCAAGCGGCACAAGACAATTGCTGGTGCCAAATGCTTTTAGAACAGTTTCTCAACTAATGGGTTCCTCTTTTCCATGATCACTTTACATCTCAATATCCCTCTTTCTATTTACAGATCCACACGTTAAAATAATCAGGTGCACTCCTATGTAATTTAACCAATATTTAGGGCATGTTTTCCAAGTTGCCAGAGTATAAATAGATTTCTCTCCTGTCCTTCCATTAGCTTTTATCGATCACCACGTGTAAAGGAGAAAATAGCACGATCAAAATAACAGAAAGGAGAGTTTATTGAGTAATCAGGCACTATGTTTTTTCAAAAAGATAGAGGTGGATTTTGATCTATTCTTAGGAAGAAGTAGATAGGTAGATTGGGTTTTTTGAACCCTATATCAACCATTAAGGTAATAAGTATGTCCACGGCCATTTTTTAAGCCAGTTGGGAAAAACTTGTGAATGAAGACCCACCTGGAAATGAACCCTGGACATCAAGCTGATACTATGACCCATGGGAGTCTTAAGAAGTAAGATGAAGAAAGAAGGATAGGACTTACAGGAGCTAAACCTGGACATTCATAAACCGTCAGATCTCCATCCTCATTTTCCTCCTCAGAATCGTAATCAGACCCGTCCTCCGCCGCCTCTCCTTTTTCTCGTCTGTAAGAAGAAAAATGTCATAAGTTACAGAAAGGATGGTGCAAATATATTTTTGAATGTAATTAATTTAAACTTGTAAAGTACTGTAGTTGCAAGCTACAACCAGGGATTAGTCTTGGCTTTCCCCCCTTCCATCCCTATGCAATGTAAGTGTGCAATTTGAAAGAAAAGTTCTGATAATATTGATAAACGATTTGAAAGAAAGGTATTGAGTATTGATGGTATGCTATTTGGAAGAAAGATTTTGGTAATACTGGCAAGTGATTTGGAAGAAAGGTATTTGGTAATGATGGTATGCTATTTGGAAGAAAGGTATTTGGTAATAATGGTATGGGGTATCAAAGGGGAAGGGAAACTGCCCAGTACTTTTGTCTGGTATTGTATGTACTAGTAGACAATCCGTTGTTGAAATCAATGTGCATAGATGCTGTAAATGTATTAATCACATATTCATGTTGAGGCAGAGTGTGATTTTGGCCCAATGGAATATGCCTGACTTCGCGAGTACAAATTCCATTGAACAGTGCATTAAATCGTATATAAACACGGTGCCTAAATATTAATCTTTACATACAATTTCTTTGTAGATTGTTTAAAATGCTTAAAAGCAAAACAATTCACTAAAAGAAATAAAAACAAGGAAAGTTTACATATATTTTTTGGGTTTATCAACAAATTCACCTATTGCACAAATGGTATAAACCACTCAGTCAAGGCATTGCATTATTAGGATTTAATGCACCAGTCATTTACAACAAGATAACTCAATGAGATCATTTTACTTTTCTGCCTTAACATAACCTTCACATTTTGACAAAAACAGTTGCTGACCTAGGCAACAATGCGCCTTCACTAAAAGCAACTCGGTGTGCAGAACACTCACGTATCGCCAACTTTAACGCTATTTTTCATGGAAATTCATGTTTGTACAGTGACTGTGTAGTTTGTTCAATGATTATGTACAGTATATATCTATAAATGCATAAGGATGTCCTCGCACTGTCAGATTTCATACCGTGCTATATTTATTAGGTTTGTCTTCAGCAGTCCCTGGAGACTCGGAGAGTTTTTTGATGGCTGATTCTGTTGTTCAAAGGTTTTAAGTGCACACTCATAGCACAACACTAAATTTATCAAATATATATGAGTCTGAATAGAAAACACATATGCAGAGATACACTTGTAAACCATCATCATGCCAAATCTAAGCTTAAGCCATTACTGTTGAGCAAAAATTCTTTATTATTTGTCTAAACCGCCCTTCTTCAGCCAAACATTTTACAAGGACAGATGATACTGTACATCAAGGGTTCTTAATTATTTTTTTCCAAGGGCCATCCGCATGACAAAACCAGCATCACGTGACAAACAAAACATGTCAAAACAATCCCTGAATACAAACAAGCTGAGAGCGCGCACAATAAGAAGGATATACGCAAGATGTTGTCGGTTCTCTTGTCAGCCTTCCTTTGACAAGCCGCGAGTCTGCCCATTTTATGGCGGAACTCAAGATAACAATTTGCTTAATAAACCGCGATGTTATAAGTGCGCAGATCAAACAAGAAAACCCAAAAATAAACAAGTATTTTGGGATTTTTACTGATCTTATTCAGATTTTTTCCTTCCTGCTACAACTATTGTTCGTGGGCCAGAGTGGATTGTCTGGCGGGCCAGATTTGGCCCGCGGGCCGCCTATTAAGAATCGCTGCTGTACATGCATTAAATATGTTTTTGTTATTAGATTTAATGCATGAATTTGTTTAATCTAAATGACAGGCACATATGTCAACTACATGGCATGTGTTGTAAGTTAAAATTCTCTTCTAAAGAAAATGGTATACTGTCAGAAATTGATAGTAACTCGGAGACATGACATGTCAACCATTGTCCCAAATCTTTCCATCCACCCTCTTTTTTTTCAGTTACATATACACTTTTTTTGCTATTAACTTCACTCCCTGTACCCACACCTAATCTGATAACTGATGGCTCATATACAATAGTGGCATCAAATATAATGATAGGGGAAGAGAAGGGTAGCTCTCCCCCCTCACAGACAAAGCTGGCCCAACTAGTTCTCCCTAAAAATTCTCATATAGGACAATATTCCACGATCAAAAATCTGAACAGTCCCAAGCACAATTAGAGAAACGCAATGTAATTTGTACAGTGCTGAAGAATTAATAGGAATTAATCCGCACAAGGACTTTGATATCATCAGAACAAGTCTGGACTGGTTATGGGCAGTTTAATACTTGAATTATAAATCGTATAAGGGACCTATTTTGATCTTTTTAATAAATAATGGATATATCCATTTCAGAGAAAGGTTGCAGCTTCTAAGATAAGGCGTATTCTGAAATAAGAAAAGTTATCAATATTAAGGGAACATAGGAGAATATATCTTTTCTGTCACTGGTTTAGTCTGAATTTGCTACACCCCTTCAAAGAATTATAAAAGGCTAACCTATTCTATCCTAAACAACATTTTTTCCTAAACTACTCCTGAAATAGTTTGTCCGTGTTGTTGCTGTTTGTTGAGGTTTAATAGCACTGTGCCAGTCTTGGTTGTAATACTGATCCTCGTTATACTTACTAGTTTTGTTTGTTTGTTTTGTTTGATGAGAGTTTAACGGCACCACAATAGCAAGGGTCAAATTGTGCCTGAGAGGTTAGATCATTCCAGAGGTAGGAAGGAGAGTAAACAAGGGGGAGATTGAGAGAAACACGAGTACTAAAAGCCAGAAAGCTGGAATCAAGAGAGGAGGTGTATGGGTGGAAAAAAAAATGTAGAGAGAGAAGGGGTGGGGAAGGAGGACTAAATATGGTTGTAGAGGGAAGCATGATGAAGGAGATAATTTTATCCTAGGGCTTTTTGGAAGAGCTTGGCTACTGAGTTGTGGGCAGCGAGGGAAGCTCTGGGAAGGCTGTACAGGGGGCAAGCAAAGATAATGTGATGGACTGGGAAGATGCAATGACAATTGTTGCAGAGGGGGGGGGGGAGTCAAGTAAGGAGGTAAGAGTGAGTGAAGTGGGTGTGACCTATTCTAAGGCGGGTAATGTGGACGTTGTCGACACGGGATAGGTTTGTAATTGCATTTTAAATATCTTCCTCTCTTTCCCCCTCTGCATAGTTTGTATGCTTAGCTCTCTATGTGTCTAATTGTTTGTTTTCATTTTGTATCTCCCCCCTCTTCTTTTCATTGAAATAACTAACACATTATCCATAACAAGCCTTGATTGGGGAGTTTTCTACAAAATTCCCTTCAATCCCTTTTAAATTTCTCGTTATGTTCGCACTTCTGCTTACTTTGTTCATCTGCAAATAAAGTTTGTGAAGTATTAAAAAATATCATGCCATGTAATATTCAAGTTTTACACATGATAAAAAGAAGGTGGAGGTGGATTGGTCATGTGATGCGCATGGGCACTGTGTGACAGCTATGATGTGGAAACCAGAGCAGAGAAGGAAAGTTGGTCATCCTAGAACAACCTGGAGAAGGACAGTCGAGAAGAGAGGAAAGTGATGGGATGGAGCTTGTGGACAGAAGCCAGACAAGTTGCAAATAACAGAGTCCAATGGAGAAAGTGCACTGCAGCCCTTATAGGCCAGGAGACCTGAAGAGACTAGGTGAGGTGAGGCGACACATAATAATTAAAACAGTTATAGAAACCTGATCCCATTGTCTGAGAGATTAATAATCATGGTGTTTTTTTATTATTCAAGGAAGATGTTTTCTTATAATCAACCTATTCTTTTCTGTTCGACATCAATTGCTTTTTGGAAAGTAGTGTCTTTAATGTTTGTAAAAAGCTCAAATTTAGAATCATAGTAATATTGTATCTGAAATTCTTGATGTCACAAGTGGAAGTCAGTCATGATCCTTTAATTCTGAAATGCTTCTTCTTTCTTCTCGAGAAACATAATTTTTTACCTTTAGTGCCCAAAATTCCTTTTGCAAGTCCCAAAGAGAAAAGACCTAGACATTATGTTTTCATCAATAAGCAGCAAATAAGGCCACTAAGATTATAGTGAAACCTGGCCTCCAAGCTGTGTATTACGTTACTAGTAAAAGCCACATACATTTAACATTTTTACATCTAACTGGTGTACCACACATGATGAATACGGGAAGTTCACCTTAGATTTTCATATAATATCACACAGCCTTTTTAAAGAGGAATAAATTTGTACATATCCAGTCACATTCAGTCACATTTACCGGCCTCTAATGGGAAAACAAAGCCCAGCTCAGAATAAGCAGTTCACTAGACAAATAAATTTTCATTTTTTTCCCCTGCTTATATACTCATAGAGAATTTGAAGGATTTAATATGCATTCTTGGTGAAGGCCCATGAAAAATTTATGGCTTAAAGAACTTCACTCACAATAATGCTGGCAATATCTGCTAAAGCCACATGCTTACCATGAATAAATCTTCTAAGAAACTGTTTACTATGATAACCAGGTACCTCAAAACAGCCAAATTCATTGTCAATATCATCTTTACTCCTATATGCACATTAGTTATGCTCCTTAAAATTTCAAACAGTCAGACCCAACCTGATATATATAAGCAGGTCGGGTCAGACTTTTCCTCTTTATTTTCTTCATTCTGAAAACCACCAGTGATTAGGATCAAATTTGCCTTATTAATGGTTCCATTGTACTAGTTCTCCTGTTGGTCCTGGGTTGTTGTGGAAGTTGGTGTTGAGTATCAAGTTAGCAATGGCTGAAGTCTTTTGGACAGTTTTTATATATATATATATATATATATATATATATATGTATGTAAATGTATGTATGTATGTATATGTATGTATGTATGTATATATGTATGTATGTATGTATGTATGTATGTATGTATGTATGTATGTATGTATGTATGTATGTATGTATGTATGTATGTATGTATGTATGTATGTATGTATGTATGTATGTAGTATGTTGGGTTGGGTCAGACTTTTCCTCTTTATTTTCTTCATTCTAAAAACCATAATTAGTTAAGATCAAATTTCCCTTATTAATGGTTCCATTGTACTAGTTCTCCTGTTGGTCTTGGGTTGTTGTGGAAGTTGCTGCTGAGTATCAAGTTAGCAATGGATGAAGTCCTTATTGTGTGGTTAAGTGCATATTTTAATTAAGATAAGTGGTCTCATTATTTGCTACATTAAGTTTGTAGCTATGATTTGCTGCAACAAATTTTTAAGGAGAAGGACAAGTCATGAGTTTTCAAGTTGCAGATAAAAATAACTTCTAACCCCCCCCCCCCTCCCCTTCACTGCACTACTGTAGCACTCTCATTCCCTGGCAAGTTGAGTATCCTATATCAGTATCTACTGTTGCACTACAGTACCAATATGAAGATATCTTCAAGCTTTTTTTCAAGTATACACATCATGATAATCTTAGCAACTCGTATCAAATTGTTGCATTTTTCATATCGATTACAAATATAGCAGCTAAAGTGAGACTGTAATCACAGATCATTTTCTAATAATTTATTTCTCAATAAATCATTTCATCATTTATCAGTCAAGCATTTACTAATCAAATATCATTTCTTAATCATTTATTAATCAAAGATTACTTGGAAATCAATTATTAATCTTTCATTAATCATAATATTATTTCAGCATTTATCAATAAAATATCATTTTATAATTTGTATTAATATCCCAATTTTTAATCCACTATAATATTTCCTGATTAAAAACTGATTAATCATTTATTATTCAATGGTATAGTGTGTTGAGCTTAAAGGAGACAAAGTCTGATACAATCATTATTTCATTTGATAGAGGATACAAATCTTAACCAACTGCCACACACAGAAAGTCTAACTCTTATTCCTATCTCAAGTTATTCATGTTTGAAATCGACACATAAGGGCTGCCATTTTTTTTTTTTAATATTGTGCATGATGATATGATTTCTCCAATAGGGACATTAGGATTATAATGTATTTCTTTATAAATGTGATTTAACATTTTTATTTCAAAATAATGTAACACAAAGTTTTAACAGCATGTTTTGATAATTTCATGAGTACACAAAATGTCCTTGACCCTTACAAAAGGAAAACAATTTTTCATAAGCTAGAAAACTTGAGGTAGATTATAAAGAAATACAAAGCATTCCAACATCCTGCTGGGCTGATGACATCATAATCTGCATGTTTTGAAAACAAAATGGCAGCTCCCATAGTACTATTAAGTAGTAGTAATACAGTTTTTAATAATTACAAAAATTGTTAGATTGCTTCAGGAGTTTTGAAACTTGGTCAGTAAATTTGTTATTTTCAATTCTATTATATGAAATAGGGATTATGTCAGACTTTATGTCTCCTTTAAAGCAAGCTGTCATTTTCTGTGATCTGTTTTTCTGTCAAATCAGTCAAACATTGTTCAATCAGTAAATGGAAAAACAAAATTGTGAAGATGAAGATGACAGTGTACAATGATTGTAAAATGAGATATCATTTCCCTATTGAGAAACAGTTGCATCGGCACTGATATTCAGATTAGGTTGTCATATTCCATTTGGGATATCAAATATATCCCCCATTGGGATATCAATCTGAATATTTCAGATTTGGAAAAATTAATTTTTAAATTTTGTGCACAATTCAGGGAATTTCTGTCGTGAATATTAATTTAAGGCTTAGACTGTGCTGCCTCCATAGAAGCATAACACAATTAGTGAGCTCCATGGTGAAATCAAGGGACAACTTTCCGTAATTGAAAATTAAAATGATGATTGTTCAAGATTTTGTAAAGTTCATGATATAATAGAAAATTATATATTGGGCCGTGATAAATACTGCAAAAAGCGGCTTGGTTTTCAAGATATGTGCACTATATAAAGGGATATTAAAATATCACTGCGTCAACAACTTTGAACCATAGTTTTCAATCATACAAATGTAATAAAAAGGATGAAGTTGGTTGAATTCACCACACAAAAAAAATAACCAACAAAATAAGATACAAAAGTGAATTTGTCACAAAAAGACCAAGAAAGACACGTATCTTTGCTTGATTTAACACCATGTATTTTTTGCTTGATTTAACACCATGTATTCTTTGCTTGATTCAACACCAGTATTCTTTGAACCTTATCTTTCTATTTCAGTTGCTAATTGGCAGCAAGATTTCATTTATTTATCAAGTACCTAAAGGTCACAAAGACAAAAATAAGACCTCTCTTTCTTTCAAAATGATCATTAAAAATCAGCCGGAAACCAAATTTTCATTAATAAATAATTGACTGTAATCATGCTGAAGGGCTAAAGGAAACCAGAAAAGGTTATTAAATTCTGTAACTTTTCATAATAAAGGAATATATATCGCATATGTATATTTGGGTATAAGGTTATGATCTTTCAAGTCTGCTGGGTTTTCCAAATAGCAGTCTTTGTTTGATGATGGCTCATTACACTTTGCAGCTCACATATTACTGATGCCAATGAAGTCATGCATGTCTTAGAAAAACAATTACTAACAACCTTTGGGTAAAGTATTTGAAAAATGATATTTTGTAGGGTTTCAAAAATATTTTTTTTTCCCTTTTTTTTAAGGAGGCATTTTTTGAAGGGGAAGGCTTTGTTTTTTCGAAGGGGGAGGCTTTGTTTTTTTGGAGGTGGAGGCTTTTTTTTTTTGGAGATGAAGCTTTGTTTTTTGGGAGAGAGAGCTTTGTTTTTTTGAAGGGGAAGGCTTTGTTTTTTTGAAGGGGAGGCTTTGTTTTTTTGAAGGGGAGGCTTTGTTTTTTGAATGGGAAGGCTTGTTTTTTTGAAGGGGGAAGCTTTGTTTTTTTAATAGAGAGGCTTGTTTTTTTGGAGGGGAGGCTTTGTTTTTTTGAAGAGGGAAGCTTTGTTTTTTGAATAGGGAGGCTTTGTTTTTTGGAGGGGAGACTTTGTTTTTTGAATGGGAAGGCTTGTTTTTTTGGAGGGGAAAGCTTTGTTTTTTTAATGGGGAGGCTTGTTTTTTTGGAGGGGGAAGCTTTGTTTTTTTAATAGGGAGGCTTTGTTTTTGAGGGGGCTTTGTTTCTTGGAGGGGAGGCTTTGTTTTTGGAGGAGGCTTTGTTTTTGGAGAGGATGCTTTGTTTTTGGAGGAGGCTTTGTTTTTGAAGAGGAGGCTTTGTTTTTTTTTGGAGGGGGAGGTTTTGTTTTTTTGGAGGGGGAGGCTTTGTTTTTTTTTTTTTGGAGGGGAGGCTTTGTTTTTTTTTGGAGGAGGCTTTGTTTTTTTGGAGGAGGCTTTGTTTTTTTGGAGGGGGAGGTTTTGTTTTTTGGAGGGGGCTTTGTTTTTTTGTCGGGGAGGCTTTGTTTTTTTTTTTGGAGGGGAGGCTTTGTTTTTTGGAGGAGGAGGCTTTGTTTTTTGGAGGGGGAGGCTTTGTTTTTAGAGGGGAGGCTTTGTTTTTGGAGGGGAGGCTTTGTTTTTTGGAGGGGGAGGCTTTGTTTTTTGGAGAGGAGGCTTTGTTTTTTTGAAGGGGGAGGATTTGTTTTTTTGGAGGGGGAGGCTTTGTTTTTTTGAAGGGAAGGCTTTGTTTTTTTGAAGGGAAGGCTTTTTTTTTGGAGGGGGAGGCTTTGTTTTTTTAAAGGGGGAGGCTTTATTTTCAAAGGGGAGGCTTTTTTTTTTTGAAGGGGAGGCTTTGTTTTTTGGAGGGGGAGGCTTTGTTTTTTTGGAGGGAGAGGCTTTGTTTTTTGGAGGGGAGGCTTTGTTCTTTTGGAGGGGGCGGCTTTGTTTCTTTTAAAGGAGGGCTTTGTTTCTTTTAAGGGGGAGGCTTTGTTTTTTAAACGGGGGGGGGCTTTGCTTTTTGGGAGAGGGGGGGGGGGGGTTTAATTCCCTTCAAAAGAAAAAGGCTATAGATGCGCCCCTTAAAGAAAGAGAACAAAGTATTTAATCTATTTATTATAAAATAGAACAGACACAATAAATAAAGATGATCTGCAACTTAATGCTCCTGAAATAAATTCGATCCGCACCCACAAATTTGACAGATTGCAAGATTAGGCCTTAGGTGTATACGTGATGGACGCTAAAAATTTCTTTTAAAGTTCACAACCGCATCCAGTGTAGTCAACATTTTGACCATAGTATATGCTATAGCCACTACATGGCTGCTACACAAGCACTGAAAGTATTCCATAGCAAAGCATGTAGTTAGTGCCTACTGAGTAAGGTGTTTATCTCACTACTCCCGGTGAAACTAGCCTCCTTTATTTCAATTTCAAATATGGAATTCTCCTTAACTATATATATCTCTTTGTGACTTCAAAAAATATTTGTGTAATAAATATTTTCTATTATGTTTCTGAAACAGTAAAAAAAAGTCTAAATGATATCATTCTAAATATCAAGTTTTAGACCTGGATATTGAAATATCGGATTGGCACTGAAACTTTTCGTCTGCATTTCTCAACGTTGCCAATTTACATTACTTTTTGCTAATAATTGTCGTAATAATTAAAATACAACCTTCGATAAATAGCACTTAATTTGAAGTCTAGTCTCTTCATTGAATAAAATAAAAAATAAAAATCTCAATTAAAAGATGGGGGATTGCGATACTGTCGTGTCCTGAGGGCCACGACAGAAAAATTGTCCAGAGACCTTTGGGTTGCATATATACACCAACAACCTAACCAGTTACTTGCTCTCATCAAACTTGAATAAAGTAGGACAGTTTGGGTAAATCTTGAGCTATGGGTAGGAACAGAAATACTAATGACATCGATTTACAAATGAACAAGATTGCTTGGATACTTTTTGCAAAATGTTTCCAATGTATGCTTATAGAAAATATTTCCATATTGATAAGCAGTGCATATAATTGACTATGTCTTCTTGACGTTGTCAAGTTTATTCACCAAACATTGTCAAAACTAACAAATGCTTAAAATTGTTAGTCATAAAGACAGACCTTTCTGCTTTAGAAGCAATGTCATTTATAACATTCAGCTAATTAGGTCAAATTCTATGGTGCTTAAGATCCATCACTAACACTCAAATTGAATATTAAATGAAGTATAATTTCAACAGTTTAAGATCAGGGAAAATTATTCTACATTGTCTGCGACTCAAGAATGCATTAATATCACTTTCAGGTTTAAAATCCATATTTTATGTTGGGAGCCTTTTTTCACAACACTTAGTATGAAAATGAATGTTGAATGTCTTTATGATTGTCTTGTATGCTAAGAATATCTTATAGTGTAAAATCAACTTGCATCAAAAACAAACTGCTGTGCTAATCTATTTTCATCATAGTAATCATCACCATAACAATAGCAGACAATAGTAGACAATAACAGTCATTGGCAGACAATAGCAGACATTAGCAGACATTATTGTACAAACTTTTGGTGGAATGTAATCTCAAGAAGTATGAAAACATGAAAAAGAACTTCAAAAATGTGTTAATGCCAAAAAAAAATATGTGTCAGTGTAAAAAAATGTAAACAACAACAGATGTGAAAGAAAACAACTAACACTTAATAATTGCTTGGATGGTTTTCAACTGGAAAATGCTGCACAATGAACTTACATGTAATGACTGGCAGCATGGGCGGGATTTGCCAACTGAAAGTGTGTGAGGGGGGTGGGAGTTTAAAGTAGGGGGACCACACAAACATGCTAACATGCAAACAAATCACCATGCAAAAGATACAAATTCAGAGAAAAAGTGGGGGGAAGACAAGTTCCCCCTGCCCCGCCTCAAATCTCGCCTATGACTGGTAGAGACTTTTTTGTGCATCCATATTGATGGTCTAATAGTGTCAGAAAGGTGCAATTAAAGAAACATATGGTAGGTATGATTGGAAACATCCCACTAATCACCATCATTTCTGAGATATGACAGTATCGTCATTGAAACTTACTTTTGCATGGCAATCATTTGTTGTTTTTGGTGCTGGTAATGGTACATCTGAGCACTCTGGGCAAGCTTCCTGTCACCGTTCTACAAAGAAAGAAAATATGAAATGAAAAACTTCAAATATACTACCTTGATGCAAAGGAAACAAATGTTTTTCCAACATTATTTCCAGTTGAATTTCTTTTTGAAATTTGTGGCAAAGAAAATACAAATATTTTAAACCATGATTTGGCAAAGCAGAAACTTAAGGGATCATGATTCAAAGATATCTGAAAAAGTTTATCTAAAAATGTAATGAGTCCCCCCACCCCCTCCCCTCCTCCCCAGGGAGGGAATTTCTGAGAGTGGTACAATTGCAAAATGACTAGATACATACCAATGCTGCACCAGGTCCTGTCACGCCATAGGATGGGTAGTCTGCATCTGGGTCTTTGGAAGCTGTCTGGATTCTATAGAGAAAAAAAAGAAAAAAAATAATTCACTGCATGGCAACTGAACTGATTAATTGATCAATTAATAAAGAAATCAGATTGATCAATGGGCTGATTTTGGAAAAATGTAGTGATAAATGTCAGACAATATACTGATCAAGAAAGCACAGTATATGGAGAGTAAGAACAAGAGAGATGGAACTACCAGGTCTCAAAAGTAGTGTGCTCAATTTTCTTGCTAGGAGTCCAGCATATCCATGTGTATCTGTCCAATTAACTGATACTAAGTACTAGCACAGCTGTGGAGCGGAAAAGTGACCAGAAAGGGGACATATGTTCCACTCAATTTTAGTGCAACAATGGTTAATATAGTAACAGCGCCAACCATGCAGGACCAAAATGTATTTCACTCAATTTTAGCCAGACAAGTACAACAAGTATATCTTGTAACCTGGGGCCATTAAGGGGGCCTGTGCTTCACTTAATTTCTCTTTGACTAGGGTTATTATTAAACCCTTTTACCATGGCCATAAAGGGGACCAGTCTTTCACTCGATCAATTTTATTCCGATAAGGTTAATAGTAACCCAGCCTGTCAACCCAGGACTGTAAAGGTGACCTGTGCTTCCATCACCCCATTCAAGTCTGACAACTGGTTAATGGTAATTCCTGTATAAACCAGGACCATAAAGGGGACCTGCACTTCATTCAATTTCAGTCTGACAAGGGTTATATAGTGTCATGTCCAGGGAATATTGTTGATATCAATTCACTTGCGCCATGGAATAAACCATTAAGGACCAGCCTCTTGAGTCTTGGGAAGGACTTAACTTTGCATGCTATGGCTATTACAAGATGATATAACCCCAGCATATGGTGAATGTAATTTTTGCAGTCAAGAAGAAACCTGGATGTAGCCCATAATTGTCATCAGCTCACTTTACCCGTGTACTAAACATCAGCTCACTTCACCCATGTACTAAACATCAGCTTCAGGAAGTAAAGTCCGATCATTACATTAACTCTTTGGGGACTTCGTATCCCGCCGCCGAGCGCAATCACTCACCTCAGACTGTGGGCGGATATAACCATCAATTTGACTTGTTGACTTTAAGCAATTACTGCACTTAACCCTGCACTTTCTACAGACAAGTAAACAAGCCAAATTGTTAATGAACTAATTATGCGAATATTGATGCCAAATTGCAAGGGGGATTACATTTAATCATTTTGAGAGATTTTGGAATAAAAAAAGGAAAATGTGTACTGCTGAGGAAGTATTTTTGCAGATGGAGATAGTGATGAGGATTTTGGGGGAGATATTCTGATCGGAATCATTGGAAAGTGATAGTGATTCACTTAGTGAAACTTACGCTAGGCTTAGGTCTGGATGGGAACAAGAGTAAAGCCTGCAGTGGGTAGTGTTTTCATGAGCTATGTAATGATATACAAGTACTGTACTGTACATGCACAGTACTAAGTATATTTGTATAATTGAGTTCTAGCGGTATCATGAAATGTATAATAATGGGATAATAACATCAACATAAGAATAAAGGTACTCAAATGTTATGTCATGTAAAGAGAATTCATTTCTACATATTTTTCACATAGAAAATCATTAAGTTATATAAACAAGTTAGTTTTTACAAATGGTTGAACAAAAATGGTAAAATAATGAAATATTTGCTAAATTTGCATAAATTTGAATTTACTATGGATATGTATTATTAAATTGAGTTATTTAATGTATCATTTGAAAGAGCTGTTTTTGTTCTGAACAAACTTATTTTAAAACGTACTTCCAACTTGCTGTAATTTTATTTTGAGCACGAGGTTCAAAATGGGGTGAAGAGTTGTTGAAATGACAGAAGTGCATTTAGACGGTCTTGTCTTTGGAGAATTTAAAACCGCTATTGTTGCACCAATCTTACAGCCGGTTGAGGCTGAGTTGGAGCCTATTTTCGATGGAAGAAAAGCTGGGGAGGGGGGGGGGGAGTAGAAGATGGTGAAATCGTCCACGTAGAGGGCACATATTTGATGTTGGAGACAAGGTTGTCCGTGATGTTGTTAATGCTCAGGTTGAAGAGTGTCAGGAAGAGGATGCTGCCTTAAGGCGACGCCCTCTTCTTGGGGGTAGGAGTTGGAGAGGGTAATGCCCTCTTCTTGGGGGTAGGGGTTGGAGAGGGTGTGGCTAATACGAACTTGAAACTGCCTGGATAAGAGGAAGATTTGAATAAAGATGGGGAGGTGGCCTCTGAGGCCGATGGTGCGAAGCTTGCGGGTAATGCCATATTTCCATGTAGTGTCGAAAGCTTTCTCAAGGTAGAAAAAATGGCAATGAGGTGTTCCTTTTTGCAAGAATTTTCCAGATAGCAGTGTCAAGCATGATTAACTGGTCCTGGATATTGCCACATTTCCAGAAGCCGCTTTGGTAAGGAAGAAGATTCTGTTGGCCTCAAGGAACCAGTTTAATTTCTGGTTAATGATCCTTTCCATAATTTTACAGAGACAGCAGGTGATGGTGATGGGGCAGTAGCTGGAGCGGTCAGTACTGTCCTTCCCTGGTTTGGGGACGGGATAATAATAGCTGTCTTCCAGATTGAAATCAAAGTACTTTTGAGTCTTTGCCATACTCAATCAATGTCTCGCACACAATAGAGACACACAAACCTTTAAAATGGAGGAAATAGACTTCAAATTGGCTATAAGTGAGATTTTATCATTCTCGGCACAAATGTCTTTGACTTTTGCAGAAAGTCATATTCTAAGAGACAGCTAAAGGATATCCCAACAAAACACTCTAAGATTCCATAATTATTGGAAAAATAAATTGCTTTCAGTTGGTACAACAAAAACAATAATGAAAAAAAATGTTATAATAAAATGTAAAAAGAAACAGGATTGTTGAGTGATTAGATTTATCTCTCTTTTATGATAGAGGACAAAAGAAAACTAAATCGAATTGTTACAAAACTAGATATCTGGACCCATTCAGGAGAAATCAAATTTTTAATTTGTACCAAATTTTACAGAAATGACTGGTATATCAAGTTCAGATATATTATACCTGCACTTTCTTCACAATTGTTGATGAAATGTTTAAACTATCTTTTTGTTTTCATTTATTCAGAAGATAATTTTCTCAGTAATTTTCAAGATTGTTTTTCTACTATAAGTGACTTTAAGTTAATTATGCAGAAAGCGATTCCATAAAGAAGCCCATCTCAGTATGCATAACTGATGATAAAACAGATGGACTCTAAATTTAGATTCCACAAGTATTATTATTACTATTATTATTAATATTATTATTATACGGAATATTATAGTGCTAAAAAGTATTGCTAAAATAGATTGTTTTCGATCTCTGTACAAATTGTCTTTGTGCTAAAACAAACAGAATGATAATATTGGAGAAAAGCCATTGAAAAACCTAAAATTACAAAATACTGAGCACTCTGTGGTTACCACAGGTCTATCTTTGAGGATTATGTGTAAATAATATATGTAGATAAAAATAATGGAATAATTAAGTACAGGGAGGTAATTGGCACATTTCACAATTCATTGTCCTTTTTACATTAATTGTCCATTTTGCCCAAATTCATCCATGGATTATGCCCATATGTTGTCCCCATTCAAGTTTTTCAGGGTTAAACGAGTATTTTCTCCGTGCCCATGCATGCATCTGCATTATGCCTTGTATTGTATTTTCCTCTTAAAGGATTACTTCAGGGGTCAAGCGTGTCAATCTTATATGAAAGAGGACTTTTAAAAGAAACAAAATGGTGAATAAAGCATTCAAATATCTTATTCCGCCAAAGAGATATTCAAGTTTTAAAGTTTGGTATCATTTCTGTACAAACGACTAAAATCAGACTAGTTGTGATGTCATAGCCTCAGATTCCTCAAAGTCTTTATGTATTTAAAAAAAAGTTTATTTAAATGTTTCACTATTTAAATTATTTTTCTTCAAACTTTCTTCAGGTGGTATATTATAAATACTCTTCCTAGATTCAGTTTTACTACTTTTCTGACATATCCCATGGTTTTAAGCCACAAAATCGCAGGAAAAAATATGATAGAATACCTCAAGACTTTGAGGAATCTGAGGCTAAGACATCACAACTAGTTTGATTTCTGTCGTTTCTTTACAAATGATACCAAACATTAAACTTGAAAATCTCCTTAACGGAATAAGATTTTTGAATGATTTCTTCACTATTTTCTTTCTTTTGAATGATGCTATTAGGCCTTGATACTATTATTGATTAATTGTGATTCATTAATTGCATAATTAATCATTTGTTTAGAATGGCTAATATATTAGCAATAGTTAAAATCATGTCTTGTTGCAAGGGTTTAAAATCCATCTTGATTTTATACAAAAGTATTTTGCTGTTGGTATGTCTGTTATGTTGCTATTTCAAAGCAAACATTGTTAATAAAACTTACATGATTTGATGTTGAGGCTATTTTTAGGCACTTAAAAGCAAACATTGCACATAATAAAAATTTGCAAATATAAAATTTGCATCATATTGATGTTAAAACGTAGCTATTTTAGGCTTACTTAAAAAACAGTGTTTACATATTCAAAGGATATTAAAGCACCCATACGCAGTGGGGCAACTAGAGTCCTGGGGGGCTTGTAGGGATTTTGGCCTCTGCACGATGTCAGAACCATAGCAGCAGGGGGAGGGGCATTGCCCCTGGCCCAAGAGTAAGGGGCAGAAGGTGCCTTTTGAAATTGTGCGGATGGGGGCTGGAGGTAAACTTTTGAAAGTTTTGGGAGGATTGGTCTGGATCCTGGATGCGCCCTTTTATTTGAGTTATTCTAGGTCATTCTTGAAGCTAGAAAACAAATAGATATCCACTCACTCACAAATACGTAACCTAATACATAGAGGTTGTCACATACATTTAGTATTCATTTGACCTAATTAAAGTATATCATTTTACCACGGGCACCGACACCAAGGGCCGTGGTGGGAGGAGGTGTGCTCCTAATAATTTTCTAAGCAGCAATTTTCAAAAGAAGCCTTTAACTTGTTCGCCCAATGGGTAATTGTCAACATTGGTCGTGGCTCCCCCAATTAATCAACCCATAGGTGGAATTTGCCCACCGAAAGTGTGAGAAAGTCAAAAGTGACAAGCAAAAACTGTCGAGCAAAAACTGTCAAGCGAAAACTGTCAAGCAAAAACTGTCCAGCAAAAACTGTCAAGCAAAAACTGTCAACTGACAAGAGTATCCTTTTTGTAAATGAAAAGTGCCCTCAATTACTGTCAAAAAACGCATGTGAATTTAATTTTCTGCTCTTTCCGCTTCCCCTTTGATGCTTTGGGTCCCATAACAAAGTTATATTGCAGTGTCATTGTTCAGGCTGGAACCCAAACCGATTTTGTCCAGGGCCTGTAAGATATTTTTACCCACCCTAGGCATTCCCAACCTTTTATTGCACCACTGCTAATCAAACTTGTATTCCTTTCTAACAACCTAGGCCTACCCAATGTAACTCCCCTCCAACAAAAAAGAGTCTTATATCCACCCCCAAAATATATATTGAGCTACTACATTATTATGTTTTAGCATCACAACGATATTAAAGCTCCCTCTTGAATTTCCCCCCAAAATAAACATCAAGCATGTATTTCTTTCCTAACAACCCCAGCCTACACTCTTTCGCCCAGCACTCCAAAGTTCAATTCGGTCAAATAATTAACAAGCTATGTCATCCGCTGACAAAAAACATACAGGCATGTAACCACCCCACAAAATATGTTGAGCTACTACATCATTGATGTTCTGGTTGTTTTTTTAATGTTTCCCTAGACTCAGGGAAGTCCAGAAAGCATGTGAAAAGGTCTAAATCAGAAGCAAAATGAAGTTAAACATGCTAGGAAAAATTGCAAAAATTGCACAATACAACATTTTGCACTCTCATTTAGCAATGATGGGAGGGGGATAGTTACTACAAGCCTCATGATGTTATATGATGACCCCTGCATGCAACTCAAGATAATACACAACTTTGAAGAACTCCTATCACTGAAGAAACAAAATAAGTAAGAACCATACTAACAAATTCTATTTTTAAAATGGATTTCTATTTTCAAAATGGATTTCTATTTTCAAAATGGATTTCTATTTTCAAAATGGATTTCTATTGTTAAAATGGATTTCTATTGTCAAAATGGACTGGAATTAAGCTTTTACATTACCATTATACTCCATTTTTGGTACTTAACAAACTCTGTACCAGAAAAGCTAACATAATTTTGGCTTGCTATTTTGGTACATAGTTTATTAAGTCCCAAAAAAAGGAATACAATGGTATTGTGAAGGCTCTATTCCAGTCCATTTTGACAATAGAAACCCATTTTGAAAATAGAAGCTGTTTACTGCCTTTTTACACCAAAAAACTATGAATAAAATTTCAGGCATAAATGCACTTACAAAAAACACACATACTGTACATATAATAAATGCATAGACAGCTAGACCTGGTAATTTCCAGTAGGCGCTAAACTTCAACATACAATCAATCATACAACGACACATTATGCAGCTACTCAGAAACAATCAATTTTTGCATGTTCCCCTACAGAAATATTGATTTATGTACTGTATCAATTTCCTGCTTCTATTACAGTGTCACAAATGATATTTCTATTGTGGTGAAGCTGTTTCTCATTTGTACTACACACCCCACTCAAAAGTTAAAACAGCTATTAGATTCCTAAAACTGTAAGTCAGAATATTCTCATGCAAAGATACCCAAATAAATTATTCCCTGCATACAGCAACAACCTGGTGAAAATACATTTGTGAAAAAAGATGACATGTAGACATTTAAATTGCATCAAGTTAAAATCTGCTATGGTTTTTGTTCTGTCCTATGTACTAATAATACAATTTTTTGAAACTCACCAATTTGAAAGTAATTCATTACTAGAATCAAACATGTATAACTATATCAATATATTAGTTTGAAAAATATGAAAGAAAACTCTTTTTTAATTTAGTAGTTACAAGCAATACAATTCCCACAAATATGCAAAGGACAAATAAGTATGTTAAGACAGATATGTATGTACCTACGAAGATAAACAAATTGCAGTATATTCACTAACAGGCCAGAAATTTAGGTACACTACAATAAGCACATAAAGCAAAGCTGTAAAGAGCATTGTAGGGGGCCTGGGGCAACTCACAAATGAGGGCCCCAAGGAAAATATTAACAATTTTTGATTCTTTTAAATGGAGGCTAAAACATTGCATTTTCATTATAAAAAAAAAAAAAATACACTTAGCTATGTGTCAATCCATACTATAATTTTTAGCAGATGCTTTTTCGGGTAGGGGGGGGGGAAGATACATAGCTACACTATATGCACCCACATCTTTTGGCAGTGGAAGTCACAGATACTTTAATTGCCATACATTGTGTGCACATTGTGTGCTTTATTCACTTGTCAGTTACCCCAGACAATGTCACTCAAATGTGAGTCATTGAGATATAAAACAGTGACTCACATGTGAGTCAGTATATCTAATTGTCAGTCACCAGAGGGTGAGTCATTTTACTTCAGTCTTATTGAGCTAGTCATTTAAAAGAAATGTCAGTCACCTAAGTGACCAAGGGGTGTGTCAATGTTTTGGTCAACCACATTGGTGCATATGACTCACCTTGTCCGGGTGTGTAGGGGTGAGTCACATAATTGACAAGTGCATTATACATATATAGGTCAAAGAGATATTTGATTTGTGTGTGGGGGAGGGGTTCAGATGCATAGATACACATACTATATGCCCCCACATCTCTTGGCAGTGGAAGTCGCAGATGCTTTGCAATACATTGTGTGCCTCATACATTTACATAGGTCAAGAGATTTTTTTGGAATCTTATCGTTTGTGTAGGGATTCAAGAATTATAAGGTTGTAAAATGCAAACCTACTAGCTGCAAGAGAACATACAAAAATGCCATTCAATTTGAGCTCTTTGCATATATGCTCTCGATAAATGTATGTTGTTACCCTTCGCATGCACTTTAACCCTATAGCTGGAGACACCCTACTGGCTAAAGCGCCTTACCTCAATCTAAATTCTCTCCCCACCAGGAGGTACCCCAGCTGAGGTCCTCGGACCTAAACAGCCCTCACACATGCTGTAAATTGACATCTCTAACAGAACGCAAAGATGCACAACCGAGCACAACAATCCAAAAGCAATTATACTTACACCGACTCCGTCTGAAGGTTTGCATAGAAATACTCTTTGGCATTAAATATATACTCCTTTGCCGATTCTTTAGCAGACGTAACATAGTCTTTAGCTTTGCCAAACATGTCCCCAATCTCATCCATGATGATCTCAAAATATTCTCATTATTGCTCCAGAAGCAAATTAAAACTCTTGGTTGATCTGAATTTCCTCTTATCTCAATGTCACACAGCCTACTAGAAGGGTTATTCACAATTATACTGTAAATTTAAATACAAAGAAACAAATGAAATGACTTGAAAACGTTCTCAAAGAATTTTAGCACCAATAAGGTCAAAAACAAACCGCTCTATAAGCTGGTACAAAAGGTAAAAAATATTACAAAAAGGGTCACGGTGATGATAGCCAGGCAAATGAAAAAAGGAGTGTGTCACTTATTGTTCCACAGGGGCATATAATGTCAAGTGTGATAGCATTATTGTTCAGTTCACAGAAAGTAAACAAAATTTTCTGGAAATTCAAAGGCAGCCAAAGGATTGCTGTTACAAGCTGATGCAGGTATAAATGATACACTAATTTCATTCCTTTACAGTAATCCCAGTGAACATGCATGTATTATAGTCCTTTACTGTTAACACTAAATCAAACTTCCACAATAAAATTGAGCTAAGAGTGAATCCCTCACTGTTTGACTAAAACACAGTTCAACACTAAATCAAACTTCCACAATAAAATTGAGCTAAGAGTGATTAGTCATGCACCACTTGACTAAAACACAGCTTGACACTGTTATCAAACTTCCACAATAAAATTGAGCTAAGAGTGACTTCAATATCCACAAAAGATTTTCTCTCCTACATAAATGATGCCCTTAGTTAATCCATCTCACAAATGCAGTACAAACACCTGCACACAGCATGTAGACAATGGGACAACCATTAGCATTGCCTAACACTAGGCAGACAGTTTACACGACTCTCCATCGTCTTCCACGAGATGTCTCACTTACATTTCTGAATGGAAATTCAATACCACGGCAACCGTCCAGACCTTGAGTGACTCTTAACCTATCATGCTCCACAAAGGCAAATCACGCTCGATCCACCTTCCGCAAACTGTTGACCTGGGCGTTAAACCTTCCTGAAATTACATCCTCTCCTCCAATTGCCTCGATTAGAATTTTATCTTTTGAAATCCATCCATCCATCCAGCCCCAGTTTAAACAATTTTGGTCTTTAGGTAATTCATTACTGCACCGCGCAAGTTAAACACGGCAGTGACGTACGTTCTACACTCCGTTACTAAGAGCAGACTAGTTTTTGAACAGCAGTACACTTCTAGGGCTATTGATGAGTGTGTTTAGCCATAAATTTAAGGCCTGGATCATATTATTGATAGGTCTTGACACTTGTGATGATTCAAATCTGGTTGAAGTAATTATTCTGTGGTATTACGGAAACTTGCTGGTAATTTTAGTTGACATGGAAACACAGCGGAGCAAACCTTATAAGGTGTACATGGATTTTGATAGCAATAGTGTATCATGGCACAAATGGAAAAAAAAGGTTTTCATGAAATAAGCTCATCATGCCTACAATGGGGATAACTTACATTATACAGAAAGGTTGACTTAACTTGGCAAAGATGTTAGTATCAAAGAAATACAAATTTTCTCTTCTTCACATTTATAATTTTTCAAAAAAATGTAATCAATCTTTTCATACATAATGCATCTCTTGATTGAAATTATGATTATTTTTGAAGGGTCATATGACCCCCTCCCCCCTCACCCTCCAAAAAAAGAAGTCATTATGCTAAAAAGTGCAAATATTTCCCTCAGCCACGTGACTGCCCCAACCTGAAACCCAAGCCGCACTGCTGATTATTTTGTATGAAAAGTTTTACAGTCATCAATCTTTACCTTGGCTTTGATGAATGTGTTAGCTGCAAATTCACAGCCTGAAATTATTTAGTTTTTCAGATGAGTGATTAATAAAATCAGTTGAAAGTAATTCTATTGTGTTTTAAACTTAATGCTGCCCCTACCTTGAGAATAATCATGTACACCAACAGAAAGGTTGACGTCATAGGTCAAGTTGTTTGCACATTTTTTCTTCAAAAACTCAAATTTGGTCATGTATACATCTCCTGCACAAGTTTGTGATCATTTTGTAAATGGTATAAATTGTATTACATTGTAAAAATTTCAGTCAAAAATCTTTAACTGACTTTGATGAAGCCGTAAATTGATGTCCTGGGATTAATTATATTTTAAATAATGTAGTTTTAGGGATGTAGTGTGATAAATAAAATCTGTCATGGAGTAAGTATTTATTCCATGGAAATTAAGTTGCTAATAAATCTAGTTGACATGGAAACACAATGGAGCAAACCTGTTTAATGAAACAATTGTCTCCATAGTAACAGTGTTATATTAAGATCCTAACAAAAATGCATAAAACAAAAAAACTGGCTTTCATATGAAAGACCCTCTAGAGGCTGCTCTTACAATAAGGATAATTCACATACACACAGAGGCTGCTCTTACAATAAGGATAATTCACATACACACAGAGGCTGCTCTTACAATAAGGATAATTCACATACACACAGAGGCTGCTCTTACAATAAGGATAATTCACATACACACAGAGGCTGCTCTTACAATAAGGATAATTCACATACACACAGAGGCTGCTCTTACAATAAGGATAATTCACATACACAAAAAGGCTGCTCTTACAATAAGGATAATTCACATACACACAGAGGCTGCTCTTACAATAAGGATAATTCACATACACACAAAGGCTGCTCTTACAATAAGGATAATTCACATACACACAGAGGCTGCTTTTACAATAAGGATAATTCACATACACACAGAGGCTGCTCTTACAATAAGGATAATTCACATACACACAGAGGCTGCTCTTACAATAAGGATAATTCACATACACACACAGGTAATTTGACATCAAAGTGGTTAATAAATTATAAGTTGCACAAGAATGATTCAATTTCAATTTTCAACTTAAAAGAAATATGTTTCAAAATAACTGATAATTCTCAAACTAAAATATAACTCAAATCAGATCATGTGTAACACAATTGGCTGAACGAATGAATTTGTGATAACTTATTTGCCGCCTTTTCCTACATGCATGATAAAATATACAAAGAAACAATGCCATACTTTCGCAGACAATTATATCTGGGTCACTGTATTATAATTTGGCAAAAATTCCTCCTTATAATTTCATTATCTCAATAAAAAATATCTGGTGAATATGAAAGTAATGGCATAAAATTTGCTATTTCTGTATTATTATTACATTGCATTTAAGAACTATTTACACTAGCTATTCACAAGAACTATTGAGGCAGTGGCTGTATTTAAATTCTGTATGTAAAATGTAAGTAGCGGAATATACCAATATGTATGCCATACTATACTAATTACGAAAATTAGGCAATTTTCTTTGATATTTGGGCTTTTTTGTTGTTGTTGATATTTGGGCAATTTTCTTTGATTTTCTTATGTCATCAACACCAGAACAAACTAACTGGCCAGAACAAACTAACCAGCCAGAACAAACTAAATAGCCAGAACAAACTAAGCAGCGAGAACAAACTAAGTAGCGAGAACAAACTAACTAGCCAGAACAAACTAACTAGCCAGAACAAACTAACTAGCGAGAACAAACTAACTAGTGAGAACAAACTTACTAGCGAGAACAAACTAACTAGCGAGAACAAACTAAGTAGCGAGAACAAACTAACTAGCGAGAACAAACTAACTAGCGAGAACAAACTAACTAGCGAGAACAAACTAACTAGCATGAACAAACTAACTAGCATGAACAAACTAACTAGCATCAACAAACTAACCAGCGAGAACAAACTAACCAGCGAGAACAAACTAACCAGAGAGAACAAACTAACTAGCGAGAACAAACTAACTAGCGAGAACAAACCAACTAGCGAGAACAAAACAACTAGCGAGAACAAACCAACTAGCGAGAACAAACCAACTAGCGAGAACAAACCAACTAGCGAGAACAAACAACTAGCGAGAACAAACCAACTAGCGAGAACAAACCAACTAGCAAGAACAAACCAACTAGCGAGAACAAACCAACTAGCGAGAACAAACAACTAGCGAGAACAAACTGACTAGCGAGAACAAACTGACTAGCGAGAACAAACTAACTAGCGAGAACAAACTAACTAGTGAGATCTGTGAAACTCCTTTATTGAAAGCTGCTTTGTAAACTGGGTGTGGTCACAGATTGAGGATGTTTGGTTTAAGCAGGAAATGAAATGTGGTTAAGGTTACATGTACATCTCTGAAGAGCTTAGACCATGGAGAAGAGCTTAGACCATGGAGCTATTAACTGAGCTCCATGCTTAGACTAAACAACTTCAAGTCACTGACAAGAGGAATGTGAAGAAATCTTATAGGGCCCAGTATTCTCTCTATTTGGGTTGAACACATCTTTTTTTTTTTTTTTGAGGGGGAAATCAAGCTTTTTCAGTAGTGGTAGCTATCATTTTAAATATACAAAATAAAACTATTTGGGTAGCATCAGCACTAGGTAGCAATTTTGTTAGGTGCAGTAGGTAGGCTTATTCCAAACTAACAATGTTTTATGGATGGCCACACCAACCACTCTATTTAATGTGGATTTAAGCAATTTTCCGCCCTTAGTGTCATTTGGAACTTTGAAAAAATGCTACTGTACTAAGACTATACAAATATGATAAGATTAAGGCCACTGTGTGCACTATGATATAATTCATTTACTTATGAAGTCATGCAGAGCTGGCACAATAAGTAATAACATAACAAGAAACATAGAGGCAAAATAATGCAAAAATGTTGACATTTTCCATAAATTCACATCATAAACATACCATTAATTTTTCTAGCCCTTTGTCACAACTGTAGCTTATTGTAGGCCAATTTTCACAAACATCTTGTGATCAGTCATCAAGTTCAACCTACATTTACAAGTACCAGAAATATATATTGACCAACTCCCTTCCCTGCTCAGACTAATGAAAAACAACTTGTGAAAAAAGTAGGATCTCATATTAACTTAAATGATGTGTGTGTGGAGGGAGATGGGGAGAGGGGGGAGGTAGATTATGTAGGTGTTCTGGAAGCCATAGTTTATTACTCTTACTTCCTGTGTGGCGCTCCCTGCACTTTTGTACTTAATGAATGTAAATATCTTTATTTTTTTTCATTGTATGATATCCTATTGTATACCTGTATATATCTGTACTCTGTATCAAAGTGTGCTTGAATAAATGTTTTGAATCAATCAATCAATCAATAATAAATTGACCGCTGTAGAAACCTTACTGGGCCCTAAAGTTCGCCCAGGCTAAGATGAATATAATGTATGAATTACTCTGTATTATGTTGTGAATGTTTTATTTCTGATGTGTGTAGTCACCTTTCAATGAGGAATATTAAAAGGTTTGAAGAATAAACATGGATTTTGTCCTCAAAAGTTTTTTTTTTTTTTTTTTCTCGTTACTTGTATCTACTTGGAAATCAAGTACTTTGGTGAAATAATTCAGATAGTTTTAAACCCACACCCATTTTATATTGGCTTGAAGTCCTTTATATATTATACACATTATAGTATATGAATTATACACTGACCATTTTGACATATACAACCTCTGTTTCTTTATCCTGTTCCCAAATTATTTCAAGTGATAACTGATAGATCTATAGAATTAATATGTGAATCATACAGTGAGATAAAATTTCTCCAACTTGCATACAAAACTAAGAATGCAAGATCCAATATTTTGGCCTTAAAGAATGTTTTGTCCTGAGGGACCAGAGTGTTCTTTACCCAACTTCTGGGTTATGGTCCAAAATGAAGAACAAAGAACAAAGGTTTCGAAAATCTCCAAAACGAAGAACTCCAAAATGAATAACGAAAAGAAAGATTTTTTAAAATAAATTCTGCTGGTCGAGAAGGCATTTTTGGGGGTCGAAAGCCTCCAAAACGAAGAACGAAGATTTTCTAATTAAATTCTGCTGGAAATATAAAATTTTCCAGGATTAACTGTATGTCAGATAATTACCCATATATCTGACAAACCTTCATCTGAATTAATCTAATCATATAAGATTCTAGTTTTAACTCTCCTCCCTGATTTATTTCCTCAAATTTGGGCAACTAAAAAAATGATCATGCCAGTGACGGTGACTGTGAGTACCGTAGGATTTTTTTTTAAGGGTTGAAAGTTATCAACTGCAGCTTTCACCCACCCCTCCCCTCAATCTTATATGACAGGGAAATAGGTCGTAAGATACAAAATAAAATGATCTGAAATAAGACTACAAACAAAACAAAACTTAAAGAGGCGATATCGTCATATGTGCACAATATTTACAATTCCTTTCAAATTTTTTGATTGGTTGAAATTTTGCTGCGCGATTTGTTGTCTCGTATTGCAAGGTATATAGTTAAATAAAACGCTTTACAAGGTCACCACACGAGTTGGCACAGATGGCTGCGGCGATTGAAACCAACTTTTTTTCAAATCATGTCGTGAGTTTGAGCCCCGGTAGAATCGTTTATTTTGACTTTTGCTTTCATCTTCTTCTTTTCTTTTCTCAGTAATTTTCATTTGGTGACTATCATTGTAGTATAATAATACTAAAATTTCACTTTCGCCTTTTTACAAAAACGCATTAAAAAAAACAAATAAGTTCTCGTCACAGTAACGTAATGCTGCACACACAACGTACATGCTAGTGTCTGGCTGTACTGTGTGGTACAAACAGACAGAGGATCGGATCTTGCCCCCACAACCGGAAGTGACGTCAAAATATAGTATCCCCCATTTTTACCGTATTTTACTGAGACGAGCCTCCCTCTTTAAGCCAAAGAAATCCAATAGATTCCAAAATACCTTTGTGTTGTAATTTGCATGCAGTTACTGTAAGTAGTAACCTCTACAATGTAATGTATGAAGTATATGCAGGGAGCTGCTACACAAATTGAACCAATAAACTTAAAACAAGTTCAATTTAGCAATTAATTGTCAAACTACCAGTGCTACTTTGAGTTAGTAAGCCGCTTTTGTGTTTCTAGTACAACAGTGTCACTTGTTGTAGTGATCAATATACTGCAAGCAGGATGCATGGCATTGTTTACCACATAAACAGACCAGACGTGTAATTTAATGAATCCAAGCACTCAGGAATGAATTGGAGTTTGAAGGATGATTAAATCATGTGGTTGGCAGTAATTGCCTAGGTGTTATCATTTGCACACCGATAATGAATGAAATGGATTGAAAAATGATAGTTATTCGCCATGTGGCATGTGCTACCCTAGCACATACAATCAATGATTGCTATATTTGCTGCAGATCAATAAAATAAGGGCCCTTAAAGGAATATTCCCATATTTTTTCGTAACCTTTCATAACTTTAAATTTCAGAAACAATTTAGTACAAAAATCATGTTGATATGTTACTAGGAGGTATTCAAATTTTAAGGTTCACAAAAAATGTCAATAAACGAATAGAAAAAGGCTCAGTATGACATCACAGCAACACATGACGACGACGATGACGAGTAAACACACAATTACAATGACGGGGTCGTCGCCTGCGTATTCGGTTATGATAGTAACAATGCTATCACGAAACGCTTAATACGACCCGGACGAGAACACAGGTACGACGTACGGACATACATAACATCGACAACCAAGTCAATGTCCACGGCCTTTGATAACCAGTTGTGGTGCACAGCAACACATTCTCCCACAAAGTTTATGCATTTCCTTAAAATCTATCATCCTTTTCTATTCGTAAAACCTGCTAGAAAAATCAATTGATCAAAGTTAGGTATTTGTATACATTGCCAAATATACCCTACTTCAATAACTTTTGGAAAATTGTTTCTAATGGTACAGAAACAACCAATTAACATTCAAAGAAATACATTAATATTTGCAATGGAATTGCCACTGTGACATCATCAAACATGAATTCATCATACGGTACAAAAACTTTAAAATGCAATTGGATTTTTTTTTTTAAATCCATATCTCCTGAACGGAATATCATATCAACCTGAATTTTGTACCAAATTTGCTTTAAAAGTATGCTCTTTCTAATAATTATTTTCACAAAAAAACCATGAGAATATTCCTGTAATTGTTGAGGAAATTTGTACACTAAAAGCAGTCAGCAACCGTATTGGAAATTAGGTGAAGCCTGACAGTAATTTGCTTGTGAACCCGATTAAGATCTCTCTGTCAAGAAGTAAGGGCATAAGCATCTTCTTTGCCAAGTCAACTTAGGAATTTTAAAATAACACAGATCTAATCTGTGTTAAAGCATCATTCAAACTTCCTGTAGTATTCCTAAGAAATAATTAGGATTAATTTGAACAATTGTATCAAAGTTTTCAGTAATATCACATGCACGAAAACATTGTCGAAAAGTGTGTTGGTATTTTCTTGAGACTTGAGAAAAATATGCCTGATTGCTCTTCGGTCGCCAACAACTTTAAAAGATAGGTTCGGTAGTGCATGGTCACCGTGGTTGATTTTACACTGAGCGTCAAGCGAGAGGGCAGCAGATTCCTTTTTTAAAGTCTTTGGCATGACTCAGCCAGGGAATTGAGCCACGACCTTCTGGCTGGAAAGCAAGTACTCTACCAATCGAGCCAACTAGAGAAACCAGTTTCCCAAGTATCTCACCCCTTCCTCTTCCCAAAGATGTTAATGGTACAATTTTACATTACACAGATATACTTACAGAAGGAACACATCTGACTTTAACCTTTGCCACCTGTATCTGTCTTCATATTGTCCCTTGTAAGGATTTGTAAAACAGCCACAGCTAACCATACTCAATAAAGAATTTATGATGCAGGACATATGGAAAACACTTCAAACAAGCAATTGAAGGGCTCCACAAATCCTAACTATCATATTACCCTCTGCCTGCTATATTGACCAAGGAAAAGGAGCATTTCTTGAAAGAATTATCCAACACTGATATTCTTGGAATTAGAATTATCTCAGAATTTGAATGGAGGAAGCTATCAAATCTGTATTCAAAATGTTCTGCTATAAACCAGTGTTTTTGAAGATTGTGCAGCAAAGCAAACAAATACAACAACTGAAGGTATAATCCTTCAATGTCAATGTCAAATGCTCAAGTTACTTATAGGCTGTGGTAACACTTAATCCTGATCTTTACTTGTTATTACTATTGTACACCTTGAGTTAATCCTATTCCGTAACAGAGCAGCTGATAGCAACCTGTTTTTACAACACAATAAATGGCTTCAAGACTGATACACAGGAATTCGCCAGTGCACCACAACTGGTTATCAAAGGCCGTGGACATTGACTTGGTTGTCGATGTTATGTCTGTCCGTACGTCGTACCTGTGTTCTCGTCTGGGTCGTATTAAGCGTTTCGTGATAGCATTTGTACTATCATAACCGAATACGCAGGCGACGACCCCGTCATTGTAATTGTGTGTTCAACTCTCTCTCTACACAGGAATTACAAGGAGGGAAGTTATCCAAAAGGAGATTTCAACCAGAGTATGTATCTACATCAAAGAGGTGTATATATATATATATATATATATATATATATATATATATATATATATATATATATATATATATATATATACATCTCACAAATTTGTAGCATCCCTTACTTGACTGCAAGGTATAGTTCACCTTCATGTTACCTACGCCTTTCTGTCGTCTCAAACCCTATCCTTTCGTCCCTGTTTTGACGAATGTGCAAGAACATTGTTTAAAATGACTATTTTAGCTGCTCTTTGGGTTTATGTCATTTATTATTTTATTTTGTTTAATGATTAAATCTGCCAGAAATCATGCTGTTTTCAAATATTAAAGACTCAGTTCTACTAAAAAAAGTCTCATGAAAGATTTGTGCCCTTACATCAGTGATGTTCAATTTGTCCACATCTTAGAAAATCAAACATCTGAAGGCCACCTAAAATGTACGCATCACTGCCCCCACAACCCATACATGCAGTGTATGATTATACATACACTGTACGTAAGGAGTTTATTTTCGGAATGGTTTAAGCGGACACAGCTAGTACATTATTTAGAAGATATAGAGTGAGGGCTCTGCGAGTAGCAATGTCGTACATGTTGAGGCACAATATTGGCACGTTCTATATTGAATATGATAAAATTGAAAAGCAAATATTTGTAACTGTCCAAACAAATTTAAGTCTTATATTGTGATAAATCTTTATCAGAAACCAATTTCCTAGTACCGTCACAAGCCTTTTCTATCTCCTTCTCCTTTTTCAAAAATTTTCTCAAGCATTTGAACTGATATCACAAGAATTACAGACTTTGATACAAATTTAAATACCAGAGGCAATAGTATGAAAATTAGACCTGGTAATGTTAGATTGGATGTGAGAAAATACCTATACTTTTGTAGAATTTGGAAAACTTGGAACGCACTGCCACAAGCAGTTGTGAATGCACCTAAAACTTGGAACGCACTGCCACAAGCAGTTGTGAATGCACCTAAGACTTGGAACGCATGCCACAAGCAGTTGTGAATGCACCTAAAACTTGGAACGCACTGCCACAAGCAGTTGTGAATGCACCTAAAACTTGGAACGCACTGCCACAAGCAGTTGTAAATGCACCTAAAACTTGGAACGCACTGCCACAAGCAGGTGTAAATGCACCTACACTCAATCTATTTAAGGCGGGATTAATGAAGAACAGGATCTTAAGGATTTTAAAACCTCCTATCCTTAGGCCATCCTCGCTGAGGGTGGCTACACAGGTAAACAGGAAGGTGTCCAGTTCTTCATCTTTTCATCTCCCTTTGTCAACTTCCAAATTTCAGATCCGTAATAGTAAGATCAGTACCAACTTCCTATATAGCTTGATTTTTGTATCTCTTCTGATGCTTGCAGAACTCTATACCTTGGTTTATATAAAGAGTGCACCTCTGGGTTTGATTATTACGTTGTGGACGTCCTTAGCTCCTCTTCCATCTGCAGTTAGCGTCGCTCCAAGGGATATAAAGCCACACATGCCACCCTGTCCCACATGCCACCCTGTCCCACATGCCACCCTGTCCCACATGCCACCCTGTCCCACATGCCACCCCGTCCCACATGCCACCCCATCCCACATGCCACCCTGTCCCACATGCCACCCTATCCCACATGCCACCCTGTCCCACATGCAACCCTGTCCCACATGCAACCCTGTCCAAACATCAAGTCCTCTACATCCTCAACTTCCTACTTTTATCCAGGCACTCCTATTGCTATTTATTTTCACGCTCTTACATTTCTTATAGTTGGGCTTTAGTCCAACTTATTCAGCTTCTTCTGCCAAAGCTCATCAAGACGCCAACCAGTTGTGGAGCATTGGATGCAGACCCACACGGAATCGAACCTGGTACACTAGATTGAAAAGCTGACGATTTACAGCATTGCCATGAAGATATGTCAGCAGCAAACGGGTACTAGCATTGCTAAGGGTTCTCCTGGCAGGGACTGATGCACCATCCATGGAGAGTCATTGAACGTCACCCACTTCCACCACGGAAAGCAAGCACTGGTCTTATGGGCCTTCTTAGCATTGCAAAGGGTTCAAATTGTCACTGTTGTCTCCAAATGACCCATATCTTTAAAGATATTACTAAAAACTTTATAGAAATTAAACCAGAACCAAAAGGTTTTGTGGTTCCCATGCCTTTTAGCTCAACATCCTTTTAAGGGATTAAAGCTTAAGCGATCACAAACTCAAGAGATAAGTTCTTGCCGGATACGTTCTGATTTTTGCAGCATTTACTAAGTGTTTTTTGTTGTTGTATATTTTGCTGTGTTGCTATGTTTGCTTTAAATACATCAATATATTAATGCAATATCACTTCATACTGTTGCATAGTTTTAACAAATTTTGCATCCAAAATTCCCTAAAATGTTTCAATACTCGAATTTTGCTTTGCGCAATCCGAATGAATTTAGTGAATATAATAACATTGGCTTGGAATATACCACCATATCCCCGATAGAAAAAAAAGTCTGCTTTCATTTAATTCCTGAATAGCTTGAATGTAGGTAGCCTTTCAAAATCAACATGAGTCCTTCCACGTCACACATGACTTGGCACAATACCTATTCACAAGAAGTTTATGGTTTGCATGCAGATGATGAAAGACTGTAATAACTAATGCATAAAATCACTAGGTCACGATGGATGATTTAAAATCACTAGGTCACGATGGGTGATTTAAAATCACTAGGTCATGATGAGTGATTTAAAATCACTAGGTCACGTTGGGTGATCTTGAAGGATTAGTTCAACGGTCGAATAAGTCCAGCATATGAAAGAGAACTTCAAAATACATTTTTTAAATCTTTTTAGTTATATTTTTTTATAATGATTGCCACTTGGATAGGTATTTGTTGGATGCTATTATTCATTAATTGTGATTCATTAATTGTGATAATCAATTATTTGCTTAGAATGGCTGCTATTTTAGTAGCAAGATGAGGAAAATATGCTATAAATAATGTCTTGTTGTAAGGATGTAAAAACTATCTTGCTGTTAGTATATGTCTGTGTATGATTTCAATTTCACTCAAAAGCAAACATTATTAATAAAATTTCAATCATATTGCATTAGGCTTACTTAAAAACAGTTTTCACATATTCAAATGATAGTAAAGCTCCAATACGCAGTGGGACAACTGGAGTCCTGGGGCCCGTAGAGATTTGGGCCTCTGCAGCGATGTTGGAGCCATGGCGGCAAAAATGAGCTACTACATTATTGATGTTCTAGTTTTCATCAGCTGATTGATTTGCAAGTTTCGTATTAACTGTTCATGTCATTGCATACCATGAAATATTTGCTCCAGGATATTCATTCATAAGCCACAACCACCATGCATGATGCAGATCAATAAAATAGACATACCTATTGACAACACTAGCATGTGAACAATAATTAACAATGTTATCACAGCAAGTATGATGCATAACAAACATACGGTTGCTCATGTATCATATTTGAAGAATTTTACGTTAAGTCCCGAAAACCAATGCATATGACTTGAATCCAGTTTATTATTCTTTGGATATCGTAATTACAAGCTCTTTTCAACAAAATCCTATTAAGCCCCACCCACTATGCAGACTAATGAAATTCAATGTCTTATACTATGAACATGTACACACTAGCAAACATCATAATTATACCAAATATGAAACAAAACATATATACAATTGTTAAAATATGAGCATTTCAAGGTTTTTACATTAAGCCTTGCCTACTAATTAATGATGCATGACATCGCCATCAAAAACAATATTGCACATCTAAGGACAATGAGCTATCTGTGTACCACATATTTGAATCAAGTTTATCATTCTTTAGATAAAGTCTTTATAAGCTCTTTTCAGGAAAATCATATTAAACCCCACCCACTAAGTATATTAATGAAATTCAATCTTTTTATACCATGAACTGAAATAAAACAGATATGCAGTTGTTAAAAAAAGAGCATTTAAAGATTTGTATATTAAGCCAGCCTATTCATTAATATGCATGACATCACAGCCAAAGTCAATAGGGCACATCTACAGACTATGGGCTGTATGTATACCACATATGACATGAATCCACTGTACCACTCTTGAGATATCAAGCGGTCACAAACACACACACATATACACACACATACATACATACACATATGCCATCATGACCGCATAGGTTCCTGATGTTATTGCATCAGAACCAAAAATGACCACAAATTGATGCATGATAAAAATCTGTTGCAATGGATTTTTAGTCCAAAATCCTCAAAGCCTAAAAGGTTGAACAAAAACATCACCTAAAATTACTGATCAATAAACGACAACCAAAATCTTCACTGTTAAATACCATCCTATTTTGTCCTTGTGTTAGTGTTGTTGTCAACTAACTGTGATGTAGCGGTTATCATACATGTCTACAGACCACGAGGTCCTGGGTTTAAGCCTGGGTTGGGTAGACACGTCAGTGCACCGGCCACAACTGGTTATCAAAGGCCGTGGACATTGACTTGGTTGTCGATGTTATGTCTGTCCGTACGTCGTACCTGTGTTCTCGTCCGGGTCGTATTAAGCGTTTCGTGATAGCATTGTTACTATCATAACCGAATATGCAGGCGACGACCCCGTCATTGTAATTGTGTGTTCACTTGTCATCGTCCTTGTGTTGAGTGTGAGAGTCAGGGCAACTGCAGTGAAATTGTTTACTATTAATGTCAGATTATGACCATGGAGAGTTAGGTATATGTGTGGAAATCCCTGGTGTTATGCTGGATTGTGGTTTCTGCTGTGAAATAGACCCCGGCAGATTTAAGATTTTGTCCGGGCTTAAGACACAAAACATATTGTGAGGTTTAGACTTAATGGGAATAGGTATACAAAAATACTTTCTTACCTTTTTCGATAAAACACATGTTCGATTAAATATTCCAATAGTCCTGTCATTATGACAACATGCACTGCAAGAAATCTCTTAAGATATGTACAATGAGCTGTGTCACCAATTGTTTAGAAATAATCATTTTTATACATCTTGTAGTTAATCACTTTAAGGGACATATGGTAAATTGAATCCAGTAGTATACTTAATAACTTCTGCAGGTACTGCAGGTAAAGTGTTTTAATCTTCCAGAAAGGACAACTTGTGTCATGTGACCAGGATCTACCAATAACAACAACTGGTGATGAATTTCTACAGTAGCTGGTACGAACATTAAATCATGCACCCTTATCACAAGATCACAAGGTTTTTTGCCAATGCAGAGGAGGTTCACTGGATGCATGCCAAATCTGACATACTGACAAATATATATATATATATATATACATATATAATATATATATATATATTATATATATATATATATATATATATATATATATATATATATAAATATATATATATATATATATATATATATATATATATATATATATATATATATATATATATATATATATATATATATATATATATATATATATATATATATATATGTTTTAACATTCACATTTACCATCCCCATTCTGTTTGTAAAGTTGTTGGTTTGATGGCATGTTCACACATTCAAAAATCAAAACAGACATCACAAACGATGCAAATCCCCTCGCCGCTAATAACATGCTTTCCACCCTATGTCACAACTGCCATCCCACCCTCTGTTCTGCATGATGCCCCATCCTATATTACTCCCTACAGGAAATCATACATGAAATCCAGATACCATTGCACAACATAACCCATATGCCATCACACCTGCAATCAAGATGACATCCCACCATATGCTAATTGGTGTCATCCCTCCCAGTCCCATAAACCATGCCAACTTTTCCCAAAACCCATCCCTCCCTGTGCCATATGAACCATCCCACCCTGTCCTACAGGCCATTTCATCCTATCCCACATGCTATCCCACCCTGTCCCATATGCCATCCCACCCTGTCCCCTATGCCATCCCACCTGAAATCCAGATATGACATCCTGTCCCACATTTCATTACACTGTCCCCCATGTCATCCCACCTTGTCCTACATAATATTCCACTTTGTCCCACATGCCATCCCACCCTGTCCCACATGCCACCCTGTCCCACATGCCACCCTGTACCACATGCCACCCTGTCCCACATGCCACCCTGTCCCACATGCCACCCTGTCCTACATGCCACCCTGTCCCACATGCCACCCTGTCCCACATGCCATCCTGTCCCACATGCCAACCTGTTTCACATGCCACCCTGTCCCACATGCCATCCTGTCCAAAATGCCAACCTGTTTCACATGCCACCCTGTCCCACATGCCACCGTGTCCCACATGCCACCCTGACCCACATGCCACCCTGGCCCACATGCGACTCTGGCCCACATGCCACCCTGGCCCACATGCCACCCTGTCCCATATGCCACCCTGTCCCACATGCCACCCTGCCTCACATGCCACCCTGCCCCACATGCCACCCTGCCCCACATTCCACCCTGCCCAACATGCCACCCTGTCCCACATTTCATCCCATCCTGCCCCCTCCCCATGTCATCCCATCTTCATTGATTTAGCACTTCTTTTCCAGCAATTCTTGGTAGTCTCCAAAACTGATAAACTATTCTTGGAGAAGGATATGAGTTTAGTCATTTTTCTCCGGCCCTCTTTGAAGCCCCAAATGTCTTCTGCAAAATTAATAAGCCACAACTAGCTCACACAATCTGTTATCACGCAAGGGATACCATCCTAGATTGTGTACCAGCTTTTCTGCCGATACAAGAGTTTCCTGGAAAGGAGGAGTTCCTGTCAAGATATATTAATCAACAGTTACTGATTCAGATGGTAATGATGGACTGAACAAAAGAACTTGCTCTGTACTCAATGCACATGGGGATGGTGACGTAGACATGGTAAAGGCAGCAGTGGAGGCATCTCTTTTACACACCACCACACTGATTGCAGAAGATACAGATCTCCTGGTCTTACTCCTTTACTATGCTCAGGAAGAAAGTAAAGGACTTTACTTCAGATCTGTCAAGTACAAAGCTGATGGCAGTTCTAAAGTATACAACATCATTGCTCTGAAAAATATCCTTGGGCATGACATTTGTTCAGTTGTTATTCATACATGCGATGACAGGCTGTGATACACCTTCCCACAACTTTGGTATTTGCAAAAAGACTGTTTACCAGAAACTTGTAGAAGGAGATCCCGTCCTACAATCTTGTACAAAGGCATTCACCATTCTGCCATTGCAAAACAAACCACGAATGTGATTGAGGAACTAGTTTGACTAAACTCGATTTGAAAGGGCCTATATTCATTACTGCTGCGTGCAATTAATGTATTTTGTTCTGGCTGCCATATTACATGCCCTCACTTTAATAGCATGCTCTTTAAATTGACGTCAAGAACTTAATCGGGAAATCCCCATCTCTCATTACATATTTGTAAAGAGTAAATACATATTTGTATTCAAGCATATGACAATAAAGGCCAGCAATTATTGTCTCTCACATGGAAGCAATAGAATACATTTTGTGTGTTTTGATTGGTCGAAATACAATGGTCCAATGTGCACTGAGAAAAGCCAATCAGCATCGTTTTTAATGAAATGTAGGTCGCCACATATTTAACAAGATAGATAGCCTTTAATATAATCTCCACAAAGAGGCATGAAGGATGTTTGTTGTCATACATCAATTATTATAGCTTGGTTCAGATACAGCTTTTAAGGTGTTTTACTTTATTGGTCAAAAAGTCTCAGGAATTTCTTCCCATTTTTTTATTTTTATGAAAGTGACTCATTCACAACAGGTTATGAATTCCAGATAGAAAAGACCAAATGTTCTGTTATGCCTTATTCATATCATTGATTATTGAACTTAAGCTTATGATTAAAGTCCATTATTTCTATACTGAATTATGATTTTTGGGTTCCCAAGTTAACTTTTCAAAGACAGATACAGTGAAAATCATCCTCATTGATATGAAAAGTATTCATTTAAGCACTTTTAAGTGGCACCTCCCTGCTCAGTGCATCATTTATGGCAAATGTGAATTTTTGTTTTCCTTCATACTTTTAAAGTAAGTGAGGGCTCTCTTCTGCTTTTCTTTTCAGAGCAAAAAAATAAATTCAATTTGACTGAATGAGTACACATACACAAAATGCAACAACCCCACCAATCAATCTCTAGCAGCATTTTGAGTAGAAACTATTCCTTCCTTGCCTGAAAAAGTATGTGAATCTATGTAACATTTTTTAAAGGAAAGTTTTTTGCCAAATTTTGCAGGATTGTAGCCTGTCAACAAATTGTGCTGGTGACTTTCTACTTCATTTCCTTTGCTGCTTCTCATGCTTTTTGGACCCCTTTCATCAACTTTTTTGCCCAAATTTCCTATTTTTCCAGTGATGGCTTTCCCCCCTTGCTTCCAAGTCTTACACACTTACTTCCTAAAACATGCAACTTGTTCTCTGCAGCAAATATAAAAACAAAATTGCTGTCTTTCTAATTCTTCAACAAAATGAAAATCAGATGGAAGGCAAAATAATCAAATCCATCTAACTTCACAATAATTGTTTAGTGTCCCTGGAAGGTTTTGCTTGTTTGTGTTTTTGTTCACTCATTTCTTCCCTAATCAGGAAAGATAATTAATTTACACAAACTCTACTTGGAAACTCCCAAGGTTTGTTTCTGTTGAACATTCTAGAGTGTTTCCTCTCATTGGATTGTTACATATTTTGGGAGAACCAATCATGTTTGGGAGTGTAGGTTTGGAGGGAAATTCCAAAGAAAGAGCTATTTTTCACACTGGCATAGCCAGGGGAGCGGAAAGAGGGGGGGTAAAATTGCACATCAAAAACATGTTTCACCCTCCAGGTGAGCACAGGGAGCAAGTTTTACTGAAAAGTTAAAAGTGTGTGTGTGTTTTTGAGCAAAAAAAATTTAATCAAATTTCCCTTCCTTTTTTTTTCCATTCCATTTTGATTTAAATTTAAAAAAATCATTTTACCTCTGAACCGGGAAGGTGAAATCCTCTCAGGGTGTTTTAGCCATGTTGGGTTGGCATCTTCAAATTATTATGGAATTTGTAAGAGTTGTAACATGCAAACTTTAGTTTAAATCTAGGACAATTGTTTTACCCCTAAATCTCAAACCCACACGGGCCCCAGGTCCCCAAGCCGATAGATGTTCCCCCTCCCCACACAACACTTGAAAATTATTCCAGCATGCACCGTTGTATATGGCGCCTGTAATATTATAATAAAAAGTATTCTTAACACTTTTTCTTGAAGTACCTATTGTTAGAACTACTTTACAAAATAAACTGACTTCTAAAAAAGTAACCTTAAGTTGGCCGCAGGGTGCCCGCAATAGAAACCAATTACAGGTCAATGCAATTGACAGCCATGTACAAATGCCTATTCTAACTAAGAGATTGCTTGATTTGATATATTTAAACACAGATAGCTCAGGATTATATGTTTACCTTTTTGCTCCAATAAACATAGGCCAACAACCGTGGGCAAATCTCAAATTCCAATTTTGCAGCAGGCAATTTCAATCTTATTTCATTTTTATTTTTAAGTCAAACAAAAATGCATGACTTCCTGGATGTCTCAAAAGAAACCATGGTAACATTATTCAAGCAACTTGAGCAAATTTTCATTAGATCAATAAACCTACATTCTTTGCCAATTAAATATGAAAAATCATCAAATATTGAATCTGGTGTGATTCATAACAGAATGATATTTCAATCATTTTGAGGAAACAACACTTTAATATAAACGAGTTTGAAACAAATTCAGGTTCGATCTGTGCCATCATGATATTAAAAAAAATTCAGAAAAGATAATTCCTTGAAGTAATTTTGTGCTTTGAATTCTATATTTTGAATAAAATGTTACAATTTAAAAAGAGAGAGAGAAAAAAAACAAGAAAAAACATTGTCACAAAATGGTGTTCAGTTAGCAAAATTTCATACAAGTAAATTATTCAAAATGTTGAAAGAGTAAGTTACTATTAACCCATGTCGGTATGAAATTATTGGCTACTATTAACCCAGACTTGTCAGACTAAAATTGAGAGCTAAAATTGTGGGTTTCTATTAGCCAAATCGTTGGACTGAAATTGTAGATTACTATTAAGCAGTACGTAATACCTACAGTGCCATCCCAAACAAGCAGTGAAATGTTCCATTTACATATCAAGTATAGATACTATGCTGATCAAGTACCAGTGCAAGTTATCTTTGTTTTGAGTGGGTAAGAATTAAATTCATTGAACGGTTTATAATGAGCTTTACTAGCCGCCACCCGTAAATGGTTTATAATTAGCTTTACTAGCCACCACTCATTGAATGGTTTATAATTAGCTTTACTAGCCACCACTCATTGAATGGTTTATAATTAGCTTTACTAGCCACTACTCATTGAATGGTTTATAATTAGCTTTACTAGCCACTACTCATTGAATGGTTTATAATTAGCTTTACTAGCCACTACTCATTGAACGGTTTATAATTAGCCTTACTAGCCACCACTCATTGAATGGTTTATAACTAGCTTTACTAGCCACTACTCATTAAACGGTTTATAATTAGCTTTACTAGCCACTACTCATTGAATGGTTTATAATTAGCTTTACTAGCCACTACTCATCCAATGGTTTATAATTAGCTTTACTAGCCACTACTCATTGAACGGTTTATAATTAGCTTTACTAGCCACTACTCATTGAACGGTTTATAATTAGCTTTACTAGCCACCACTCATTGAATGGTTTGTAATTAGCTTTACTAGCCACTACTCATTGAACGGTTTATAGTTAGCTTTACTAGCCACCACTCATTAAATGGTTTATAATTAGCTTTACTAGCCACCACTCATTGAATGGTTTATAATTAGCTTTACTAGCCACTACTCATTAAACGGTTTATAGTTAGCTTTACTAGCCACCAATTATTGAATGGTTTATAATTAGCTTTACTAGCCACCACTCATTGAATGGTTTGTAATTAGCTTTACTAGCCACCACTTATTGAATGGTTTATACTTAGCTTTACCAGCCACTACTCATTGAATAGTTTATAATTAGCTTTACTAGCCACCACTTATTGAATGGTTTATAATTAGCTTTACTAGCCACTACTCATTGAATACTTTATAATTAGCTTTACTAGCCACTACTCATTGAATAGTTTATAATTAGCTTTACTAGCCACCACTTATTAGATGGTTTATAATAAGCTTTACCAGCCACCACCCATTGAATGGTTTATAGTTAGCTTTACTAGCCACTACTCATTAAATAGTTTATAATTAGCTTTACTAGCCACTACTCATTGAATAGTTTATAATTAGCTTTACTAGCCACCACTTATTGAATGGTTTATAATAAGCTTTACTAGCCACCACTCATTGAATGGTTTATAATTAGCTTTACTAGCCACCACTCATTGAATGGTTTATAATTAGCTTTACTAGCCACTACTCATTGAATAGTTTATAATTAGCTTTACTAGCCACCACTTATTGAATGGTTTATAATAAGCTTTACTAGCCACCACTCATTGAATGGTTTATAATTAGCTTTACTAGCCACCACTCATTGAACGGGTTATAATTAGCTTTACTAGCCACAACTCATTGAATAGTTTATAATTAGCTTTACTAGCCACCACTCATCGAATGGTTTATAATTAGCTTTACTAGCCACTACTCATCGAATGGTTTATAATTAGCTTTACTAGCCACCACTCATTGAACGGTTTATAATTAGCTTTACTAGCCACCACTCAATGAATGGTTTATAATGAGCTTTACTAGCCACCACTCATTAAGCGATTATAATTAGCTTTAGTAGCCACTACTCATTGAACGGTTTATAATTAGCTTTACTAGCCACTACTCATTGAATAGTTTATAATAAGCTTTACTAGCCACCATTTTTTGAATGGTTTATAATTAGCTTTACTAGCCACCACTCATTGAATGGTTTAGCCACCACTCATTGAACGGTTTATAATTAGCTTTACTACCCACCACTAATTTAATGGTTTATAATTAGCTTTACTAGCCACTACTCATTAAACTATTTATAATTAGCTTTACTACCCACCACTCATTGAATGGTTTATAATTAGCTTTACTAGCCACCACTTATTGAATGGTTTATAATTAGCTTTACTAGCCACTACCCATTGAATGGTTTATAATTAGCTGTACTAGCCACCATTCAATGAATGGTTTATAATGAGCTTTACTAGCCACCAATCATTAAACGGTTTAAAATTAGCTTTACTCGCCACTTCTCATTGAATAGTTTATAATTAGCTTTACTAGCCACCACTTTTTGAATGGTTTATAATTAGCTTTACTAGCCACCACTCATTGAACGGTTTATAATTAGCTTTACTAGCCACTACTCATTGAACGGTTTATAATTAGCTTTACTAGCCACCACTCATTGAATAGTTTATAATCAGCTTTACTAGCCACCACTTATTGAATGGTTTATAATTAGCTTTACTAGCCACTACTTATTGAATGGTTTATAATTAGCTTTACTAGCCACTACTCATTAAACGGGTTATAATTAGCTTTACTAGCCACCACTCATTGAATGGTTTATAATTAGCTTTACTAGCCACCACTCATCGAATGGTTTATAATTAGCTTTACTAGCCACTACTCATTGAACGGTTTATAATTAGCTTTACTAGCCACCACTCATGAACGGTTTATAATTAGCTTTACTAGCCACTACTCATTGAATGGTTTATAATTAGCTTTACAAGCCACTACTCATTGAATGGTTTATAATTAGCTTTACTAGCCACCACTCATTGAACAGTTTATACTTAGCTTCCCAGATAAACTATGGACCAGCAAAGAAAATCGCCACTTGAGAGAACGATGCAGTACATCTTGACTTTCCTGTTTGCCTCTTCAAACAAATTGGCTTCATTTCTATGCATGATTCCATATCCTATGGATGATTCCATATCCTATGCATGATTCCATATCCTATGGATGATTTCATCCCCTTACATACACAAAGGAAACACTTGTTTGTTTTATTTTACCAACTCCTACTTAGGCACAGCAACAGATTTGCAGTGTAAATATTAACAGCTTTAATTATTAATAGCAATGAAGTTTAAAATGCATGAATGATATTGTGCAACTTAAAAATATCGAGTTGGGTGCTAAACCCAAAAAGACAACTCTATTCGTACGACTCCCATACAGTAACCAAGCAGTAAGTTTGTATTATGAAGGAATAATGTTAGTTTCTTCCATGTGACAAAATAACATGAGGCAGTGGGGTGTTCCACAACAAGCCTTTGTCGATAATAATTTCCAGACGGTTGAAGAATGCCCAGTAAAAGGTACAGCACAGATCACCAAATGTGAATGGTTACCGTGGAAATAGAAGTTTGTGTTATGTGGTGTGAGATTCTTAAAAATGTAAGGATTGGCTTACACAATTGTGTTGTCCAAATAACAACTCCCTGGTCCAATAGGCAGATAAGGGGTTCCCTGGTGAAAATTTTGTGCAGACTTGTATAGCGTATAGTACAGCTATTTGTCATTTTGATATATTATATTTGTAAATGCTTTTGACTAGAAATTTGAAGTTTTAAACTTTCAATGATTCTTCAGAAGTCACATTTTAAGTATCTTTTACAATCGTGTTTTGCATCCATATTTGCTTTTCAGTCATTTGTAAATAATATCCAACTACCTGACTACTAAGTCTACATAACTAAATCAGGAGTGAGTGGATAGAGAGATGGTGTGATGAGGTCGCATATTTTACTACCATGGGGTAGTAGTATAGTATTAGAAAGCAGGGCTATAGAAAAGGAAGGCAGGAGTACATTTAAAAATCATCATTTATGCTTCAGAAATGTGTTAGTGTGGAACCACAAACAATAATTCAACAACATTTTTGTTAGAAGAAAATAATGACATCTTATGACAGGTTAGACCAGTTACAGGCAAACAATGGAATTTTAAAATTTGCTGTCATTTTGGAATGACAACTGTCGCTAGGAAAATCCAGTAATTCCTCAAATACAAAGTGAAAATGGAAGAAAGTAATCCATGCTAGAAATACAACTTGCTGAGGTTCTTCTATTTATTTATTTATCTTATCATGCTAGTAAAAGCAGTAAGAAATGTTAGTGTCCTTCAAGAAAGCTCTATATGTACAATGTAGGACTTGTTAGTGAGTGGATTTCTATTTGTTTTCAAACTTCAAGAATGACCTGGAATAATTTTAAAGAACTTTCAAAATGGCACATCCTGATACCACATGGGTAAGATGTTGCTTTAAAAAATATTGCCATAAATATTTGGAAATAATTTTGTTTCAGAAAAAGCAGTTCAAAGAAGTTAATTTGTTGCAGTTGTTTTTTTACTAAATAGAATCTTGTAAAATCTCAATCTATGGTTGTAAATATTGTTTATACATTTTCACCCATTTTGTGCTCCTTACTATAAATATGTAAATGATTTATAACATTTTCCCCTTGGTTTTGTTTGCAATGCAGTATGTTGTTTTTATATATTAATCATGAATAGAATGTGTATACTATTTCCTTGTGTATTCTGCTCTACTTACAACAAGTCAATTACAGATCTACGGGCAGGAAGCGACAACTACAGCTTAATAAAAAGCAAATATGCTACAAAGTACAAACCATGAAAAAAGATCATTCGGGGGGGGGGGAGGTAGGGGGGACACGTTCCCCAATTTTTTTTGGAACTTTATATTTTTTATGCTGATTTTTTGCAACCTAACATGATTTTGTGGTTCCCACACATTTGACTTTCCCCCGCCCCACATATGACTTTTCCCCCGCCCCACTTATGGCAGGCAAATTCGACTCATGTCCAGATGTGTGCACTATTTAAAAACAGCTAGGTGATCTTTTAGCACTTTCTTTAGTGAAAATGGTGAAATGCCATTACATTTCAGTAAATATGAATAGGTTTAGAATTTTCAGCTCTTTTAATGGAAAGTCATGCACCCATGGATTGTTTATGGTATTCAAAATATTTCTCATCCAGAATTTTCAGCCCTTAGACCCCCTCCAACGCGACACCCTCGATTTTCTCAAAATTAGGGGTAATCCACACCATTCAACCCAAGAGACATCACAATTCATTGACTAGCGACCAGCACCATACACAACACAGGAGTAATCTATACCTTCATAACTCACAGCATCTTCATATTCATAGTTCACCTGTTAGCAACCAGCTACTGTTAAACTGTACACAATAGGTAATTCAGCTGGGTCTCAAGCCATAACTGCTGTTCAGTGAAGCAAATCAGATTAATCATTGGCTGAGCCTAAATATAAATATACATTATACAGTATGCTTGGGAGGACATTGTGCAAAACCCATGAATGATTGATGGACCTTTCCTCCTAAAGATGGTTATTTCCTCATGTATATACTCCCCAAACGACAAAGACTTAAAGTATGAGAAATATTTCATATAAATAATAAGAATGCCAAACATAAAAAATTTCTTCAAGACTACTTGGCATACTGTACAAAGAAATGCCAGTTTTAGCAATCAATTAAGATGCACACTATACTATGTGTAAGCTAGAGTACATATACTACATCAAGTTTCATGATTTATCAACTGATTCCACAGAAGCTTTTGTTGTGACTTCCTGCTTAGCATTGCCTCATTGTGCACATGGGTGCTTCCCTCAACACTGTGGACAAGATTATGTTGTTATGGTTTCTGATTGTGGGGATGCAAAGTGGTTCTCAAAAAAGAAAACAGGATTATACTAATCCCTTTGAAGCACGATAGAGCTTCCCACTGCAGTGGGTACCTCCCCACTCTAGTGGGCAAGGGGATAAAGACATGAAGTGAATCCAGTTAAGGTACCATGTAACGCAGGTGACAACCCCGTCATTGTAATTGTGTGTTCACTTGTCGCCTCGTACCATGTAAATATCTCTGATTGTTTGAGATGGCACTGTACTGGTAGGGTTTGCACTTCACCAGAAAAGGAACCCTTGTCCGTGTGAAATTATTGGTTACTATCAACCCAAGCTTGTCGGACTGAAATTAAAAGTTGAAATTGTTGTATGTTGGACTGAGATGGATTTGTGGGTTACTATTAACCCTTATCTGACTGAAATTGTGGGTTAAACAGAATTGTGGATAACTATTAACCCATGTCCGACTGAAATTGGGTTAAGGAGAGATTCTACCTGCAGTACCTGTTGGACGGGGACTAAAACAATGTTTCCACATTAACCATAATAATAACTATAATTTTCTCACTTTGTAATTAAGTGCATACCTCCACCCCATGGCAATTCTAACACGCCTAACATTTTTTGAAGTTCATTCTCATGAATTCCCATCCCCAATACAGCCAAAATCCTAAGGCCTCTAAATTTTATCCCCAAAGAATCTATTTCACGCTTTTGATACATGTATTGCCCATTTGAATTCTAAACATTGCAAGAGTCTCTTCTGACCGATTTCTTCAAGATAGATCTTCCAAGGCCATATCTTTGTTTTCAGTTTTATTCAGGCTCAGCATTTGATTTCACTCCTTTAATGCTTTGAAGTACCACTGGTCCAAAAATGATATTCAGGATATCACAAATAGATGCTACCCTGGAAATTACTCACCTGTAGCAACAATAAAATGCAATGGCCACTCCAACAACAGCAAAGAGTATACAGCCTCCAACAATCACTGCAAAAGAAACAAGAACAAGAAAATAATCCATTTGAAATATTTTCGTTTGAGCTATTCAAAAAAGTACCATAGCCCCAGACAATCAATCATCCATTACGCACCCAAACTGAAGTCCTTGGGAACATGGAATGCTGGGAATTATGTTGGGGCAAAACAATGTCCCAGTGTAATCACAACAGCACCTGTTATTTGTTCTGACTTGATTTAATTTATCTATTTTCCATTTTCATGCATATATTACAATATTTACAATGAAAAGACATTAATTTATCACAAAATGGTGGAAGGTCTTAGAAGTCAGAGCTTTTACAAGAGCCCACCGTAACTTAATTTAATTAATTACAAAGGAAATGCATAGAAAAGTGAAACAGTGAAAACAGAAGGAAAAGGAGACCCCCCCCCCCCCCTCCCTTCCTCCCAATTTGTCCCACCCGGTAACATAAAGAAGCCCAGTGGAAAAGTAATAAAGTGGTTGGGTAAAAATAAATGTCATAAAGTAAATGGAGATGAAAATACATGAGGGTAAACTAGAGTTGGTCATTTAGATATAAGTGTCTTTTTTAACATATCATTAAATTTTTCTCCAATATGTCCTCTAAAAATCAAGTGACAAGGGATTGTAGCAGGTGCCATTTTTTAAGAGGGATTATAGCAGGTGTCATTTCTTAAGTTTCTGGTATATAAACTGATCCAGGATCGAACCCAGAACTCCAGGCTGATGTTCTATTATAGAGTCAACCAGTCAGTTGTACCTTGATTATGCATGGATTCATTATAAGAACCTGCCATTTTTAAGTCACTTTTTGACCATGTGGACATCAGGGGACCAAATCGAACGGAGAGGTCAAGACAAATATATAATATAATCCATGGTGCAAAAAAGGTCAAGATAATCCCTTGGCGGACTGAAACTGAATGAAACCTTTTCTGGTCACTGTCCTACAAGGGGTATCTTGGGGGATTGAAATTACAGATGCACCCATCCCCATCCCCACCCTTCCTAAATAATAGCCCTGACCAATAGTTAAAAAGCCACTACAGGACACAGCAATATCATGTAATCATTTTGACAACCACTATATTGAATTTTTCGCTGTTATCAAAATTTCCAACCATACTTGATCAATTTTACACAAAAATGAGTAACACACAAAAGTATACCAACAAAAGGATAAAGCTTTACAACATTGGGTAGTGTTACATAAGAGAGCTCTATACCAATCAAAATCTTACTCATTGAGTTAACAGTGTGTTTACATTTTCAAAAATCCAGCATGATAACAATAAGAAGGGAAAAAATAATAATTGGGACACAATTATCATGAATTATCAAGAGCAGACATCGATTTCAAAACAATTCCCAGGGACCTAAAATTCTCTTTTAAATTCAGTATCATTCTTTCATTCAATTCGGTTCCCTAGCTGCTAAGAAATAATAACAGACAGCCCAATACAGTAATTCTTATCAGAAAGAATGAATGCTGTTATGGGAGTATTAACACTATGGTATGTGTAAACACTGTGTATGGGAAATACACTGTAATTAGGTACAATCTATAACATACTGGTTTTCATCTTCTACAATAGAACACTGTTACAGTTTGAGAATCAAAATACCTCATATGTCATGTGAAGATGGGCATAATTTGCCCACCAAAGAGTGTGTGTTTGGGAGGAGAGGGTGCACAGTCACTAAATAAAATTTGCTGACGGAAAAACCACACTAAGATACAAAAAAATCACCATACAAAACATATAATTATATGGAAAAAAGTGAAGGAAAATGTTCCCTTCCACCTCCCAAATCCGGTCCAAGAATATAATATGTGAACAGTGACTATTTGTTGAAATTTTTAAAGAAATTTAATCTCATAAATTTATGGGTGCATTTCTCTGTAGCCTTGTTTTACTGTTCAAATATTCTATTTCATGGACAAGCAATATCTCCCGAAACATACCTTTTTAATTCATCCCTCATGTTTATTTATAAATTGTTGTCAAAATAAAATTAGTGACACCATGTACAGTTACATAAATGGTTGATCTCATTTCCTTGCCAATTCAACTTGCTTTATAAAAAACACAGCTTTCTGTTTTTATCTGACAAATAAGAACATTAACAGCCCCCTCTATTATTGACAATGTTTGATTTGCTCAGTTTGTCTGAGATATTTCACATGGGACTTCAGGATATGAATTGAGGGTGAATGTACAACTGAAACATTTATACAATAATTTACTGCCAAAAATATAAGAATCATAAGTTTTGTAAACAACTTTATTTATTTTTAGACGAAATTACAAGATTTTTTTTATCTACAACTGAATTGAGGGTAAATGTATAATTTAGCATGCATTGTCATGATTAACCATAAAAACATCCATGGAATGCACCATTCTTTATAGGTTAATATTGTTCATTACTATAGCTTTACACTGAAAATAAATTACTGGCTGAAATATGAAAAAATATAGGTTTTATTAACAAATTATTTTTCTTTTGAAACAAATATCATGGGATTACTTCCACCAGCAAATGCCACTTAGATATATTCCTATTGCTGTGTGTTGTTACAGACTAATTATGGTCAGCTTAGAGCTTTCAACCAATCAAATGCTAGTATTCTTACTATAAATGAACATAATGATTGCCTAAATGTTGGAAATAAATCATCACTTCTGTGATCATTAATTTCATTTGTACCATCAATCACCATTATTCAATTTATCATTCTTGATACTTCAAACAGAATTATTGGAAACAATCAGATGATTGTATATATGTGAAAAGATACCCACCCACAGATGCATTTGTAAGATTGCTTGCAAAAAAGGAAGATTATACATGTGCCAATTAAAAACAGACTGGAAAAGGTTCCCCTATAGATACTGGGATTTGTGGAGGTAATATTGGATTCCCATTTTCTTCTCCATCTTGTAAAATGAGTAATGTATTACCTGACAGGCTTTTTGAGGAAAACTCTACTACCAGACTACATATGCACAAGATGATGCCGTTCAACAGTCAGGGAGAATCCAGGACTTTTGGTGTAATTAGAAAATACACCAAACCTTGGAGCTTGGTATTCATTAAGATCCATGGAGGCCGCCAATTCAACTAGTGATAACGTTATATTAATGGGATTGTTACTAAGAGAATGGGAGTATTTGTGTAATGTAACGTATGATGCGTGTACACGATATCGGCGATGACTATGCCAACGCAGAATCATGTGTCGAGAGGGCTGTTCAGAAGGTCAACGGAAGTCTTTTGTTATTTTATCGCGAAGTCCACGGTGAAATTGAAAAGTCGACGGTCAAATCTAATGAATATTCATTTGATATCGGTTTTTCCTTTCAAAAACACATCCCTATTGAATTAACGCTATCACAAGTTAAAATGGCGGTCTTCATGGATCCTAATGAATACCAAGCTCCAAATTTTGGTGTATTTATATTATTACACCGAAAGTCCAGGATTTTCCCTGACTGTTCAAAAGGTGGAATAGATTAAAGACATTGCTCAGAGTTGCCTTTAAGATTTAGTCACAGAAAGATAAACCACAAACTAAACAAGCTCAAATAATTGTGTTAATAAGCATGTCCACCTCATTAGTCAGTTGTCACTTATCCCTGAATGAACTGAAACGCCACTGTTCATCACACAATACATGCTTTAATCTACTTAATCACCAATTCCACTTCATTGCACACACTAGTCACGCACAATAAGCAGTTCATTTTTTCACAGACTGATATATGATAACAGATCCCTTGGTTTGAGAATTGTCTACCAACTGTGGTGTAGCGGTTATCATACATGTCTACAGACCACGAGGTCCTGGGTTCAAGCCTGGCTTAGGTAGACACGCCAGTGCAACACAACTGGCTATCAAAGGCCGTGGACATTGACTTGGTTTGTCGAAGTTATGTCTGTCCGTACGTCGTACCTGTGTTCTCGTCCGAGTCGTATTAAGCGTTTTGTGATAGCGTTGTTACTATCATAACCGATACGCAGGCAACAACCCCGTCATTGTAATTGTGTGTTCACTTCGTCGTCGTTGTTTGAGAATAAAAGGAATTTAAAGAAATTACAACACAAAGTCATTTTCAAAGTCATTTATGTGACTTTGTATTCCTACTGGCCAGTTTTTAAACCCAAACCCTTGTAATGGACAAATGTTTCAGTTTAATACCACAAAATGTTTTATATATTTTTGTTTTGTTTTTGAAGTTGTTAAGATAGATTATCTTACCCTGCAAAAAAATTTGAAAAACAAAACAAAAAACAGAACACTCAGACATGCTCTAAGATCCTGCAAACTTGGGAACAACTGAAGAATAAATATTTGCCATCCTAGATAAGGAGATACAATTTATCTGTGAGGATGCAAAACCTTATAACCACAAAATAATCTCATGTGATGTATCTTATCTGTATGCAACCAACCATTTGTAACAGCTGTTACTCAGCTACATCCTTCTGCATCATCTTAAAATTCTAAGCAAAGTTCAACCTGGGTTTATAGTAGAAGGGAGTCCAAGCTAACAATCAAATAGCTCATTTGTTTTTAAAGGTCTGTATAGACCTATATCTATATGTCTGTTTGTTGGTAGAGTTTAATGGCACCTTGACAGCATTGTACAATTAGTGCCAGAGAGGTAAATATTTAAACCAATCAGAAACCTTGAATTTTGAATGTTGTATAAACGTTAACAAAATATTATTAAATTATCATTTATGCTTGTCACTCTATATACAAAATTGACAGTGTGCATTTGATATATATAACTGATATTAATAAAGTGTCATTTATGCATGTCAATCTATATACAAAATTGACAGTGTGCATTTGATACATATGGCTGATATTATTAACGTGTCATTCATGCTCGTCATTCTATATACAAAATTGACAGTGTGCATTTGATATATATGGCTCATGGGGTACCAGTAAATCTAGCAACCACGAAAATAGCTACAAAGCAGATAAAAGCCAACATTATCACTCAAATTATACCATACTAAAAAAGAAAGAATTCCCACTATATAAGATCTATGTGAATGCTTGTGTGAAGAAATTGTCAAATCTTACACACAAAGATTTAAAACATTGTTCAGTTATATTATTTTTTTTTTAAATAATAATAAATGCACAATTTATCAAATAAATTAAACTGAATCTGTACCGAAGATCTTTCTGCAATTTAGTATTATATAGGTATTTTTTAATTCTAACACTCTGCATTATGCTTTGCATTGTGCTTTGCATTATACTTTGCATTATGCTGCGCATTATGCTTTGCATTATGCTTCGCATTATGCTTTGCATTATGCTTCGCATTATGCTTCACATTAAGCTTCCCATTATGCTTCGCATTATGCTTCCCATTATGCTTCCCATTATGCTTCCCACTATGCTTCCCATTATGCTTCCCATTATGCTTCCCATTATGCTTCCCATTATGCCTCGCATATGCTTCACATGCTCACCAAAAACCTAATATGTTTTTAATTTATTGTAATATTTTCCAAATTCAGTTCAAATGTTGTGACCTTAATGAAATTGTCCCTTGCAGTGAGTAGCCTGATAAATCATATTATTATTTCTTGGCAGATCCTAAGGGAGGGGGCCAGGGTGAGGTTAACTAAGATTTTAAAAAGTTCTGATGAGAAATATGTGTCCCTAGAGTATAAGTGAATTTTTCAACATCAAAGCTGAGAAAATAACTTCTTTTGATATTTTCATGATAAATTGAAAATGCTTTCAGAGAGGCAGCTGTAAAAATCAACTAGCGGCTTCTTCCATGTTCAGGCTGTGCATACATGCTTAAAGGATTAGTTTAGTGGTCAAGCATGTTTATCTTATATGAAAGAGGACTTTAAAAGAAACAAATTGGTAAAGAAAGCATTCAAAATTCCTATTACGTTAAGGAGATTTTTAAGTTTAAAGTTTGGTATCATTTGTGTAAAAATGACTGAAATCAGACTAATTGTGATGTCACAGCCTCCAATTCCTCAAAGTTTTTATGTATTCCATCATAATTTGTCCTGCAATTGTGTGACTTAAAAACCATGGGATATGTCAAAAAAGTAGTAAAACTAAATTTAGGATGGGTATTTATAATATTACACATAAAGAAAATTTGAGGAAAAACACTTTAAAATAGTGACAAAAATTGAATAAACTTTCTTTAAAATACATAAATACTTTGAGGAATCTGAGGCTGTGATGTCACAACTAGTCTGATTTCAGTCGTTTCTACAGAAATGATACCAAGATTTAAACTTAAATTTCTCCTTATGTTTGACCTTCTCCACATGTTTGACCACTGAGCTAATCCTTTAAATATGGGAGCAACTTTCTTTATGTTATTCAATTGCCAATTTTGCCTATGATTAACCAACATGTAACATCACACCTGTATGCTATCATAATTTACAATGCTAATGATGTTTGTTTGTTTGTTTGTTTGATGAGGTCTTAACGGCACCACGACAACAAAGGTCAAATTGTGCCTGAGAGGTCAGATCATTTTAGAGGTAGTAAGGAAAGAGACCAGGGGAAGAATGAGAGAAATTCAAGAACAAAAGCCAGAAAGCTGTGATCGAGAGAGGAGGTGCATGGGTAAAACTAAAAACAAAGTAGAGAGGGGGTGGAAGAGGAGAATTAAATATGGTTGTAGAGGGATGCATGCTGAAGGAAGGAGACTATTTTATCTGGAGGATTTTGTTTGAAGAACTCAGCAATTGAGTTGTGGGGAGCGAGAGAAGCTCTGGGAAGGTTGTACAGGGGGCAAGCAAGGAGAACGTGTTGGATTGTGAGGATGCAGTGGCAATTGTTACAGAGAGGTTGGGGGGAACCAATAAGGAGGTGGGAGTGAGTGAGGTGGGTGTGACCAATTCTAAGACGGGTAATATGAACGTTGTCGATACGAGAAAGGTTGTTGATGGTGGATTTGTTCGGGATTGTGGGCTGGATAACATGGAGTTTGTTATCTAATGATGTAATTAACATGGTTCTTCATTGTTAATCAATAATTCCATCCATCATCAGGATTGGTACAAGTATCCTACACAAATATTAAAATAACTAATTCATAACTTCAGAACATGGCACTAAGTATAGGTTAAGGTTTGCAATTATGGTCTAATTATCAACTTGACTTAATTTCAAACAAAACTGGAGCAACCTGTTTACAAAGATGGATATCTTAGTCAAAACTTTTCAAGAAATTTAACCGCTGGAGATTAATCACCCTAGACTTCTGCTCAACTATATCAGCAGCGGCAAAATCTAATGAAAGCTAGATCACAGCATCACAATATGCTGCTGAAACTTACAAGTTGCATGCAAGGAGGGAGGGGGGGGAAAGGGGGGGGGGGGAGAGAGCATGAATAATTATCACATTTTTAAACTATACATACTTAGTGGACGGTCCCCAAGGCTGCATTGACAATTTATTGTGAATGTACATGATTGGGGAACCCTTTACTCCCTCCGCACATTCACTTCTTCCTGGCAACATTAACTTTTAGTACACATTAGAAATGGCTTTGCTTTAGACCAGGAACATCTCAACCTGCCCTCAAATGGAGCAGGACCAGTCCAAGAAAAAGTTATATAGTTCTTTTGTTTCCCAAACCACAAAACTGTATACACTTTCACTTCTCCAAGGCTCCTGTTAGTGACACACATCTAAATTTAATGGCATTCCTTTGTAATATAAGGGGTAACTGTAATCAATGCTGGCATTGTTTGTCTTTGTTGCTGGGAAAAAGGTGAAATTAAACATGAGCATAGAACTATTTATACCTCAATCTTATGATGCAAAGTGGAATGATGTGGTTAATTTGTTGCTTGAAAATTGCTGGCCAAATTTCTAAGCAGTGCCTTTACTAATGAATATATGTTATTTTCAAGCACGGCAGGCCCCTGGTTAGGCTTTTTTCAGAGGGATGCTCCACTGTGCCCCCAATTCCTCCCCCTGTCCCTTTTTTATATCATATAAAATTTTCGAGAAAATTTTATTTTGATAATTGCTTTGCCTTTTTTTATGCTGTATACAGTGTCTTATTACAAAAGATACAGACACACTACTGATTTGATTGATTCCTCTCAAATTTATGTTTGAAGTGCCCTTAAATTCATGGTGCATACTACTTTGTAAATACCCGTTTATTCATACCCAAACTCAAGTTAATTTGACGTCATTCTCTTCAAGATAAGCCCTGGCCAACCCGATCATTTTTTACAAATTGCAATTTCATTTTGGAATAGGTACCACTAACTTCAGATGTAAATGAAATCTGTTTGGAGCAGGGTTGCTTTTGAAGTGACCTGGGTTTGTTATTGTGTATCTCGGACAAATAACAACTTAAGATATGATTTATGGTCTGTTTATTGGGTAATTTTACCCCCCAAAATTGATTATTCTTTATAATATTTTGAAGTTTACAACTTGCCATACTCCTATCTGGTTTGGTAAATTTTGAAATTTTAGTGATGTTTATTCAAAAAGATTATAAGATGTATACCAAAAATAGTTTGTTGCAAAAGGGTTCAGGGGGTTTAAAAGCGGGTCCAAAAGTGTGCATTTCTCCCAAAATTGTTATATTTTGCATCGTTTCCGAGGAGTCTAGTGTACTACATTAGGCTATAGTGTTACTTCACCGGAATGGACCATAATTTAAACGGTAATTTCTAGCTGAAAAGGTTTAACTTTTGGGAAAGTTAAATGGTAACATTATGAGCCTAACTTTGATCTAAGTAGACAGATTTCATTTTCAATTTAAAAGTTCAAACAGCGTTGCATTTAGAAGTAGACCTTTTTCTTTCTTTTTATTCATGCCATGCATGATTCCGAACTTTTTTTTTTTTTTTTTCTAGGCCTAATCTCTTTATCTATTTTCAGGGAAGTCGCTCTCATATTCTTCATCTAAATTACATAACAAATTCATTCAGATCATGGATCATAAATTTTATTTATAATCCCCATGATGGCCTATCCTTATCACTGAGTGTAGGATAGGTGCATATGTT